>MU552100.1:2002035-2065674 GCA_024362625.1 Silurus asotus
AAAAAAAATTGCAATAGTTTTTCTTACTTTCATGGCAAATAAATGGGAGTTTGGCGGTGCAGTTGCCGGTATTCCACTTGTGCGGCTTCAACACATTCACTACAGCACAGTTAAAATCTCCTGTGACATTGTTCTGGTCCCAGTATGTGAATAAGGATTTACTCTGATCTGACCACGTCCAGGAGTCATTGTACAGACCGATCCAAACAGAATAATAGGACTTTGCAACATTCCAGACCTCCATATACTCAGTTTGGTTCCTCACACTGACCAGGTCGGTGTATTTCTTTCTGCAGTAGGTCCGGGCATCATACCAGGTCATTGTCACATCAACAAATATGTATGTATTATTGCTTGTGTTCTTTTCTGAAAGAAAATTAATTGATGAATGTATAATTTTTTACAATTTATGGCTGACATTGCTTTCAGAAATGTATCAGATTTGTCTGAATGGCAAATATATATATTATTAGTAAGTATATTGTATAGAATTTTTTTTTCCCCAGCATGTATTTACAACCCTGACTACAAAAAATGTGGGACCCTGTTTAAAATGTAAAAATTTTGGAGATGGATGTTCTCCCATATGTGTCTGATAGCGCATTCTAGCTACTTTACAGTTCCGTGTTTCCTTTGTTGTATTTTTCAATTTATGAAGCGCCGAATGTTTAAATGGTGAAAGGTTCAATTCAGCACCTGGACTCTTCTACTACGAAGTCATAAGATTGTAATTCCTTGAAAACAATAGAGATTTAAAGGGTGGAAGGATGTATTGCTCTACAACCTGTCTATACCATTTAGCATTGATGGAGTCTCACCAAATGTGCAAGCTGTAAAAGTAATCAACATTTCAATTCATCAGTACATTCAAAAGTGTTGCAAACCAAAAAGCAGGCCATATAGTAATTCAGTTAAAAACATTTATACAACAGTTTGTGGTGTCATTGCGGATGAAGGTATATTAATCAGTAGAATTAGAAATAGTGGTTGAAATTATAAAAATTTTTATTTGCTATCCAGACAAACCTGATGAGTTTTTAGAATGTTGAATAAATTCTTTTCCTATTCATGATTATGCAAAAATTGATTTGATTTTAGTATCAAGAGGTATTTACCTGCATAACACACAAAATGCTTTAAGCTGTTACAGTAGCAATCATTCCACAAGCCATTATCTCCAAACATTTGAATACAGAACTCCATTCCCAACCAGTTGTCTGGTTGAGTCGCAGACCATTTGGTGTAATTCCCATATAAGGCTTCATTTCCCAGTGACCACCGCCATATCCAGGAGTCTTTCCTCCGTAGTCCAATCCAAGCTTGTTCGGCAGTTTCTTTCTTCAGGATGTCACTTAGCTTGTTTAGCTCAGTCATGTTGTTAATGGTGGCCAGATCTGTGTATTTCTCTCTACAGTAGGTCTGAGCTTCGATCCAGGTTTTATTTTCATTCACAAACCGATAGACATGTAAAATATATGCCCCTGTGCCACACACTAGTGTGCAAACCAGGAAAAGTCATTATTATGTAGTGATAAGCGGATATTAAATATGTCAACAATGTAAATTACAAATATTTATTTCCATATTACAAAGAAAATAAGACAGTACTGTTTGGAAAATCATTGTATTTGTAATGTTCATTGGAAATGGTCCCAATAAATGCTGATTTGTTAATTTTTCCTTTAGGTAGTACCCTAGTTTTAGAATTTGTATGTGTGTTTAACATGTGCTTACAGTAAAAAGTAATTTTTACTGTAAAAATTCAGAATTATTCGGATTATTCTGAATAGCAGAGGCTCTTGCATCACTTGCAGTGAATATCTGAATCAACCTGTTATTTGAACCTAGAGCCATTCAGGTTTTTACGGTTGTAATGGCAGGAGGTACTGCCTGGACTATAGTTGCAATTGCACTCTCTATGACAAGTGTTACAAAAAATGTGCCCACGTAGGAGCCGCCATGTCCCCGCACCACCATCTTAGACCCTAACCTGTACTGTATTTTGTCTCGGCATTAAAATCTTTGTGTGTTGTGCCCAAAAAGCTCATCAGTCAAACGATCTTCCACTTCAACCCATGTGTAAAGCAGATCTTTAAGGAGCTGGCAATATGCACAATGGTATTGTAACGCTCGAATAGGTTCAGATGTGCTAGTTCAAGTGAAGGGAAACCTTCACTCCACCACATCCAAAGACCTACTATACAATTGCATGCTTCCAACAGAGGCTGAGAAAGTCCCTGTACTTTTGTCCATGTAGTGTACATCTGCAAGCCTTAATGATCAGATGGTTCTAAATTACTTATGAACAAACACAAACTAAGTCATGTTATGTACACTGACCTGAAAAGAGCAGGTTGAGTGAAATGAGATGAGCCATATCTGTAAGGAGCGTTACAAATATTTCAGTAACTTTTCTTGTATGTATTCAAAATATCATTGCACAGACAAAAGACTCCTGCATTTCTACAGAGAAATGCAAGATCTTCCTACCTGTGATGTTTCTCCTGTACTGCATTTGTGCTGCCCCAGGGCATTAATGTAAGTTCATGCCAATGATTTGCACCAGAAATTAGATTTCATACCTCATGTGTGTGATCTGAACAAAACTTGAATTATAGATTTGCCTCTACTAATCCCTCCCATCCTTTCTCCATCACTGTCAAACAAAGGTTCCATTAAACAGGACATTTTATTACTGTGAATGTGTAAAAGAAGAAGCCTTGTTATTCACGCTGCTGATGGTTTATTACTCTCAGCTTTTTGCATACTTCCATAGAATCAGATGTTATCTTTGTGTCTTTGTTCCATAGAACATCAAGTGACCTATTCAGGGTGGTAGAGTAGCTTTTGTTTTATAGGGAATCTATTTGAATACTGCACCACAATGTCTGTGCAAGGTGTTCATATGGAGCTTTTTTTAGGCACAAAAGTTTAGAATGATGTCCATCTTTTTACATTTTTTTGTGTGTGTTTTTGGTGTGTAGCTTAGCATTATTTAGCTGCATTAATAATGATGTCAATCCTCATAAGGATAATAGCACAATTTTTTTTTGTAAAAAGTCCTCATAAAGTCAGTGTGTGTGTGTGTGTGTGTGTGTGTGTGTGTGTGTGTGTGTGTGTGTGTTTATAGCTTTAGCTTTCTGTTTAATTCACTAAATTGATAATTATCACAGTGCTCACGGTCCTCATACGGATAGAATACCAATGTGTGTGTGTGTGTGTTTTAGAGACACTCAAGTCCTCACAAGTCCCCAGAAATATGTATGTTTATAGGGACAACTTGCCTGCCTAATGGGGATGGGCAACTTGCCTGGATATTCTAGGTATTTTGGAAACATTTAGGAGATTGTCAAATGTGTGTGAGAGGGTGATTTTTTTTTAGTGTATCTGCTTGTGCAGTGTTTTGTGTGTGTGTGTGTGTGTGTGTGTGTGTGTGTATCGGTGTAAGAGAGCGATCAAATTGTCAAATCGAAGACACACAAGTCCTCAGAAATGCATGTGTGTGTCTTTTTACAAGGACAGCTTGTCTGTCTTATGGGGACCCAGGGAGAGCTTTTTAAAGTTGCAGTTTATGGTGTAATGGCTTGTAGGATCTTCTGATGTCAGTTGCCAGATACCCTTATATCCAGTTATCTCAGTTTAACAGCTAACCAAATACGGGTTAAGGGCCTTGCTCAAGGGCCCAGTATTGGCAGTTTGGTGGTGCTAATTAATTCTGAACTCTTATTTTATCTTTATAAAATTTAAGTTTTGGGTGTCTTTTGGTTTTACACTTTTTCACCACTGGGGCTTCTTGCTCACCTCGTTTCCGTTTTCCTATTGGACTCTTTAAGGCATCATAATTTCCCTCCTGTTGCTCTGGTTTTATTTCTTTCTAGTGAAGAGTCAAGCCTTTCAATGTCTTCTTTTTGCCTTAGCACGACAACAGCAGCGGTTGCAACACCATGAATCTGTGCTGGCTCAGCACGTCCAGTATACAGGCCAGACCTCAGAGTTCCTAACTTGGTTCAAACAACAACTTCAGATCCTATTCCATTTCCAGCTCCACTTCCCACTTCTTTTCCGTTTCCAGCATCCTGAGAGCTAGATTAGAGCTGTGCCTGCCTGCACAGACACACACAGCAGCAACACACACAGCAGCAACAGTGACATAACTGCCAAGAAATTATGAAAATGAGACAGCTGCTTACCTCAGCAGCAAGCAAGATCATTTACATAAAACCCAACGTCTCAAAAAAAAAATACAAAATGTACACAATGAGAGAGCGTAAAAGCCCGAGTCCTCAGGTAGCGGCTACACCTCAGATGATGAACTTTTTCTTTTTAACTGTCTCCAGTGCTGTAGGATTGATGTTAAAACCTCAAACCTAAGTGTTTTACTCTGAGGACTAAATTAATCTGAAAATTTTTTTTTTCCCTTTTTCCCATCTTTTGGAGCTAAGCGGGTATAAACTGGAAGCAAAGTGGGTATAAACTGAAAAATAATAAAACCATTGATTTTTTTAGAGTCTTGTACAGTGTAGACTTTGTAACCATTTATTTTTTGGCCAGGGAAGCAGACGTGACCTCTGTTTCTTTTTGTAAAATAAAAGCAAAATAATTGTGGCCGCATCCATAACCCGACCTGAACCGGTGCCAGGATTCTTAAATTTCAAAATGTAAGAATCCTAGAAAATCGAAATCATTTTTGCTTGCATTTCTTGCACGGCGATGTCGCTCAAATATTGTTTTCCTAATTTAACATCTCTATTCAGAGTGAAATTTTATACAAATTCTCAGAGGTTTCTCAACATTCTCTTGTTCCATCGAAGATGCAGGTGGTGAACAACTTTCAGGCCTGGCAGCTTGCCTGGACATCTTACCCACACATGGAATCAAATTATTTCCTAGAGCAAACCAGATGTTCTCAACAAAGCTGCCCAAAGCTTAAGTGCAACTCACACTCAAACAGAAGACTCAAAAAAGCCATCATGTGATGATCTCAGTATTGTGCTTAAGCTAAAACTTGGTGAAATGCCTATGATTCCATTTGGTTGATTTTATTGACTCATGATTTAAATTCTCAAAGGACAAAACACAAGGCTTTTAAATCAAACCATCTACAAATGCCTTTTTTGTAGTCAACTGTCCCGATGATTGACCGCTTGTCCTCAACAAGAACAACCTCGTCTAGGGAATAGATAGGAGAAATACATATTCCTGAAATGATCACTGCTTCAGGATTTACTCTGAAGGCAGGACTAGTAGCTGGAACAACAGTAGCTGGAGTTTTTACTCATGTTCAAGGGCACTCCATTTTCTGTATGCAGATGTTGTTCCAGGTTTGTCACAAATATATATAGTTGCTCACTTGGGGTTGCAGACAAATCACTCATTAGTTTTCATTAGTTTCAAAAACTAATAGAATTCTACCACGCTTTCAGTGTTACTTTTTTTTCAAAGTCTGGAACATAAGCAGTAATATATTAATGCAGTTCGTGACCTCACTCAGATCCGTTTTTGAGGTCTCTTGAGACAACTGTGGTCTTAGCCAAGTAAGCAAAGTTGTCTGCTTTTGGGATTTTTCTGGTTGTAAATGTGTTCTCCACACTGCAAGACACATCGTCATTAATTATTTGGAACGGAATATTTTAGAAACCATTTTATAACTCGAGCAGTGCAGCAAAAAAAAAAGCTTCTTTTTCACAGGTTTAATTAAATGCAAAAGCCTGCCATGTTCCGCATTCAACATTTGTCCTACAATTCCCTCATTTTGTAAAAATATTCGCTTTGGTTTTTTTGTCTTGCTTTTGCAGATTTTGTGTTGGATCACAAGTTTGATTTATTTGGTAAAAACCAAAGTAAAAGTGGTTCTTTTTGTGTTCTTTCTACTTTTGTGTTGATATTTCAAAGCTGAATTCTTTAGTTCCAATTTCTTTATTTCAGATCTTGGACCAAAGTCCACCAGAAGTGTCACCTTTTGGACCTAACATCGGATGTGTCACGTAGGAAGCCTGCTAGTTCATGAAAGTGTTAATGAGCAACAGGTTTATTGTACCAATTTAGACATCATTTTAAATGGGTGTACTAAAGTCTAGCTAAAAATGCAATAGAATTTAGATTAAAAAAGGGTTACACTCTCCCTAAATACTGTCCGTATTCTGTTTGTGTCTTGTGATGAGGGTTACGAGCCGGCTCTGTGATGAATTGCCAGTTTTGTGCTTCAGCCAGCACAATAAAGCATAAAGCCCTGGACGTGAAGGTCCAACCGAATTCCTTCTGCGGTTAGCAAGGACATGCACCATTACCTTCTCCTTTCTGCAGGATATTTTATGTCCCTTTAAATGAGAGAAAATGGGCAGTATTCCTGCAAGGTAATGGCTTCACATCATTTACACATGGGCACACTCTGCCGGGACGCCGACATCACGTGGGACAATTTGCAACATTTCTCAGACCTTGGTATGCTATATCTCCAGCTTCATTTACGCTTACAGTAACTCACTGGTTCAGCTAGTCTTTTTTTTTCTTGCTCTATTTTCTTCCTCTCCCAGCTGGCATTTCTGAAGAGATTCTCATTTATTACAGGTCGCAGACGCTAAAGCGGCGGTTTAAAAAGACAGAGACTCACGGCGGTCTCATCAGCACCCAGCAGCAAGTCTTTCCCCTCGTCTTAAGTCATACACTTACCCCATATTTTATCGCATGACAGAACCTCACACTGGTGGGCCTCTTTCATTTATGTTGAGTCAGCTGGATCTCTTTAAAGCACAGCTGAAAACAGTTCTGACATGAACATCCCATGGAATCCTGGCAAAATGCTACACTATTATGTAATAAAATAGTGACTTTCTGGACATTTTATACTGTACAAACATTTATGGCATTTGTCAAATCCTCTTATTCAAGACACTTATTTATATAAATAAGCAGTTGACCAGCGTTTAACCAACTAAACCACCACTCCACTATCACAACAATGCTGCTTAGTCATCATTTAGCATAACAGGACAGAGTGGTAGACTAGCGGCTAGTTGATGTGGAGGTAAGAATCATGGATATTCCGAACTTTGAAAAGTGGCCTGTTTAGCAAAGCTTTATTAAAAAAAGTTTAATTACGATATCATACTAAATTTAGTCATTAGCCAATGATCACCAATATCTGTCGAGTGGCTCCACCTTTTAATGGGTTCATATATCCTTGATTCCTGGTCTAGTAGGTCCCCAACATTCAATGGATTATTATTCCAGGAACAGCATGTCCCAAAGTCTTTGATTACACTTATCCCACAGCAGCTTGTACATGCTAACAAACTTAAATGTATTAGCATTGAGACACCTGACTTTTTCCATCCAAAATCAGAGGCACACAATTGTATAAAACGTCTTTGGGTGTGGTAGCATGAAATGTTCCCGTCACTTGACCTAGGAGACCCAAACCTGTTTCAGCATGACAATGCCCCTGTGCACAAAGCCAGCTCTATAAAGAGATGGTTTGGAGTGGAAGATCTCCTGCTAGAGAGTTCTAATCTCAACCCTATTGAACACCTTTGGGATGAATAGGAATGCCAACTGCACCCCAGGCCTCTTCACCTCACCTCACCTGATTTTACTAACACCCTTGTGGCTGAACAAATCTCTATAAACTTCACCATTCCACGAAACATCTTCCCAGAAGAATGGAGGTTAAACATAGGGATGATCTTATGGTCAGGTTGGTGTCAACAGATTGAAAGTACCCTACATGGACTAGGAAAACAGTCACAGCAATGCAGGCATACTGATTTAATAAATTAATTGAAATAATCAAAAAGCGTTTATTCGTTTTTAAAAATCGTCATCAAATTTCATTTGATTGGCCAAGCGAAACCAATGCACATTTAGTTTTTCGGTGTTGCTTGTTCGCCATTTATCTGTTGCGCTTTGTGTTCCTGTGAAATATGCTTCGAGTGCATTGACGGTGCCAGTCGCCATTGATTGAGGAGGTGAGAAGTACCCTATTAACTTCCTCATTGCCGTTCGTGTACAGTCGCCGTCTGGCCTTTCGAACGGAGGCGAGAGAACGAGCTTGTTTACTGTATATGCGGCCGGTAGGTCGTCACGCTAACGCTAAGCCTACAATCATTATAACTATAATCATCATCATCATCATCAAGAGAGGTTAAAAAAAAATTGAGTAACGGGTCGATGAGCACCCAAATATCACATTTTTACCGTTAGGATCACGCAACTTCATTTTTCAAGACAATTAGACCCTGAGGAAATCAATGTCTTATTGCTGTGTTCATTATTCAGGCCAGTGAACACCGATCTAAATGGGACGGAGAGAAGTCAGAGTGAGCGGGCGCCATCACCATCTCATTTCCATTTGCTCCACTGACGTCCTGAACAAAGAGGAAAGAAACAGAAAATAGCGTTGACACTAATGACATAACGTGAATTAGTGTATATATCAGGAGACTATTCCAATTGCGTCATACACACCGGTGTTCAGGTTATTTCATTGTTGTTGTTCTTTTAATTTGTTGGATTTTGAATTCTTATTCGCCACAAGCGGTCGATTCGATTTCAAAATATGCAAACGTTTAATAAAAACCTCTGGATGTGTTGCGAGCACTTGTATGCTGCACATCGTCCCAGACGAATGTGTGTCTCTTTTGTCTGCGGAATCGACGTTATCCATCATCTCAGTGCTCCTGATGATCCACAAGGACGCCCATGACACACATCACCAAATTCTGGAGGACACTCTAGGGTTTGTCTTCGACAGAAAATGTGGATAGTTTTGGGAAAAGGTTCCTACCGGTTGCTTAGTGACCTCATGAATGAGATCAAATATTTTAATTTTTTTATTTCTGAAAGGATTTTTCGCTTTTCTTAAATAAGCCACTTCATGGGTTTGTAGTGGGAGTGAATTCAAACCAGAATACTCAGGTTTTGGACAGACAATCAATACACACTGATTGCAATAATCGTCACAATTGTGATGTTCGTTATCTGGCTCGTTTAAAAAAAGGCGAGAGTGTTTCGCTCATTTATACTCTTTGTGATGGTGACAAAGCCGGACAATAAGCATATAATTACCAAATACAACTATGTTTAAAAAAAAAACAAAACATTGGTTTAATTACTTCAATGTTTAACAAAGAAGAAATATTGTATGAAATAGAAATGACGTATGAGCTCCAAACAAAAAAAAAAACGAAAGAAGAAAAAACTTTTCTTGGAAAAACATATGTTTATTAAACATATATGGAAGGAGTCTCCAGTGTCGGTGCTGAATTCCAGTCAGAGGTCAGACTGTAACTGAGGATGGATCCTGTGTAGCATAAAGATTTATTTATTTGCGATTGCAAGGTTTTATTACCAATGGATTCTTTCGTGTGGAAAATATTCATACGGCGGATGAAAAAGCACAAGCGGGGGATTTGTAAGATGGATCGTTCTAGCGAAAAATACAGGAAAATCACTTTTCAGCCTTCAAATCCTGCAAATGACCCAGAATGACCAATGTTACACGATCGGCAATTGAAATGTAAGATTCGGTCGTATATGTTATTTCGCCAAACTATCCATGATACAGTCGAATATAAGATCTGAGGGGGGGTGGGGAGAGGGTGTTTATAATTATAAAAGCTATTGTAGCTGTTTTTTGACAAATATCTTCCACTCTCGACTCTCCCTCCATCCAAATGTCACCACTCAATTAATTAAATGCTGCTCGCTGTGGAATTTACACAAACCTATCGGACTGATCCTATGTCTGGGGGCTCGGAAATGAAGGGAAACACAACAGAAATATCAGATGACCTTTAATTTTAGAATTCCGTTTCAATTTTCTTGTTCGGAAAACCAATTTGTGCTACAAATTCCTAGTCAATATAATGAATTATAGGGGGTGTTTTACTGTTATATAATTGATTTCCAGTACTCAAATGTGTATTGATATATAGGCAAATTCAAATGAACAAGTGCCATGTCTTGAAGAGGGGCGGAGTCTGTATGTCTATCTGTCTATCTATCTATAGACATGTGAATCAAAGTAAAAAAATTTGATTCCGAACTTGATAACTTTCCCACATTGCTTTTATTTGTTTAAAGGCATCTTGAAAGAAAAAAGCCCCAGTTATTGTGTCTCATCACAACAAATTCTGAACGCACTGCATTGTGTTAAATGCGCAGAAATATTTGCATCGCTGTATATCACTGTCAGGGTTTGAACGTTTTAGAGACTATGTAGCCTACAGTACAACTTACCTCACTCTCCATTTGCATGCACACAGTTCCTATGTGACCCGTACTGTAAATCTCACCGCCTCTGATTTGATTGGTTATTTATTTGATGCTGATGTGGCAGATCGTGCTAAAGAATAACTTGGATGTGTATGACACGGTACGGCAGAGCAGCTCCAAGAATATTAGATCCGGAGCAGATTAGGAATTTCGATATCTTCCAGTGGGAAATTTCACGCCTCGAATGCTAGCACCGCTAACGAAAAGGAGCTTGCTAGCAAAGAGATGATCTATCATTCGATCCATAGACCCTATTAGCACATCTGGTGGGAAAAATAAAACCACCATAGAGGTGTTGTACTGTAGAGCTTGGAATTAGCATTGTTTATCCACATAGGGGGATCATTATAAAATGCTATGCTAACACTGAGTACTGAGTTTATCAATGAACCATTTGGGCAAGATTGTGCACCCAGTACGGTTTAATATTCAATAGATTCTTATGAGAGCGAGGAAAATGATGTAGCCGAACAGCAGGAAATTCATTTTTCTATCTTATTTTCTACTTAGCCCGAGGGAGTCTGTATCTCTCTGCTGTCAAATGGACTTAATCTGCCTTAAAATGTCATCTGCTATTAAACTAATCTCATTCCAACAGCTTCCTTTTTACATCCTGCCACCACGAGAGCGCTGAGACGATATACATTTTTCCTTAGCATTCATTGCGGTTAAAGACCGTAGTCATGCCTTCATCAGGATCTTAAAGAGAACACGAGGAGACCCCTTGCTAGGGCCTAATCGTTTCAGGAGCCCCCAGGCTACGCTGGGTGTCCGAACACACGCTGGTAAACCCGGTAGAAGGTTTTCAACCCAATCAATACAGGCGGTACGGAGCATTTCATTTTGAAACCGTAATCGTTTTTATTGTGTAGTGATCATAATCCAAAAATATACATCGTAAAAGACACTGTGCCAGTCCACAACCAGGAATAATACAGCAGGTTCAACATAGATCTACAAGACTGCGAGGGGAAACAATTTCATTGTTATCCGTTTTTCAAAACACCAGCGGGGAAACGTTCGCAGTTCTGCCCCGGAGATGTCTTGCAAGCTGCATTTTTTTATTAAATAACATCCACGAGTGAGTCAGAGAGGATTAAACCAGCCTCTTGATTAAGGCTTTGCCGTCTCAGAACAGCACACATGTTCACACGGAGGAGGAAAAATAGATGTGCAAGTACTTTTATTACTTTTTATTATATAAACAATCGGGTGCCTTCGCTTTTTCTAAAAATATATTATAAAAGCCTCCTGTATCTTTCCGAATTTACAAAGGATATGCGTATACTACACACACACACACACACACACACACATACAAACACACACATTGAGGATGATGCAGAGGTATAAAAGTCTGAAAGGTACAGTTCTCTCTCAGTTCGGCTATACGTATATACATACACAGTATACAGTTTGATGCTGAGGAAACTTCTCGTAAAGATCCACAAGAAGGGTGTGTTGAAGATGAAAATGATGTCTTTAACGTGCTGGTAGAAGAAGCAGTCTCTGAGGAACCAGGGTGGTCATGATGTTACACTACAGTGTTTCTGTGCCTATACGGTGGAGGAGGCAGAAACGTTCCTGGTTTCAGACTGGACTCGGGCAGGTTCTCTGGGTTCTCACTGCCGTTCTGCTTGTAGATGAAACTGTTCCTGCAGACCAGCAAGGGATCTGGAGTGTGCGGTGGAATGCTGGCTGGAAGGTTTTGATGTCGCTTTTCTGGATTGTTTGTTGGGAAGGACTTCTTGTTTGTTCCACAGAGAGCTGTTTGCGTTGTGCCGCTTTGATGGACCGCATGGCCTGGTAGAACACTGGTGGTACTTTTAACACCATCGTGCTGATGCAAGGTGCGAGCAGGACCAGGAGATCCCGGTTGAATTTGATGGCTGATGTGGCACATTTGTCCTGTTACTGAAGGTAGGACACACATAGTGGAATGATCATGACCCGAATGGAAATGGTGACCGTTTTGACTCATTGGTCCACTGTGAGGGGGCTGATCTGGTGGAAGTGTAAAGTGAACATTTTTTACATGGCTGTTTGTAGTCCTGCTTGTTGTTCTGGACAGCCCAGGAAGAGACACCATGCTTTTCTTCAGTGTCTCCTGAATCATCTCATCTTTTCTGTGCCCGAGAATAGTGTTTTCGTCCTCAAGCTTGAGTTGTCCGTCAGGGTTCCCATGGTAACCTGGGTTATCCAGTGCATGAACCTCTCGGTTTTTCTGGTGGGTGATGAAAGGATTCTCCTCAATAGGGTCTGGAGTTTAGAAAAAAAAAACAGCATTTTTAATATGATATCTCGAAGATGCAGTCAAGAATGAAAGCAAAGGGAGCCTACAAAGCTTTCAATCTATTCACCTACATAACACAAGGATCTGTAAAAGATCACTCATGTAGCATAAAACATTGAACTACTGCAGTAGAAGAGGTTACCTGAGGAACTCTTGTCGTTCCTGGCAGCCACACATCGATCCTCGTCAGGACTTCTCCTCTGTGTTCTGTCTTTCAGAAATGCAGCGGTATCTGCACTGTAGCGCCGACAGCTCCTGTCCTCTGTCGCAGTGGCAGTGCTGAGATTCTTCTTCAGCTTTCCATGGCAGAGATGCTCCTCTTTTGCAGATTTTGCAGGGAACAACAGTTCACCAGATGCCATGGCTGCCTCACAACCCTGTGGTTCTGATGTCGCATAACTCGGTGCCTGTATGTCATTCAACATGTGATGGAAGTCCAGAGAAAAAAATAAACTATTAATCTTGGGTCTGATTATTTTCTAAGAAGGTGCCATATAAATATGTACTAACAGCCTCACCTGATTGGATTTGAGATTAGGGCTGGATGGATGGGAGGAAACATTGGATTGAGCTTTAAGGTTTCGAGGAACCAAGTACTCCTCAGCATCCATCATATCTCCAGGTTCGTCGTCATCCAAGAGACTTTGGAGAAATTTACTGTGCGTGGGACTGGGCAGCTTCAGGCAGTCATCCCCCTGAAACAAAAGGTAATCTTGATACTCTCTAGTGTTAGATCTAAGAGGTAAAAAAATAAATTTTTTGCTACTAACCTGAATGACCAGGTATCTCTGAGGGTCTCTTGCCATCTTGCAGAATTCTGTAGCAAGCTCTTTAAACCTGGGCCGACTGTCAGCATCGATCATCCAGCCTTGAGCGAGGACGAAAAGATCATTAACGAAGCACAAAAAAACTCCCGAAGCAGCTCCTTTTAGCAGGAAATGAATCAATGCAACGTAAATAAATGGAAAATTCTCTTTTACTTGCTGATAGAATCATTTAATCCCTGTCGAGCATTTGCATGTTTCCACTTCACACCGAGTTAATTCCCTTTCTAAAGCTCATACGACAACCCTAATTACTCATCTTTATCAATATGCTGCAAGGTGCTTATTAATGGTACTGGGTTAGGCTTATAAAAGCATGTATATAATTGTATATGAATATAATTAGATATAAATAATTAGATATAGGGCATTCGGATTTGACCACATTGTAAAAAAAAACGAGTTAAGAACTTACACTTGACCATGACCATGTAGACGTCTATTGTGCATATCGGAGGTTGAGCCAGACGTTCTCCCTTTTCCAGAATATCCGGGATCTCGCGATTGGGAATGCCGTCGTACGGCTTACCTCCAAAAGTCATCAGCTCCCAGACGGTCACTCCTGAATAATCAATAATATAATTGCCCACTCAAAAAGAGCTTGTATGCAATTCAAAACACTGCGGTTTCTTACCATAACTCCAAACGTCACTCTGGTGTGTGAACTTTTTGTAGTGAATACACTCCAGTGCCATCCAACTGATGTGAAATGTCTGCAGATGAACAGGAAAAGAAATAAGCAATTTTTTTAAGTGTGAAGAATGTCCCTGTGGCTTGATGAAGAGGTTCTAACCTTGTCTTCGTCTTCACTGTCTGCACCCAGAAGCTGAGCAAGCCCATAGTCGGTGATCTTGACGTGGTTTGGGGATTTCACCATAACGTTACGAGCAGACAGATTCCTATGGACCAGCTTTCTTTCCTCCAAGTACATCATACCCTGCAAAATATTTATCCCAAGGTAATTTTTTACTTACTAATCTTTTCTTACAAGTATATTATTTTGATGAAGTACCTCATGGTTCAGTATTAAGCCCTGCAATAATTTTATTCGGTCACTAAAAACTTGTGTGATATTCAATCAGGCAGCGAGGGCATCATGCACTGGGCATAATGGAGAGAAGTGTAACCTGATTAAAATCTTCTAATTAGCCTAGCAGCCATTCTTTTTTTGCATGGCCCCATATGTCGTATTTTGCACAGAGTGCGTTGCTGCAAATCCGGTCAGTATGGCTTGTGAGTGAGGGCATTAATAGTCAAAGAAAACTTCTCCCTGTACCCAAAATGTACTGCGCTGCAGTATTTTATTGCGATAGAGGAAACTGAAATAATGTCACATTATATAAAGAAAAGAGAAGGAGGTTGAAGGAGAGCAAATAAAAAGTGACATGAAGGTTCTTCTCATTGTGGTCAAGAAGGTCATAAATCAGTCACAATGTCAGTGGTTGCATGGATACACCAGGCTGCCAGGGTTTTCTTGACAGCTTTATTGAGTGCTTTAATTTACTAACTGGGCACGTGGAATGAGGAAAGAAAACACATTTCAGCACACCATAGCTCTGTTATACCCAATCAAAATGTACTTCCACAGTTAATTAGTTCATCAATAATCTGTTATGCAATGAAATGGCACCACAGCCTGGCAGATGAGAAAGGCCAGGATTCCTGATTCAGCTGGAGATAGTGGAGAATCCTCCCTGCTCGTACATCATGCTTGCAGTACCAGAAACCCGTTTATTATTTCTCCATGTGGCACGCAACATCTTTAAATGAGGATCTGCTACCAATCAGGCTGCGGCGTGACCGCGACAACCTCCAACAGCGGGGACGTGTCGCAGGTGGCCGCATGATTGATAGAAGTCATTAAGTCGGTGTCCGAACCTCTTTGTGATGAAGAGCCGTTGTGTGTCTCTTCTACTCAAGCCATCAGTTCGAGGCGGACAGGTGACTTGACAGTGATGCAGGCAAGTGAGGAGGAGAAAGTGAAAGTCGTGGCAAGAAAAAAATAAAAAGCTCTCAAGTATGTCAGCAAGTCAGACATCGCTTATGCCATTGTAAAATACGCTAAATGGTTAACTGTTTGACCTATATGCATATTGTAATGTAAGCTGATTGGCATTTGTCACACTAATGCACTCAAGGTGCCAGAAAGCAAGGCCACGTCTTTCAAGGGTCAAAACTGAGCAGGGGACAAGGGATTACTGAAATGGGCAGGGACTTCTGTTTCCACTGGGAATCTTTTCAGACTCATAGGTTGAGAAGATCCAGCTGCATATGACTGTTGATTAAAGAAAAAACTGGACACTCTTATCTCACAGTCTTACATGACACTCATACAGGACTCTTATTGGAGACACCTCAAGGACACTCTATGTGACTCTTATGGGACATGCTTATAGGAGTCTCTTTCTGGAGACTCTTCTGGGACTTTTTTTACAGGAGAATCATACAGGGGACTCTTACAGGGAACTCTTACTGAGGACGTGTACCTGGACACACTAACTTGACACTCTTGCAGGAGACACCTACAGGACAGTCTTACTAGGAGCTCTTATTGGTAACCCTTATGGGACATGCCTATAGGACACTTTTCCTGGAGACTTTTCTGGAAAAGTTTTACAGTGGGTTCTTACAGGAAATTTTAAAGGGGGACTCTTACTCTTAGCAGGACACTGTTACCTTGGCTATCTGAACACTCCAGTTGAGCAGCAGCTGAGAGCCAACACTGTCCTTGTGCTCACGGACATAGTCCAGCAGACAGCCGTGGGGCAGGAACTGAGTCACCAGCTGCACGTCGGGGCTCACACACAACCCGAGCAGACGCAGCAGGTGTGGATGATCCATGCTGGACATCATTACAGCCTCCTAAGGGGGACACACAAAAAACAAAACACGACCTTGTAATAGAACGCCGCGAAGAATAGATGAAGCTTTCGTGATCATTCTAGACCATGCAATGCTTTTAATAGATGACCCCCCCCTTTATTTAATTCTGAATGGATCGAAAAGGCTGTGCATTAATGCCCGGCCTTGAAGAAAAGTAAGAACAGGCAAAGAATGAAGAGTCTTTCAGGGGGAAAAAAAAAAGAAGAAGAAGAAGGAGAGGGCATCAATATCCGTCCTCTCAAATCCCAGACTAAACATTATCCATGAAGCCTTAAAGAGTAAAAGAAAGAGATGGAAAAAAAATAATGAGAAAGTGTGTCTAGTGCTCCATCGCCTCTCAGAAGAGGTGACCGCCATTAGTGAGAGTGACCCTCAGCATGTACTCGCCTTTGTGCATCGGTGTGTGTGTGTGGGGGTGTGTGTGTGTGTTCACACACTGCTGCACTTATTTAGAGAGCGTGTGCATGAATATAGTTTATATCTGCTCTTAATGACGCTGAAACATTATTCATGTATTAACTGTATTAAACTGAATATCCCGGCGTACATATACGGAGATTCAGGTACGGAAAAGAACGTCGATGTGACTCACATCCAGAAATTTAGCACTGGCTTTCTGTCCTGTAGTTTCACTGAGGTCTTTTATGGCCACTGGGATTTTCACACTCTCACCTTCTGGTATCCAGATGCCCTGATTTAAAAAGAATCAAATATAGATTTTTAGAAAATAATTGCATAATTTAAAGTTATCATAAATGTAATATATAACGCCAATCTCTTCTTTTTCATCACTCGATTACCTTGTAGACGCTACCGTAGGTTCCGGAGCCCAAGATTTTGACGCTCTTGAGTTCGGTTTCCTTCAGCAAACGCAGCTGAGCCTGATGCATCGTAGTTCCACTGGATGTAAGAGGCTCCAAGAGCTGATCAACACACAGATCCCAGATCAGTTATTACAGTAATACGTTCACATACACACACACACACACACACACAGCAGATCCCATATCAGTTCTTCGTACCTCCGACTCCATGAAGCGGCGTAGCACTCTCTTCTTTTTGATGCTCCTGCTTCTGAAGTAAACGGCGAACCCGAGCGACACGATCACGATCATCATCCCGAACACTCCGGTTGCAATCAGAGGAGTCCTGCAATGAAAAAAATAAACGTTTAGGCAGCCAAGAAAAAAAAAAAAAGAACATCCAAGAACAAGTTTTATTGTTACCTGTCCATCATTCCGAGGCAGTCCTGAATCCGAGGTCCGGTGCACCTGAAATGCATGTGGGAATGTTATCAGTAGCAGTAAGACACAATTACGATTTTCCATTGTTATTCAAGTTTATTTCATATATAAAAAAAAACAATCACAGAGAAATGTCGAGAGTGCACAATGTCCCTGGTTTGAACATGTCCCCGGAATGCACTTGTAGTCGAAGAGTACAATGTCTCAGCTGGACTCCTCACAGTGACACTGCGCTCTAATGGACAATTTGCTCCCAATTAAAATCCTTTCTATTAAAGCCGCGAACTCGGAGGCAGGTTCGGATTCGCCGCCGGGTGCCAAGAATAATAACCACAATCCACAGCGGTTTGTACGTTTAATACAATGTGATTTAGAGATTTAATTCTGCGCAGGATTCAGTGCGGTGTACAAGTTTATTGGCGGAAAATCTCTCTCTCTCACACACACACACACTCTGAGTGTGCAGACTTATCGCTATTAAACTCAGGCTGCTGCTGCATTACGAGGAAATGATGTCATCATGAGTAAGGGATCTAATTCCTGATGGTTCATTATAGTGCGCTGTGTTTGTCTTTTTTTTTTTTTTCTGGCAGCCATTGTGGGTTGGAGCACTTAGGCTGTGTGCATTCATCAGAAATGAACCAACACACACACACACACACACACACACACACACACACACACACACATACCCCCGGGTGCAATGGGCATGGCAGGGTCTACACTCGTTGTTGCTGTGGGTGTATTTGAAGATGAAGCTTTCGGCATTCTGCAGCCCATCAGGACATTTCTCCACGCAGCTGGGTCCGTCTTTTACGTGGGCGCACTTCATACAATGATCTGCACCCTGAAGAGGAGATAGAAAGAGAGAGAGAGAGAGAGAGAGAGAGAGAGAGAGACAGAGAGAAATCAATAGACATAGAGATATAGCAACATTCAGAGGAGACAAACGGGAGAGAGTGATAGATAAAGAGAGACAGACAGACGGATGGATGGATGGATGGATAGATGGATGGACAGACAATGAATGACAAAAGACATCGAGACAGAGAGAACGATCAAAGTGCATATAGAAAGACAAAGCAAGATAGACTTACAGAAAAAGAGAGTGATAGATAGATAGATGGATAGATGGATAGATAGATGGATGGATAGATGGATGGATGGATAGAGCAGATAGAGCAGATAAAGAGAGAGGTAGGAAAAGAATCCGAGTAGGTGACCGAGATAGATAACGAAACAGAGACACAGATATAAAGAAAGGGAGACAAACTGGTTCTTACTGGTCCGTGACAGGTCAGTGTTTTGTCTCCAGATTTCTCACACTGGTTATCGCACACCACACACACTGATCCATTGACAAACTCTCGGAATTCTCTGCATACACACACATACACACATTCAGTCTTGGAATAAAACAAGCTTTTAGGTTTTCCACAAACATCAGCAGATTTCAACTGTGACCCTTCGGCTCTTTGTATTGTTTCTGCTCCTCAAACCCCAGAGCTCAGAGAGTCCAGAGCTCCAGGGCTGTGAGACAAACCATGAATAATTCAAAATAATTCCGTCTTCTTGGGGTCGGGCTGGGTGAGTTAGAGTACACACAGCCTTCCCTCCACTGTATCCCAAAAGACATGTCTACTAAAGTTTTTCATTGAAATTGAGCATTGCAAAAGTATTCACTTACGTGCTGTCTTGTTGCATTATAACAGCTTTAATATAAAACCTTTAAATGCGATGTTATATATATATATATATATGGCATCTCTACAACTCTAACAAGAAAAAGTACCACCCACAAAACCTTACAGGTATACAGCAGAAATTGCAGTATTTGTCCATAGGTTATACAAGGTGGTATCAAAAGGTTTTGAGACCAGCTCAGTTCTAGCTCTGTCTGCAATGACCTCTCTCAGACGCCTTAAAACCCAGCAGTAGAACTCACTATTGACGGTGTGGCCCTTGCGACGAATTCTCATGGTTCGAATGTCAAAAAAGATGATTAGCATGCAGTTGGTCAAGCTGAGGACCTGCCTCGCTTTTTCCGGTCTTTGAGACGAAGCAATAGTCTTCACAGTGGAAGAGCCCATCTCCGAGCCGTAACCATACACCCAAGTTTTGTCACCTGAAACGATCCTCGACATGAAGGACGGCTCATGCACGGCACACTGACGGAGTTCTTGGCAGACTTGACGTAGTGTTTATTTCTGCTCCCGAATCAGCAGCCTGGAGACGAACTTAGTAGCAACATGGCGCATGTTCAAATCACACATGAAGATCGCCTGGACTGTTCCGTATGACACAGCAAAAAGGGCAGCGATTGTTCTCCGACAATCATCATGCACAAGTTGCCGAATGGACATTTTTAGGGGGTGATTGCCTTCCTGATCTCTCATCGTCTTCTAGTGATCTTGCACTCTTGAAGTCTGCGTGCCACTCGAAACACCCAGAACAACTAATTGCAGCATCTCCGTTATCTTGCTGAATCATGTCAAACGTCTCTGGGGCAGATTTGCCCAGTTTAGGGCAAAATTTCATGTTTGTTCTTTGTTCTAACTTGCTGTTTATGTTGGAACCGCAGATTGGTAATGCACATGGGTTTGCCGGTTGCACAGCTTCCGATTCGTACTGGACGATGTCTTATTCGCATACCGGCTTATGAAGGTCCGTGCTCCCTGTGACTGTGAGTGCAGCCTTCTGTTGTCGTGTTACAAAACTAGTCTTGAAACCTTTTGATACCACCAAGTACATGCCAAAGAGCAGAACCTTGGAACAGTGGCTGGATAACAGGCATCAGTTTTAAAGTTTAAAATGCAATATATGGCCCAAACCCAGCACTTCCCATCACCTCAGGAACACCATTCCCACAGTAAGCATTGAAAGACTCCTCTTGCAGCAGGACAGTAACTCTAAAATGCATCTGAAGCTACAAAGGAATGATCTAAAGGCAAATATCTTGTAATGACAAATCAAATCCCAGACGTCAATCCAATAGGTAATCTGTGGCATGACTTGAAGACTGCTGTAGACCAAGACCACTTGTCTAACTTGAATGAGCTGGATCAGTTTTGCCTTGAAGAAAGGGCAAAACTCCAAACAAGAGAGTTCTAGCCAAAGGGGAGTGTCTCAGTGGAATTTGGCTCAGAAGGTCATGAATTTGAATGTCAGCACCACAAAGCTGCAATCGCTGGGCCCTTGTGAAAGGACATGTAAACATCCAATGAGCCTAAAAAGAAATTTAACAATATTTCCTTAAAAAATGAGAAACCAAAGCACAAAACAATGTCAGTGTCTATAGAGATTTAAATAATTTGCTTAATATACATTTGCTGATTTCAATCTGCACTGAAAAACAGAGGCAGTCAGACTGAAGAAACATTAAAGCTGTCTGATATTTTTCAAATACTTTGAAGAACTCAAATAAGCCCACCCTGGACTACACTTCCCATCAGTGGACTTGATCACATTTGCAGTCACATGACTAATCACACACACCTGAGGATATTTAGGTGTAGGCCTCAGTGTAGACCGGTCTTATTTGCATGCAGTGCAGACACTGTTGTTGCAGCTATATTGGTTTAGCCTAGCCTAGCCTAGCCTAGCTTAGCATGCGGTAATAACATACTTACCCTTGGTAAAGATTGCAGGACTTCACGCACGTCCTCCCACGGCTGTAGTACCTACAGGATACACACTGGTCAGGCCCGGGACCCCAACATCCTGCATCTGAACACAGCTTATCACACACACGTTGCTCTGTAACTGTAAAACACAAAAATAAAGGCTAATAAGTTCACTGCAGAAACAGAAAACCTTTTCCTGGAGCTCAGAGCGAGACGTCGAGACCTAGTTTGCTCCTCGGTGCCCTGCTCGGTGTACGTGACATTATGAGTGTCAAATTTTTGAGACCTTGGTCATGTTGTGTCTTTTTGCAATCTGCTGCGGGAAAACCACTGGAAATTTGTATACCCAGAATAGAAACGGATGCGGGGAGTCATGCCGGGACAAAAGTTTACTTTGGGAAATGAATGACTGGTTTTTATGAGGGACAGTGGAAGTGCAGTTACCTGACAGGCTTTGTTCTTCGTATACTACAGAAAAACAATCATTTTTATTTGAAAACATCCACGAAACTCTAGAAAAGGCCAAAGCTCAGGCTTGTTAGCTTGTATCCTTAGACCAAAACAGACATGGTCATGAATACTTGATATATCAAGCACAGTCTGCTTCGCTGGCCTGCATGGATAAGTGGATAATGAGCGAGACGGCTAGCACGCACAATCGATTCTCCTCACTACAAACCCATTAGCACGCCATTGACATCAACCCCCTGTAAACCAGGTTCGCACTTAGGAAGGATTTCATGTATGTTAGGTGTGGAAAGCGATATTCTCCTCCGTTTATTTTTCATTTACTGTATCTCCTCTATCGTTTAAGCTCGTCCATAGGCCTGGCGTTGGGGTGCGATCGACTCACCGCACTGTTGCGCCTCCTTGTTGTTGTTCAGCAGCGCTCTCTGACCCGCCGAGCGGAAAAACCTCGTCCAGTTGAGCGTGTGATAGAAACACAGCTGGCTGTTGTTGCTGATGTAGACGTTCCCGGCGTGGATCTCCAGCAGAGACTGGAAGCCCAGTGATGTGATCCAGCGCTGCTTCAGGATCAGCAGGGATACGCCGCTGAGGGGGAAAAAAACCTCATAAATACTCTTGACAGTCTTAGAATGTACACTTACCTGATTTTTTTATTAACACGCACTCACCTGTAAAGTGCTCGTCCTCCGATGATGCTGAGGTTGGAGAACACTCCGAAGTCCGTCATGTTCTCCGGCCATGACTGGATGTTCAGGAAACCTAAAAATTTTTAAAAATAAATAAAATGTATGAAACAAATGCAGTTTATTATTTAAAGTAAAAAAAAAAAAATGGAGTAATTAAAAAACAACACTACAAAACACCATACAATACAATGCAATACAATACAGAGGTTTATCATTGACTTGAAGGTGTGCAATAATATGTTTATATAATGAGTGTTCCTCTTGAGAGGCGCCATTACTTTTTTTTTTTCCCATTACCAAAAAGTTTCACCCCATTAGATCGGAGACGGTCAGAGGGATGGGTCTAATGTGATGAAAGACGGAGTTCTATTTATTTTGATCAACTGTTTCACCACCGGCAGCAATAAATTCTTATTATTGTTAATAACAAATATTGAAAAATGTTCATTATTTAAAATTATATTTTCCCATTCAGATTATATTAAACACACTTTCTTAAAATACTCGCTTATGGCCCATGTGATTGAATATTTATATATTCATATTTCTATGCAAATTCATATTTCTATATATTCATGTATTCGTTTTCTTTATTGTTTTGTATTAAATGGGTGATTTAATTTCATTTAATATTTACAGTTTGAATGACGACATTTTGCTTATTTTATGCATATTTTAATAAAGGTAAGGGTGATTTTTTTTTTTTTTTTTTTTCTGTAGGCCTGGCATTTTTTTTTTTTTTTTTTTTTTTACTGGTCACGTGTACAATTATAGCACACTGAAATTCTTTCTTCAAAGTTCCTAGTGATGTTAGTAAGCTGTGGTCAGACCGCAGGGTCAGCCATGATACTCTGCTCCGGAAGTGCAGAAGGTTAAGGGCCTTGCCTAAGGGCCCAATAGTGGCAGTTTGGTCATACTGGGTCTTTATCCTCCTGACATTCCGATCAGTAACCTAGAACCTTAACCACTGAGCTCCCACTTCCATAATTTCCACATATCCCATCTTCTCAAGAAGCTGAAGTCAGAGCACAAGACCAGCTATGGTGCAGCACCCCTAAAGCAGAAAAAGGGAAGTGCCTAGCTCAAGGGCCAAATAATAACATCTTGAACACCTGACCTTATGATCAGTAAACCGGTATCAATCCCAGGTCATCCTAGGTGATTCATCTCCAGGTGAGGATCTTCTGATATTTCTGCACAGCGCTCCGATCTCCCTTTAAACCACTGCTCGCACCTCGGAGTAACCATGGACAATGAGCTGTCCTTTTCCTTGCATGCTGCTAATGTGACACGCTCTTGTCCATTTCTTCTTTACGACATCAGAAGAATTCGACCATTATTATCCACAGGGGCGTCTCAGGTGCTTGTTCAGGCACTGGATGATTGCATCTCTCTGCAGGCAGGCCCACCTCTGAACTCGATTTGTCCATCACAAATAATTTGAAACACAGCTGCATCACTCGCGTTTAACCTGCCTACCTGTCCTTTCACACCACTCCACTGCTGCTCTCGCTCCACCTGCTTCCGATATCTGCAGATTCAAAACACTGATGCTTGGCTACAATTCCACAAATGGACCAATACCCTCTTATTTCAAAGCTCTTATTTCTCTGCGCACTGCATCACCCTGCCTCAGATGTTCTGGCACCGCTCAACTGGTCCCACCATCTCTCAGGGTACACAGGCCGTACATCAAGACTTTTATCTGTTCTGGCACCGAGGTGAGGGAATGAACTTCCCCTAGAAGGCTGACCAGACACTGTCTATCTTCAAACGACGGATGAAGAGCTTCCTCTTCCTGAAACACTTGAACTAGCACTTTACTATTGCTATAATTCCTCCTAATAGAGTTTATGCTGATGGTATTGTATTTATATATATTTATTTACTTTTTTTATTTATATGTTGTGTTCATTTTTTATTCCTGCTCCCATGAGTTCAATTATTCATCTATTCATTTCCCCTCTATTGCATTGTATTGGATTCGATTGGATTCATTTAACTCCAAAAGCTGCTCCTTACCTGTGATCTCTTTTACTGTGAGGAACACACTGAGTCTCTCAGGGTCCAAAGCTCTGATACCGTGGTACATGTCTCTGATAGAGAGTGAAGAGAAGCATCAGTGAGCTCATGAGCCATTTAAGGGGCTAATAAAAATCTCATGGAGAGAAAGATGGACTAATGTCTTCTCAGGGCCACACTTGAATACTGACGATCTAGCTGATTGATGGCATGTAAAAAAAAAATTCATAAAACTGCCATATAAAAAAAAATACCATACAGGTGACTAGACTCCAGGTTCTGGAGGGAAAAAAAAAATTTAGCATATGTGCAGCAAAGCTCTAAAGTTCAAGTAAAATTGAAATTCTGTTGCAGAAAATCGAGCCCACTCCTGGGAAATCAAGTTCGGAGATGGATTACGTTACCAAAAAAAATTGTATTGCCAGGCTTGTAAGCTGCAAAGCAAGGGCGAAGGAGAGAAGGAAGAAAAGTCAGTGAGGGAGAGAGAGAGAGAGAGAGAGAGAGTTCTCACCCTTTGATTCCGGTGACGAGGAAAATGAGGTTGCCGTTGATTTTGGTGCAGTTGATGAACTTGTCGATGTTGCTCGAGTCGACCGTCTGCGCCGCGTGCAAAGCGCCGGTCCCTATTCCATCACACACTCAAATACCAACACACACCAACAAACACTTAAACGCAGCTAATGACTTGAAGATATTATTTAAACAACTATAAGCATTGCTAGTTTAATATTCATAACTGATTTGGTTTTGTGGCAATTTATCATTTTGATCTGTGCTAAAAAAAGAAGAAAGTCGGATTGAAGAGAACAAGATGCTGTCTGGTATTTTCGAACACCCTTGGAGACCAAACCTTTCATTATTGTTTGCTTGGGTTTGAATTTCCTGGTGATATGGTTTGCATGGAATTTGCTTGTCCCTGGATGACCAACTACCGTTTTTAGATTTGTGTTTAAATACGAAATGAAATGACTCTGAGCATGTGCAGTCATCTCCACTCACCTGCTGTGACAACTGTTTTCAAAAAAGTCCCAATCGGTCATATTATATTACAATTACATAGACCCAGTGTATGGATTAAAACTACATTTAAATATCTTTCCCACTCAGTTTAAGATTGTCTCATATGTGGTACTTGCTCAAGCTGTTCCACAAATTTGGAGGTATACAGTTATGAAGGATGTCGAAGGGTGCATTCGGTATTCCTTCGCTTGAATCTCCAGACCCAAACATGTCAGAGCATCACGATGCTTCGTTACACAAAACCAGCTCCATGAATATATGCTTTACGTGGGTTGGAGCTCTGACCTCAACCCTACTGAACACCTTTTGGAATGATTTTTCACCTATCTGACAGCACCCCAGGCCTCCTCACCTTACCTACAATAGTACCTGGCTTTACTAACCCCCTTGTGGATAAAATAAATCTCCACAAAATCTAGTGGAACATCTTCCCTGAAGAGTGAACCTTATTACAGGACTTTCAAATTCGAGTGCACAGTATAACCCAAATAGTTATTAACACTATTTGAGCTTTGCTAATTAGCTAAGCCTTGATTATAGCTTTTAGATGTTCACCTTTAGGACAGATGTCAGTACAAGGGACGCACATTCTGACGTGGTTCTTCTCCACCTCCATCTTGTTACTCGGGCAGGCTCGAACGCAGGAGCCATGATCCACCACAAAGTTGTCTGGAGGAAACCATAGAGCAGCTTTTTACTCCTATTTGATTTGTATTTTTTGACACACACACTCGCGCAAGAACATCCGAACCAAACGTATACCGTTGGATCTTGTTCGCGTTTTTTTCCCACCCTGCCGTACTCACGTGGACATTTTTGGACGCAGAATGCTCCGTATGTGTATCTGACATTGGGATTGGGTTCCATCTGGAGGGTTGCGGGGTTGTACATAACCGGTTGAGGGCACAAAGACACACAAGCGCCGCTGTCGTTGAAGTTTCTGCAAGCCTGCGTCAAACACACACACAAAAAGGGCAAAGGTCACTGGGGATTTGGGCGAACGAATCGCGCGGGGTTCGCTTTTGGTCATAAATCATTCGTCTGGCATTCAATTAGGATTCGTTTTATTAACTTAAGACCATTTTTGCACAAAAAAAAAAACCCATAATGAACAATTGATCCGAAAGTGAAATGCTGTTCTAATTAAAATCTAGGCATGTATATAATCCCTGGGTGTGCGCAGCAATAACCTGAGGTAATTGAAACTCATAAAGCTATAAAACAACAACGCCATTATCGCAGGGGGTGCCATTACTTTAAGGAGATGAAAGCAGAGCCGTTTGGAACGCTCGATTGTGTAATACCGTGTAATAAACCGATTGCATTCAGATAAATAATGCCTAAATAAGTCTGTACTGTACTACTACGCCAGCCTGTAAAAAAAAAGGATGATACTATAGACACGTTATGGTACAACAGAATATTATATCATTCCGTAGGAAAGAAAGGCGACGTACGAAGCAGTCGGTGTGTTTGGGTCCCGAACAGCCTCCGGCGCACTCGTGGTGACAGCAGCCGCTGACGAACGGACTGAAACAGCGACTGTCACACTGATCAGCGCACACCGTCTTTGTTACTGACACACACACACACAAAACATCCAACTTACACCAGGTTTCCTTTTGTTACCGTTATATCCATTAGCAACATTTCAAAATATACCATGCGAAGACGCAACAAATGCAGCTTTAAGGATGTTTATTTAGTCTGGTATCGACTGCATGATGGTGTGTTGTGTCTAATACACACTGGCTTCGAAAACACCGTGATCACTCACAGATTTGGCACTGATTTTCTTGGTGTCCCCAACAGCGTCCATTACATGATCGGTGGCATCGTCTGCCTGTGAAGGAACAAATAAAATGGGACTAGTTGAATAGGGAAACTCTTTTTATCCAGTCTTTACCAGCTTGTATAAGGTGAACAGGGCGCTGTTTTACGGCTCGCTTGGAAGATTTTTCCATGTCAGAAACAAATCTAACGATTCCACATCCTTTTTCTGATCCGTCTATGCGGAGATATCCACCGTACCATGATTCTATCTGTCGTTGTTTAATAATATAATTGCAAAGGGGTTAGAAACGTTAAGGACTGACTCACATGAGTAGTTGCTGTTGTTCGACGGCACCACCAGCAGTTCGCCTCGAGTTTTCTTCATGATGTCCCGCCAGTGGATGGTGTCCACGTGGCACAGGAACTTGTTCTGATCGATGTACAACCCGCCATTCAGGATCTCTGATGGAGAAGACAAAATGTCTTTTAATCTACAGACAGAGCTACATGTAGCTACCGCTTCTCAATGAACACAACTTTTATAGTAAGAAATACTTTTTCAGAGCGATTTACAAATATCTTATTTATACAACTGGGCGGATAAGGGTTAAGGGCCTTGCTCAAGGGCCCAAGCAGGGCAGCATGGCAGGACTGGAATTGAAACTCACAACATTTTAATTCAAAGTCCAATGTCTTATCTAATGATCTAGCACGACCCCTTCTAGCTACTTTAATTATCAAACCTATGTCCACCTCTACAAAAGTGTGAATCAAATGCCTAAATTCTAAATACCCTGAACTTTTCCCAGGTAAAGTTGTAACAGGTGTTAATTTTAGACTCGAATGAATGAACCAATCAGTGGAGAGCTCCTTAGAAGAGAACGTTTGAGGCGTTAACTTGGAATACAAAGGACGATCTGGATCTGGATCCTGGATTGTGATCTGGAGCTACAATTGTGCTAAAATCATTGAATAAAAGTTTTTCAAAAACAAACATAATAGGGGTGGAGCTTAACATTGCTTTATTGGCATTTGCTAGTGAGATTTGAATAAACAGCTCCTGGAAGTAGTCTTTTTTGGAGGCAGTTTTCTATTTACTGTTTGTAGTACAAATTAAATCCTTTGTATTCCAAGTTAACGCTTCAAACGTTCTCTTCTAAGGAGCTCTCCACTGATTGGTTCATTCATTGGAGTCTAAAATTAACACCTGTTACAACTTTACCTGGAAAAAGTTCAGGGTATTTGGAATCTTGTTACACGCAAACCTCTGTGCACTACTTTAGCACAGCCCTAAGAGAAACCCTGAGGTCTACTTCAGTACGATTCTCGAAGGAGCAGATGCAAATGTTGAGAGCGATGAATGAACGAGCGAACGTAACCGCCGAGTGTGTGGAGTAGACACTTTTCTTTAATCATGTTTGAGACCTCTGTTTTCATTTCAGCTGCCTCAAACCCCTTTGTATCGTAACAAGTTCGGGAAAAATAGCCAGATTAAAAAGATGAATGAAACGAACGAGGTGTTAATCTTTCGTTGGTGCTGCTTTGGTGGAGCATTTTGCTAAAAACAAAAGCTGAGAAGTTCAAGCAGGAACCTTACATGACCTCAGAATACGACTCGTTTGGGTTCTATTCGTCATGCTCCCATTTCATGTGAACGAATTTAGCAGAAATTCCCAACACTATGGTTGTGAATTCTGTTCAGTGGGTTATCCCTGACAGCCAAACACTTATTTATTGCACTTTGCATTCGACTGAAGCGTACTCCAAGAACAGCCAGCTGTATTCTGTGAGACGGAAAGACCGAACGCTTAAATTCAACGCAGGACGGCTCACATTTAAGTATTACATTTGGAGCCTCTTGAAACCTTTTCATAAAGCGTCCAGGTTACAAAATAGCTGCAGACTGCAAAACAGACACACCGTCTCGAGCGCCCTGGCACGGCAACCTGGTGCCTGCTTTGAATATGAAAAGAGGGCCTTCATAAAAGATTCAGCCTTTCGGAAGTATATTATAACCTGCTTGGCACAAAACATCTCCAAAACAATTTGTCTCCACAATTTGGAATCGTTCCCTACGGGCAGGATGTAAGGATATTTCTTTGCTTCCTTTTTTTTTTCTTTTATCGCATCCAAAAAAGGCATCGATCAATAATGTAAACTACCTGGCAGGGCACACTGGAACCTGCTTCGAATTTGCTGAAAGACTCTGCCCACCTGCATGTATGCACAGGAGCTTGGCATAAAAACCTTTCCAAAAGTGTTTCTTTCCATATTTCAGGTTCTGAGTGCCAAGTCAACATGAGGGAGAGCAACAGCCTCGAATGAATGTTCATTCAATAGACTGCTTTCCAATATCGTGGAGCAAACGTGGAGTCATTTCAAACCAGTTCATTGAGGCGATTTGAGAAAATTTACAAGAGTAAAATCGCATTTATGCGGTGAGACTTCATATCGTGCCGTGAAACGTTGATATTTATACTTAATTAAGGCATTGACATTTATTTGGGGGTTTTAATACATTGTGTTCAAGCCATTTTGTTCTCAGAAACCAGCATTGAATGCTCAGGTGCGGGAAATGACACTAGATCCGCAGGAGAATGGAAAATTGTGCCAAAGGGAAGAATTTACACTGTGCATGAGGAAAAATCTGTTTGCCAGGCAAAAAAACCTTAGCAACTGCTCTTTTTCTCAACTATTTCTACTGATTGCACAAATATCGAGCAGTGGACGAGCGCAACTGGACCGATGGTAACCTGACACATCGTATCCGAATCTGAGCTGAGATCCGATTAGCTGTTTTACATTGGTGCTACATTATGATAAATACCATATGTAAATCCTGTAACCAGTTCTTAAGTGTTTTCTCTAATGTTTTCAAACACTATAAAGGTTTGCGGACCCCGAAGCATAAGATTGTTGTGTGCTGTTTAAACCCCCCGTTTGCTTTTATAAGAACCTCAAGTCTTCTGGGAAGATGTTCCACTAGTTTATGCGGAGATTTGTGCCCATTCGGACACATGGGTGTTAGTAAAGTCAGGCACTGCAGTCAGGGTTCCCAATCATCCCAAAGGGTCTAGAGCAGGAGATCTTCCACACACTTCCAACCAATGTACAGCATAGCTTCATGTAGCTGGCTTTGTGCACAGTGGTATTGTCATGCTGGAACAGGTGGAGGTCAGTTTGGTGAAGTGAAGGAAAAACATCCACGCTAGCACATATCAAGACATCCTATACTATTGTGTGCCTCCAACTTTTGAGGTTTGGCGGAAGAACCACATGTGGATGAAGAAGACGCAGTAGGTTTCCCGTCACTTTTGCCATGCGTACAACACAGCTGAGAAATATCTTCTGAAATATCTTCCGGTAGGTCCGACATCTTTTGAATTTAGCGTTTCCAAAGACGATTCGATAAACAACAACAACAAAAACATAAAAAAAATTCAGGAGAACAGGAAGCGTTTAAAGCTAGGCTTTCATGTGTAGATTGGCGATGCATGGATGAAAGGAAGTCAGGATGGAAGGACGCTACGCCACCAGATTGGCGATGCAGCCTTCATTCACTCGTTCGGTCACGGTGGCCCTTTTTAAACACGTACTTTCCATTTGTGCCGCGTGGAGCTGTGATCTCCCGGGTCTCAGATGTTCCTGTTTGTTTGCCACGTCTATTAAAGTAGCAGTAGGGTGAAGGAAAAAAGGTTGTGTGAAAGCGGAATGGGTTTAATATGATTTATATGTATGAGATTCTGACCCGCACGGACACGCTGCTCTGGGGCTAATCAGACTCGCTCATGTTTTTGTCCATTCATCAACCTGGTTTGGAGGTAAAGCAGGAGAGACTGTCAAGAAGTATCTTCATAAATACATTTAATTATTCGTAAAAAACACATTCATGGAAAAAAAAAGGATGTTATTACAGAACGTATGGTGACGCTTTTACATATTAAAGGATTTAAATATTCATTTGACGATATGTTGATAAATTATATACAGAGTTTTAATTGGGCCACACTTCCAATTGAGAATTATGGAGGGCTTTGTGCTCTTGGGAATCTTCTTGTTGTTGTTGTTGCTTTCCCCAGATCTCTGCATTGCAGCAATCTTGTATCTGAGCTCTGCAGACAGTTCCTTTGACCTCATGGCTTGGTTTTTGCTCTGATTTCCATGGAGGCTCTTTATAGAAAAGTGTGCAGATTTTTTGTATCATGTCCAATTTTCCACAGGTAGAATCCAGTCGAGGTGTAAAAACATCTCAGAAACGATTAAGAGAACTCTGGAGCACCGGAGCTCATTTTCAAGTGTTGTTGCAAAGGGGTCTGTAGACTTGGGTATGAAATCTAAGGACATTTCTAGAAATTAGTTTTCACTGCAATTTCAACATTAAATAAAAAAGTGGGGACTTTCAGAATTAGTGCTTTTTGTCTTTAAATTAAAACTTCCTGCAGACTACAAATATAATCCAAATTTACTACCAGATCTTCCACAGGACCGGTCGTTGGCCTGGTGTTTGGCGAAACCCTGATTTGAAGTATTGATTTTATTAAGGAATCACTGTTCAGAGACTTAACACCAGTGCTATAGACTAATGTGTTGTCCTTTAAATGTTTACAAGAGTCAACTATTCAATTCCAATATACTCCACATCTCAAGCTTCAAATAAATGATTTATATATACAGAATATAGTAATGGAAAAAAAGTCTACACTAAGTACACAATTACTTGGCATACAAACACTGGTATAAACCTCATGGCTCACATGTTGAGCTTGGTATTGTTTCCACTTCAGTTTTTTGTACATCCAAGTTTCTTTCCTCTCGATCTTCCTACAAATTAAAGCTGTGTCATTAGAGTCTAAAAATATTTCATATTGAACCATGCTGCGTTCGTTTTCTTTTTCCCCGCTCATTGGCTCCATTAACATCTGAGCGTTTAGAGGAAATGGATTTGAAGTACTTATCCCGAAACCAACATACAGACAACAATCTCCTGATTTGTATTTATTTTTTACTTCAAAGAATGAGCAATGGAAGCAGGAGTTTAGCAGTAAATGATTACTGCTAAACCGGTGGATTATTAGCTTCGCTGGCCTGCACCTGATGAGGTTCAATTTGCCTCCCAAAATGACCCTTAGCAAGAGCGTGAGCAAAAAGCAACAACCCTTGATGAACCCCAAAATCCCTAAAAGAAAGTTAGTGGGGTTTTTTTTTTTTTCATTTTTGATTACTTTTTGATTTGGTTAATCATTTCCACTCAAATAATTTGATCCCGAATTGTTGCGAGTTCTCCTTTTTGTCCTTTTTTTCCCCTCCTGCCTCGATCCAGCAGCATAAATGTCACTTCGCAATAAAATGGTTCGAATGAGGGGAAAAAATGTTCGCTCGGTTATTGCGTAGGCGTTGCATCACCAGTTTCCAGAGTGCTGAAAAAAAAAAATAACTCCCTCAACAGTTAACATTCAATCCAAAGAAACAAAACAAAAATTCCAGACTTCTTATAGTCGTGTTGAAATCTTTTAATAGCACAAATGTACCAAATGATACCAAATCACAATTATACAAAAGTTGCGTGAAAAGCAAGCATCGGTTTTAATCCATGGATAATGTCACCCTTCCATTAGAGTTGTATTATATATTCAACTACATCCAAGACCATAACCACGATAATTAGATAACCTTATTGTCCTCACCTCATTATTTCATATTCTTGAAGCTGCTCTGTGTGTTATGTATATACTAATACATACTAATACATAACACATGGCATACTAATAGCATACTAAAGCGCTGCTACGAGGCAAGACGTGAGCGAAATAGCAAACAAGGACGTATAATAAGTATGTACATCTCATACAATGCAGTGCGCATCGTTGGGTTTTCAGCAAAAGCGGCCTCGGAATTGACGAATCGATGAATGAATTCAATGAAGGATCGAATGAATGATGGTGGTCGTCTGCTTTCCATCAATTTTGACCAGTTTCACTGGAATAGTTTTCATTCTCAAACTCAAACTAAAACATGGGGAAAGTGGGGTGGATTTCATTTGCTACTCATTTCTATGGTTTTTGAACAACAAAAACTGGCCAAGAACCTTTTTTATTTGATATGTTCATTATTATTTTTATTTTTTTTATGTCTATTTGACTTTAGATTTGTTGTTGAACATTTTGTTGAAATAAAAAAAAAAGAAAAATATATTGTGAGTTCAAAGTACATTGATTCTTTTATCATTCTAAATGTATTGAATGATATTTGTCTTTGTACTTTGGTTCCCAAATTGATGGATGGAGGGATGGAGGGATAACTCTTTTCCCCAGCATGTTTGATCAGAACATGCCCAGATGCCCAGAGCATTAAGGATTGTGGCATAAGTCGAGAGTGAAGTGTATATTAGATCCAAGTTTTTATGCCAAAACGCTGCTGTTTTAGTACATTTCTATGTAATCCTTTGATTTTTATTTTGTAATTGCGAGGTTTTTAAGCAAAACTTCAACCTTTTTTTTAATTAAATAAACTATTCTTCTACTTACTCCTCCTACCAAGTGAAACTAAAATGTCCCTCCAGACCCAAAGCCTTCTCCGGAATCCACTGCAGTAAGCAGCAGGCAAGGAAGTGAACTGAATACAGATGGGGGTGTTGATGCCACCTGGACCCATGTGTAATATATATTTCACGATCTTGGGGAATTCATTGAGTCGTGAATGAACTGGAGGCCTGCACACGGGTTTAAAAGAGGCAGAAGTGCAACTTCGCTTCCACAACCTCATTTGCATAACGGTTCCAGCTCTCATACAGAATGTGTGTGTATGTGTGTGAGTAGTGCTTTTCGGTAAATAGTGGAGGCATATAAGGAGTTTATTTTAAACATATTTGATATTTTTTACTGGTGACCCTGATAGCTAGCGAGATTAATTAAAAAAATCTCCAAAAATATATGGAGAAGCCATTTTTTTAACCCACAACCTTTTTTATTTTTATTTGCAATCTTGGCTGTAATTCAGATCACGTTTGGGTCCATTTGTTTTCATGTGCGTCAATGAAATCTTTAATTACTGATTTTTTGTCACAAAAGACAAAAATATTAGCATCATTTTTTTTTTATTAGTTTTAAACATTTATATTTATTTTATGCTAGCATGGGAACAATAAAATAAATATTGTTCCCATGCTAGCATGCTAGTTTTAAAGCAGGATTAAGGGAGGTTGGTACATTTTAGTATTTCAACAATGAAATCTTACAGTATTCCGGCTGTGTGAACCGCAGCATCTCTATCGGGTTCTTCACAATGAAAACTGAGTAAACACTTCCTTTCTAGTGTTTACAAGAGCAAGCAGTACAAGAATTTATGTTAAATGCTCAACTTAGTATATGAGGAAGTTATGGAAAGCTGTTTGGAAAGAGATGTTGTGATTGCCTGCAAACCTAAAAGTGGCAAAATGATTGAATTCATAAGAGATGATGCCGAAAAAGGGAGCAAGCATGTGATTAGCACTTCAAAAAGATGTATTATTGCTGTAGAAATAAAAAATCTGTTAATAATGTAGTAATTGAGAATGTCTGGGAAAGATAAAGAAGCTTTCACGGAGAAAGAGAGAAGTAAAAGAGTACCGGTGAGGTTGTTGAGTCCGAGTTGGCGGAGGCCGAAGAGTTCATCTCTCCTGTAGTTGAGGAAGATGGCGAGGGCGTAACGGTCTTCGTACAGTTTGGCACCGCGGATGATGCGCAGGTTCTCCAGAGGCAGATATTCGAACCGGTTCAGAGCCACCAGGACGTAACCGGTCACCTCGCGGATGGACTAGATCAAAAAATAATTGAAATGAAAAAGTAGATTCAATAAATCATGTCATTATGTAATTCTTCCACTCCTGTGGTGCTCCAGTCCTGAAGTCTATCCTGTGCTAATCGCAAGATCGATTTCAACGTCCATTCATCACACCCTAAAGAGGACGGGTTCACCCAAGTCTTTTTTTTTATGATATCGCATCATATATTTCATAATTTAAGTGCTGTATTACAAATTTCGGTGCTAGCCGATCTTCCAGTTTACAGTCTGCAAGGCTTAAAAAAAACAAATAATACATCTTTATAGACTGAGCACGGATCGGCCTGATCTCATGCAAAATTCATAACTGAAAGCAATTTTTGTGCATTTTGGTGAAATGTGTATTAAAAAACAAAAATCTATTATCCTGGTCCTTAGACAATCCTTAAATATTATCCTCTAACACCTTAGATATTAGTGTTCCTACGAGAGAATATCGCAGGTTGCGAACACAAAGGTGGGAGGAACTAATGCAATAAAACTCCAGCCGGTGAAAGCGTCTGTGTTGTTAATGTCAAACTCGAAACCTATTCTGCATTGGGGCTGAAGGACAAACTGTCCAAATTGTATTATTGTAACGCAATTGATTTGTTCCGCATCTGGAAAGAAATGTGTGTTCGGGGGGGCGGTGGAATTAATCTTAGCCTAGGTGACACCCACATGACATAAAAAGCCTAAAATTAATGGGTCTGAAATCCCTATTCTTACATCATCTGGCTCACAGTGAGACACAGTGAGCATTCCAAGCTCTCGAATACACTTTCATGTTGCATCAACAAAACAAATCCAAGCAAAAAGTATGTAACTGATCACAACGTTCCAAAATGTCCGAGGTTTCTATATAATGTATGGAAATGATAGAGTCAATAGACTATTCTCTAAGCACATAAATACAAATCACACAACTATCCATGCTGCTAATACGGAAAACAAATTGTCAACCAATCAAACAATCAGCCAACACCGGGGCACACTGTAGACTTGACATTTGTCGCCTGAAGAGCTTGTAATAAATTCATTAGCTGCCCTCATTCACATAAACCAAATGGCACTGCAGCACAAAAAAAAAAAAAAAAGCTCACACGAAGTTAACATCGGAAAGAAGCAAAGGGAATCAAGGTCAAAAACAACTCCCTCGTTTCCACACAATGAGGGCTGATTACGGCAAAACTTTTGCTGAATAGCCATTAGTTATAACCCTGAAGATGTCATTAAGGTGTCATTAGAAGTCGGTCTCATTGGGGAGGGTTTGTATGTCAAAGTCGAGTGGTGGTTGGACAAAATTTGTAGAAAGGAAAATGAAAAACCTGAAAATTATATCATTAGGCAGAAGTCAATTCTGGGAATTGAGGAATTCCAGGTTTTAAAAATGTTCAACCCTCTATTAAAAAATGTATGATCCAATTCGCTCAGTAATACCACTGTACTCCTCGGCTGTGAAACTCAAATTTGCAGCCGAGGAGTACAGTGGTATTACTGTGCGAATCACGTTATTATGAATCTAAAAAGTTTCGGCAGTCATCGCACGCTCGGAACTCGACACCGACTGCTTTGAAACTTGTGAGCACTTCGGTCTCGCAGTAAAACAGATGCATTAAGTATCTTAGGTTAGCTTGCAAACAGTGGCATAGCATTGTCTTTTGGATATTTGTGCATTTTAAACCTAAATAGTGGGTCCAAAAGTGGTTAAACCTACTTGTTCGGTACTCGTCATGAGTTCGAAAAAGGAATTACAGAAGAGACCGATGTATTACTGTACAGCACTTCTTTACTTACTGTAACTACTAGGGATGTAATGGTACACATTTGTTGTGAATATACCATTCACTGCTTTTGGTACAGTGCACGTGTCTCTACTCGTTGGTTGTGGCTACTCACTCGGTACCGGAAACATGCATGCATGAACTCGCTGCTGCCTCCTGTGAAATTAAACCGGACTGTGACCTAAAAACCGAGGTACCAAACTGTGAATTGTGTGTGTCGTTCCACCCCTAGAACCTACAGGATCTTACTGTACCACACAGTTCTATGGGCTGCCATCGACAACCTACCCAATAGAAGATGCAAAAGAAAAACAGTAAGAGTAATCAGTAGAAAAATTACTTTGATTACTTTTTCTTACCATCATGTAACCTTGGTTTTATCCCTTAAACAAAATAAATACGTTTGCAGCATTTTGCAGACCCCCTCGTCTAGAGCAACTTACTTATCTCATTTATGTAAACAAACAGGTGGTGGTTTAGGGCCTTGCTCAAGTCCCCGGCAGTGCCAGTCAGTTGGTTGGTTGGTGCTGAAGCTTGGAACTTATGTCCTTGTGATACAAAGACCAATGCCTTAACCACTGTGTTACAACCTCCCTATATAGACAACTTTATCTTGAGAGTGTCGAGTTGTCAGAGGCTTGAGAAATAAAGATAAAAGAGAGGAGGTTTGAGCTCACGCTCTATCTCTCTGCTGTTTCAGGTTTGTGCTCCCCTGTGATAAGCACTCGCACTAAATCTCTCTTTTTTTGAAGCCAGACGCCTGTCAGTCATCTGTCTTGTGAGGAAGCAGAGAGCTTTGTGCATGTGGGTTGAGGTTATCAGTTTATTTTGCCTTGCACGCTCCACATTGCTTCATAGCACTTTCCTCAGGGGGTCCCCGAGTGGCCTAGGTAAAACAGTTGTTTAGATGCAGTTGACCCTATCGCCTTTCTTGAATTTTTTTAAAACGACTCACCTTGAGAAAGTCCAGGTTGCGGTTCCGCTCGATGCTGGTGATCTCCAGGTTTCCCATCACCACCTCACAGTTCTCATAGGACTTGCGCAGAGTTTGGTAGTGCTGCTCGAGATCTGACAGGGTGCTGAGCTTGTTATCGGTGCCCTCACACACTGCAAATCACAGGCAAACAGAGGTAAATTTATGGAAAACCTACTTAAGATACAAAGTGCATCGTTATCTTAGGATGGAACTGCATTAGTTCTTTTGGGGGGGGGGTTATATATATCGAGCATGCAAAATATATTTCGGAAGTAGGAATTCTGCTGTGGCCAGGCTTAATCTTCATTGCTAATTTGTCAAGGCAATATATAAAATTCCACCAAACCAGAGCAAAACCTGGCAACCTAAATGCAGCATATGGAAGTCCTTTAATCCTTTCTCTACAGGACCAAAGGAACACATGTGTCCATATTACTTTACAGCATTAACGCTTCCCTGTATTACCTTCATAATTAAACTATGTAACATCTTACGCTTATCACACACTTTCTTCTCTCCATCTGGACATAGCCATCTGCTTTATCCGCTTTTCAAACAACCTTATGTTTTCTAGGTGCCATGTTGCCCACGCATTGACCTGGAAGTGGGCTAGAAACCCAGTCCTACCATGACAGACCTCACATGACAGTGTTGCACAGCTACCTGTGCATCACTAGTACATAAAATGGGTGTGGTATCTGGCTGACCACTGTTCCTAATTTGGACCATTTTTGATAGATACTGACCACTGAAAACCAGGACCACCCCACAAGAGCTGCAGTTTTGTAAATGCTTTGTCTCAGACATCACAATTTGACAAACTCTCTCAAATCCTTAGACTTGCCCATTTTTCCTGCTTTGAACACCTCAACTTTGAAGACAAAATGTTCACTTGTCGCTTTAAGTACATGATATACACATACAAGAGGGTAATCAGGTGGTAAAAAACCTCTCCTAAGGTACAAGGGGCAAACTTCAAATGTTGGAATGTGAATGATATTTTATATACGTTTTTACATGCTAGTTTTGACATTTTTGTTTTGCGTGTTAATCTTCAAATGTGAGTTTTTGAATGCATAGTTTTGGAATGCGGATTATTTTCCATGCTCATTTTTGAATCTGCGATTTTGAATGCTAGTTTTGGATTTTGATTAATGTGTGTTTTAGAGGTTTTGGAAAGGAAGCTTTGGGAGGGCAAATTTTGGTCATTAACTGCAAGGTCACTTTATCAACAATTGAGAGTTTTAAACAAATAGGCTGTGGAGCCCAGATTTCTGCACCAGTGTTCTAACAGAAGCAAAAATCAGTGGAGCGTGAATCGATTCGACTGCTAAACAACGTTCAATTTTTACCTTTAGAATTCAGTGAGGCATTTCATAGACCTTCAATTTGCATTTTTGGTCTATTCAGGCATCAAGCGAGTATGGGCTCATGCCATATCCATCCTGGGAAAGCATTGGCTGTCAACACTCTCGGCTCATTTATCAGCTTACTGTTTGGTGTCCTAATAGCCCCACTCTCAGGGGGCCCTAAATGCCAGCGGACAAGATTTAATGCCACAGTGACTCAGAACATGACTGATTACAATGAGTGTAAATGGCGCTGTTATTTTTTTATTCTCTCTAGGTATTCCTGGCCAAAATGCTTTTAATGTAAGGTCAATTGATGACCAAATAAAAAAAGAAAAAAAAAAATACCAGTTTTAGATGAACGCAAAGCCTTTTTTATTTATCAGCCATAAATTTAAGCCATTAGACCTCCACATTACTCTAACTCATTTTTTTCTCAGTTTGTTTCATCAATAACATTTGCACAAAGTGTATTGGCTCAGTGTTTGCCAAAGATACGATGAAATATACTTAGCAAACGTCTGCATAATAGATGTTTACAGATTTTTATTTGTTTTTTTACAAGCCCACACTTTAGTTTTGGCAAGTGTCAAGATTATGACTAAAAGAATAAGTCTCCCAGAAAAGACCGCACTAGTTTTCATGCTTTCTTGTTCACTAGGAATTTGCTCTTGTCTCAACATTTAGAGCACTCAACTTTTGTATCTGATCAGTTTGTATCTGATTTCCACCTTCTTACAGACAGAATTTGAAACCCACTAATTAGATGCAGGGGGTGGCCTAGGTGGAGGCTCCCCTCCACCCCTGTAGATGTTGTCTCACTTTGTTGCTGCCCTATAGAGGACATTGCTTTGCTTTCCTGCCCTCTGGAAGACAACAACATAGAGGGTGCCTGGATGGATCCTGGCCTGGCTTTAAAAATGGAGGTTCCTCCATCCCTTTGCCTCGTAGACACAACAGAGGCTTGTTCCTCCAAGCAAGTCGAGGTCACGTAGCTTTTCCCACCAATCATCATTGGGGATGTTGTTGGGATTGTTTCTGAGTTTGTGGAGAGTCTGGCAATGGTACACACCTTTTGCGCCGATGTCCACATGTTGCACTGAATGAACATTTTGAGGGCTACTGCCGTGCTGCCATCTTGGATCTGTAGTTGAGGATTAAACAAGTGAGGGTTAAAAGTGTTGCTCAAAGGGCCAGCATTGGCAGCTTATTGGTAGTGGTATTTACCTCCTGATCAGAAGTCCAACATCTTAACCACTGTGCTACCCCTTTCCACAGACAGCATCTTTCCTTCCATTTGTCTCACAGAGAGTGTCAGATCTACCTCAAACTTTGTTCCGTGGGCTGCCCTGTACAATTGGAGACCCAAGGGCATTGAAAAGTGACTTTTGCATGTCTGGTGCTGCGCATTAAAGAATGCAGTTTCAGGGTTTTCCAGAAACCACAGTCAGTCTGTTTTTGCACCTGATTTTTATTCACCAGTAATTGGAATTTGTATTTAGTCTCACCTTTTAGTCTTTGTTGTTAATTTTCAGTTTGTTTACCCATTTGCACTTGCTTCTCACCTTGTTACATGACAGCAGGTCAGTCAGGCAACTAGTAAGTTTATATTCAAGGCCATTTGAAACAATACCAGCAAAACTTCATTACTTAAAACAGTCCAGAAATATGAACTATATGGACTCGTTGAGTTTGAAAAACTTTAGCCTAGGTCTATGCAAACTTCTGGACTTAATTGTAATTACTTTTTATTTAATTTATTATTTTTTTTATGAAAGCTGATGGCATTTAAATATCAGATGCTCCTTTGTCATGTTCCTTGCCTGGCAAATTCATATAAATGCCAGATATTTTACAGGCTCTCAGTTCATTTAGGTGAAAGTGGTGATAAAACCCAAATGTCACCTCGCCTAGTGAAAACAAAGGCTATAATAATGCAAAATCAAAACTTCACGGAAAACCCATTCGCATTGTGGGGGGAAAAAATCCACTTTGGCCGAAAGGATGTTGTAAGTCTAAAGTATTTCAACTGCAGGGTTCAGCTGCAATAATAGTAAGGTAACGAAGGGCAAGTGTATCCAGCCCCGCTTTACTTTTTCACTGAAAAATGTTATTAACAGTGGCAATATCTTGTGCTGTGGAGAGACCTGAGAACCAGACAGCACATCTCAAAATCTCAGGGATATTGAACATTAGATCCTTGTGTCTGTGGTATTTTTCTCACATTGACAGCAAAGGTATTCAACATCTGTGTTAAGCATAAATAACAGCATTGATGTTTCTGGTTAGTGAGGTGACCTTGGGACTAGGACTATAGAGGCTTAAGTAGCCATTTTTATTACTTTTATTGCTTTTCAGTAAGACAAACACAACCTCTTGTTCTTTGACACAGTGAAAAGAAAAATTGCACTCAACATGACACCTGGGAAAGGACCATGACCTTAAGACCTTGCCAAATTTAGCCTGTCAGACTCGTCGTGAGAGCCTGAGATAAATCCATGTGTTTTTATGATTGGGTTAGAGTAGGTTAGATCCAATATGCCAGAGCGATGACTCCAATCCTGTTCAAGTGCAATGCTTATTGTGGGACTTGTGGGACTGTGACTCAAACATTTGATGAAGTGCTCTCTGGCGTAAGCCTGGAGCTTTACGAATGAACTCGATGTTGCTGAAAGTTGCTACAGTGTCAGAAGTTGTGTGTTTCAACATAAAAAAACTCCTCCTTGTCTTTATGTCTGCAGTATTGCGATGTCGGGCTTCACGCCGCCCAAAACAGCATGACTTCAGCACCAAGGACAGCTCTGCCAACCAAACCTCTAATAAATGAATATGGACCTGAGGCAGAGCGTGGTTCAATCACACCCAGCTGGAATCCACTGATTACCCTGACTTTCCACAGCTGGATATGGCTCCGGGGGAGATGAAAGTGTTGTTTGTTGAGGGGGAAAAACTTTTGTTACTTTACAAACCCTTACTAACTTCCTCCCACTCCAGTACACTGCAGACTCTCTTAAGAAATGGTGGATTCAGAGCAGCAGTGTGATCCCAACTCCATTGGCACATCTAATGGGGGGAAAACACAACCTGTGATTTCGATCTTCAGCTCTTCCTCATGCTCAGATTCAATTAAAGCACACTGTGCTTTAACCTGACGCCTCCAACAGGAAGTGGTGTTGAAATCCTATGTTAGAGTGGGTTGGATAACCAGTAACCAGTTACGGGCATTGATGAGTTAAATGTGGCATGGGGCAGGTATTGCTTTCCTTTAAATATATAGCACTGCCAATACATGCACATGGAAAAACAAATCAAATACACACTGAAAGAAGAACAAAATGACAGCTAAAACATTATGCTTTGTTTATCTGTCATGCAAATGAACCGTGTCCCCATTAGGTTTCCATTTTCTCTGAAAGGTCAGAATGAACAAAGAACTGTGCGCAAATGCAAAAATCTGTTCCCGTAAACAGACGCTAGCATCATGTCCTCGCTCGTCTCCTCCCGGGTGAGGACCTAAAGATAATTTTTTGTGTCTACTATCCAAGCAAACACATCATCACCAGTGTGTGGACCAGATGAAGATTAAAAGTCCAAGCAACATAATAGATGACACTTTAAGAAGTGTCTATTCCCGATATATTTAGCACTGATTCACTAATTTATTTATTTATTTATTTATTTTCTTTTGGAGACAATCCTAAGTAAAATAACATTGTCTTCATTATACTTCAATAGGAATATTACAGACATGCCTCAGGGTTTCTTAAGCACCAAATAAAATTCAGCACCAGAGATGTTGACTTTGCCCTGCTGACATCTTCCTCAATATTTGAGGAACGCCAGCAAAGCAGGAGACATCAAATATGAAGAGCAGGGAAGATGAAGTGGAGATGAAGCCAAGTCGCAAAGATGCTCGCATATGCAAAGTAGCATGGCTGAACACCATGAGCGGCAAAAGCAAAGCAACGAAATCTGTATATGAGCCTGAAGCAAAGCACCATGTGGATTAATCTCGGCCAGAGCTTTAATCATGTTCTTCAGCCAATACTTGCTGCGAAACTGATCCTCATCCACAGTAGCAGCTATGAACAGAAATGGTAAAAGTTTCTTTACTCTTTTAAGCAAAATAATATGAAATAAATCCTTCATGTGTTTAGTTGCGTTCAAGCAGAAACATACAAAAACTCTTATCCGGATTACGTAGCTCCTCTTGCACCAAAGACGCAGAAAAATGTGGAAAAGGTTTTGGTAGTAGTACAATAATACCCGCCTGAATGCTAACAACAAGCTGTCTCAAGGTCAGCGGCTTTTCTTTGCTAATTCCAAGGTAAACTTACCTCGATATGAGCAGCGGATGAATAAAGTCTCACTAATGGTGAATTCTGCTCGATATTTCATTAAAACATGTTTTTATTCATTTGCTCCTCGTAGCATTAGTTATACGTATAAGTGGCAAACCTAGCTTCTAACTTTTTTTTTTTTAATAAGAGCCCCAGCTAAAAAATTCATCATTACCCAGTCTGGAAACAGAGCTGGCTGCAAATGCAGAATAGAGTCCTGAGGAAGCACTTTCTGGAATCCGTGTCTTCACATTCATTGTGTCTCTCAACCTGTTTTGTGGGTCTGCCGGTTTAACCTTCCGGCTGCAATGAATGCTGCGAAACCCTGTGGGTCCGGCGCTACACCCTGTACTGTGACTCCGCATAGAGACGGCTGCTTTAGACAAACCAAACCCCTCCCCACCGGAAAGTTTCCCTGAGCAGAGACAAACTGCTGCAATTAAGGCAGAGCAGGTGCAATGAAAGCGGGCCACAAGGACATCCTGAGAGTCCCAAACCACTATGAAGCAAACATCTCGGATGATCTTTATCTGTCTTTGAGCCCAAATCTAATAGGTTATCGCAGGTCATGATCTCAGATGCATTAAAGTCATGCTGTTTGCTGTCGGCTTCGTGTCAGCCTTTTAACGAACACAACTGCACCCTCGCTCGGCGAGAAACCCGCGAGTTTAACAACCGATGTTAAATTTGATTAAGGATGCAAGCCGGGAGTGTAGAACATGTTCGCAGGGTCTCCTAAATTATCGTTTGCTCCATGTGCTCAGCAGGAAGCCCGTGTTTGTTCCTGCGTTAACCACACACCTGCTGCACTTGCTAATCATTCCTTCCTTCACGGACGACGCAAACACACCGGTTTCACACCAAAGCAGGCTCTCATTTAACTTATTATCAATAATATTTGCAATAGACGCATCGTTTGGCTAATGCCATCCCATAATAGTGAACTCGGGTTGCTATGCAACATGACCAGACCAATGGCTCGAGTGTAACAGCTTTATTCGTTGAAAACAAAGTGTTTTACAGAATTTAATTACAGTCGAGCTTCTTTATGTAAATTTAAGACCGGCCAAAATGAAAAAAAAATAAATAAATCAAGCCAAAATTGGGAAGCTGGGTGTGCAAAACTAAGTACACCCTTATGTTTCTGTTGCTTGTAGAACCGCTTTTAGCAGCAATAATTTGAAGTAATGGTCCTCCGTATGACTATAATTGAAGAAAATTTTGGACTGAGACTGAGCCTTGATTCTGTTGAAGATTTGGTGATGTGCTTGCGATTATTGTTCTGTTGCATAACCAAATTGCAGCCAAACTTGAGCTGGCAGACAGTTGGCCTCGTGTCTGATTCTGGGCCATTTTCATGACTGGATATTTCATGTGGGATGCAATAGAAAAACATCCACCAAAATCTCGCTGGCTTTCTTTGGAGTGTAGAATGCAATACAACAACTACTACTAGCTTTTTAGCCTTGCCCAAAAGGAACCACAGAACCTAATCCTGGGACTGGGGAGCTTTTTCCTGCCTATATGATGTGTCTACTTGTGTTGACCCTGGTATAGGGTTTGAATCGGATATTTTGTACTTGTCCAGGTTTTCAGATTAAAACCAGACCTTATAGCGAACCATAAACGAGACTACTGCGAAAACGTTTCATCTTCTTCATCAGTCTATAGAAACACAAAGCGAATTATTCTTAACGAGACCTAAAGACCTCCCATCCATTACGCCTGGCGCGCTGAACATCCTGAATTATTAAACGAGCTGGATGGAGCACGGTGTATTTTAATAAGCACCCGGCTGTTTGATTCGGGTTTGTTTCTAATGACTCACTAATGAGGATTTATTCGGCCAGCGAACGGCTGTAAAAGCTTTAAAACAACTCCGGGATCGGGTTTAATCTCAGGAAAAAAAAACAACAACAAAAAAAAAACCAAGACGAAATAAAAGCTGGAACGATACAAAAGCCTGATGGCTGGGATCTTGGCTGCTGAAGCGAGAGTAATAATTCCTTCCCGACTGCCAAATACAGGCAGATAAATTAGTGTGTGTTTCCTCGACAACCACACACACACACACACACACACACACTCTCCGTAATCTTGTCTTCTTCCCTTCAGCAATCCTGCTATCCAGTCCTGACTGCGAGCTGATCCCGAACACTCGGCGTGAAATCTAAACACGTCTGTGTCCGAAGGCATTGTGTAGTTGCTGAATAATGTATCGCTGAATCCTGCACTGCAGTACGAAGAGCAATTTATTTGAAATATAGGGTGTGGGGGGGAGGGGAGAAAAAAAAGGAAACGTGACCGTGAAATAGAGCTTTAGCGATTCTGAATGACAAAGTTAGCCAAGGTTGGGCCGTTTTGCTGTCGTGTTAGAAAATGAGCTCATTCTTTCTGTCTTTCTTTCTTTTTTTTTTATCAAACACAACCTTCCGTTTAACACTTATCTCGCTTTCCCCAGAAGGATTCTGTCTATAAATTTTGCAAGATACCAGCAAGTAACAGGAGGCATGAAGTCAGTTATTAACCGCAGAGCAGAGTTACTTTTGGTTCTTCTTGCCACAGGAAAGACCTGAAGCTCTGGACAACCACTGACTAATCAGGGTAATTTGTTCAGGCACAAGGTAATCGTCCATCACTTTCTTTCGGCAAAATGCCAACACCTGTACATCTTCATTGAGTTTAAAACAAAATATATATATATATAGACAATACAGACAGTCTTTAAAAATAGTCATGTGACCTGCTCCGAGCAACCACCTTGTCTACAGACGCTCATCTGCAAAGAGAAATCATGGGCTTTGTCACATGACGGCCATGCAGACCTGTCATAAAGACATCCCCGTTCACCGCACTCCCTCAATCAGCACTCGGAGACCCCGTGGACGCTCTCATCTCCTTTTGTAACAGCTTTACCACTTCACTCTTTCCCTTCCTGAAAGACTCGCCGCTCATGAGTGCGCTTTGGTAGCGCAAGCGATAGCAGGTTCGCGTGGATTATCTCCGTGCTCGAAGCCCGACGCTGGATGAGTTCCAGCACTCGGCGAGTAAATTGCTAACGGATAATGTAAGAGAGCTGAACGCTGAGAGGATCCTCTACAGCACAAAGAGCTCAAATCTCAACCTCTTGTTCGAGTTCGCGTCGTAAATGACATACAGGGACGTCTTTCCCTGAGAATAAAATCACAATTCACGGGTGTTACGGATTCATTCAAGCGGAATCCGACGGTCACGAATACAAAGCGGCGTATCGCAGGATTCCAAGGATAGGATTCGATTTTGAAGTATTACATTCTGTAAAACCACATCTTTGGGTCAGTTTGATTTGAGCTCCACTGTGACGGCGGAACAACCCGAAATAAAGTCAATAGACTGACTAGATGTGGATTTCACTGTGCTTCTGGAGGAAGTTTCCTCAGAACTGTGAGCTCCATTCACCAGAAAAAGAGGACAAGAGCAATTTAAAGATAGCATCATCGCCCTTAAATTAGCCTTGTGCACCTCTAACACCGCACTGATTAGGAACCGGTGGGGTGTGTGTGTGTTGGGAGGGGGGGTGTCTTTTATCCGATTTAGATTAGATTACACACACGTTCCTCCAGACAAGTCCCTACGAATGAGTCATTTCAGACGCCACTGACATCACGGCTGCCACCGCTATTGTGTAGCCCTCATTTATCTTCATAGCCGATGTCAAAATACACTTAAGCGTCCACCCCCGCCGCCACCCCCTCCCCAGCAGTCACTTCTCTAACCGGTGGAGCAAAGCAACATCTGCATATTTGAACAGCTGCTGAGTTTGAGGCGCTTTTGTTTGTTGGCCCAAATCCTTTCACTCGTGAAAAAAAAACACTGCATCCATCACCGGTTTGAAGGCCGCTAGTTTTGACAGAGTAGAGAAACAACAAAAACGGGAAAACAAAGTGAGTTAAGGATAGAAAAAAAAAGAGACGGAGATGTAAAGAGCAGAGACAAAAAGGAAAAACAGGAACTAGTACGATGGGGGGGTGGGGGGTGGTGGGGGTTCTTTGCGACGGGAAAAGATCTGGGTAAACAGTCGCCCTGTTCAAACAGTTCAAACAGCCTAAAGGTGCTGCTTTTTTTTTTTTTTTGTCCGAGGAGCAAAATGCGATAAAAGTGCACAAGTGTACGGCTCAAAGGCTTTCGTCATGGCAGGGATCAGACGCCACGGCGGCTGCTGCAGCTCGGTCGCGATGGAAAAATCCGGAATCAAAAGGAGCTGCAGGGGAGAATTTTGTCACAGCGAAATCAGCCACATGCATAAACACATACACACATACAGTACACACACTTTCTTTCAAATGTGCATAAACAGGACTCATTTCCCAGCATGTTCAAGGGTATAAATTAATTCTGTAGCAATAAACAGCAATATGTGGATATTATTCTCCACACACTATAGATATATATCACCCTCAAATGCCTTGAAAACTGGCAGTAGAACTCGCTATTGATTGCCAGAATTCTCCATGCACAATGCTGAAAATGTCGAAAAAGATGATGAGCATGCACTCGCTTGGGCTGCAGACCAGCCTCCCCTTTTTTGGCCGCAAAGATTATGGGCTGTTCCACTGTAAAGACTCATCTCAGATTTGTTCCTGTACACCAATGTTTCATCATCGGTAATAATCCTCAACATGAAGGACGGGTCGTCCACGGCAAACTGATTGAGTTCTTGGCAGCAATACGGCGCATGTTCAAATCACATGTGAAGATCGCCTAGACTGTTCCATATGACACCCTGAGAATAGCAACAATGTTGTGGATTGTTCTCTGACGATCAACATGCACAAGTTACTGAATGGTTTCGGGAGTTGAGCTCGGGAAGACCTTCCTGATCTCTCGTCGACTTCCACTGAGGTTCTCACGCTTTTGAAGTAGATGTGCTCGCTGACTTCTCTCTAAATGTGCTTTTCACAGCATATCTGGGTCCCAGTGTTCACCTGCCAGGAGTGTCTCACGAGAGATGGAGAGATGATCGAGGAAATAATGAGACTGTCTGGGTTCATGCCTATCAAACTGTAACCCCTCTAAACGAACCGGCGCTCGCTCTTTGAAAATCTGACTCGGGTTGCGGACTTTTTTTTACTCTTTGGTACGACACACTGTGACGCCCATCAGGAAATGGCTGAAAGCTGGTGGAAATGCTGTGCTGATTCAGCAAATACCTCATGAGCCTGCTGTCTGAATTCAATCACAAATAAGCCTTTACGGACGAAACCTCTTTATGACCTGGTTACAGAATGCCGTGGTTCTGGGTTGTCAGGACAGAGAAATACTAACAAATTAGCAGCAGGAAGACACAATTTTGGCCCACAAAGTTGTAGAAAAGTGCCGTTATGCGATATACGAGTTGATATGGATACTAATGCTGTCAAACCCATTCGAGCCAATGAGAGCGAGAATATCTAAAAATAATTAGCTGGTGCTGGCTTAATAACATTTACCCTGAGCCAGACATCTGGGGTTTAATATGTCTGTCCAGACAAATACATTCCTCTGATCCTTTAATTAAGGAGAAAAAAAATCTACTGCTCCCTTTCTCCGGAACGGAAAAAGATTAGAACATTCCGGTGCGGTATTTGAAGCACTCTGGAGGGAAAGAAATCCGGGTACAGCTCAGACCTTGCAACAGACCAGACCTCATAAGGAGACCCGCAGCGCTTTCTAATTAAAATAATCCCCTTTAATTAAGGCACGTGATCGGTATGGCCAAAATTCCCAAACGCTTTAAAGGCGCCGATGGAAAACTCGTAGAGTTCACATGGAATAATGAGCTTAAGGTTTGACATTACGTTCGGCCAGAACGTGTCGAGTCGTTCCTCTGGTTTGACTAATCGGTGTGTCGAATCATTCATGCTGATATCCAGAGCAATATTTAGTTGTCTTTCATTTCTAATGAATTTGTATTAAATTTGTGTACTTCGATATAAAAAACATTGGGGGGTTTATTACAATGAAGTCGCCCCCACACCCCAACACCCAACACCTCCCCTAAGGCTCTCAACACAATTGACTGAATTAATTCTACACTTCGAAAACGCAGACGAATGTCTCACGTCATTTAAATATCCACAAGGAAATAACTTCCTGCTCCTCAAATTTCCGTCTCTTATCCAGCAAACGGTAGCTGAACCAATTTGTGCTGAGCTTGCACGTCGTTTTGGGTTAACAAAATGAGGGCGGGTTGACGACGTAGCAACGCCGGGATATTGAAACACGGCCACGGCTAACGCCAAACGCCTTGAAATCACTTTTAATGGTTCTGCTAACAGGACACAATGGCAGGAGTAATTTTCTCTCACTTTCAAGATCCTGCTCCTTTACCCGATCAATACGAAGAGATCGAACCTAATGCGGATCCTCTTCCGTCGCCTCGATCTCCGGCTGCCGCCGTCTCAAACCCCTAACCGTGTCGTGTCGTGTCGCTTGATCCAAATGAAAACGGACCTGTTGAAGATTGCTATGGTTGCAGATGTAATCCTCACAACTCCAAGCCAAATTCATGTGTAGTGTGAATGTATGAATCAGGCAATGGGCTCATTTCAACTCTAAACTTAGAAGGCTGGCGTGGAGGTTCCAGCTGGGGGTGTGTTGAGGTTTGCTGACTTCCTAATCAAATATTATGGATCTTCCTACATTTCCAATTTCAGTCTCTGCATTTAGGATCACACACCTCCTTAATAATGGACTTCGGTTCAAGCCCCTGCCCTGACAGGCTTTGTACCCACTGAATAGATCGAACAGAGCCTTCATAGTCAGTGGTTTAGTGAATGCGATTGTGTGGAAAAATTGGGTGAAAATGGACAAAAATATCCAGCCCCATTTCACATAAAAGACTAACAGAAAAAATAGGACTCAGCAAATGGTGTATCATACAATAGCCAGATACACATACGCCTATCATAGACGGTGTGAATTTATATATTTTGGCTCTGCGTTTGTGTTGGATTTTTGGTACCGGCGCTTTTTTGGGATTCGATTGTGCTGTTTTTGAACTTGCGCATTTTGTACTTAAAAAAATAATAGATCTTCCTACATTTCCAAGTCTTTGTCTGCATTTGAGTTCACACGCCTCCTGGTGGCGAACTGCTAGAGCTCCTGCCTCTCATGCAGTCAATCATGTTTCAAGCCTCGATCGTGACCATCAAACATATTCATGATCAGTGGTTTCGTGAAAGCATGGTGTTGGCATTTATTGGAAAAAAAAACGTCCTATCCTATCACGCAACGTGAGGAAAACGTGTTTTGGGTGAAAAGGGACAAAAACAACTAGTACTTTTTACATTTTTTTATTATGAATTAATTCTTGTATTTATTTTTCGATGGTGACAGTGTTTGTTTTTTTGTAAAATGATCCAAGAAAACATCCTGAAGGCAGCACACGACATATAAGTTCGACCAAAAACCTCCCTGAAAGGATTGCGTTATAGAAGACAGGCACCTCTTACTCTGTGTGTGTGTGTGTGTGTGTGTGTGTGAGAGAGTGAGACAAAAAAGGACAGTGAGAAAGAGAGGACAGGCCCGAGTCTGGGTCATTTATCAAACCTGTCCAGCATTGAGCTGATGAATGAAACCTCACAGCAGGTTGTCCAGTGTGATTAGATGTAGTGGATTTCTGCAGCCATGGTCAGAGCAGGGTGAGACTCTCTCTCTCACACTCACACTCACACACACACACACACACACACACACACACACACACACACACACACAGACACAGCAACAAATATAAGAACATCACACACAACTCATAATCTTTCAAACTTCCAGCACTTTCTTTTCCACTTCGACTCCTTCCTCCTATTACTGGATGAAACACTGCAAAAACCATGTCCAGCCCGAGGACTTGTCATCCTAATTATCCGAACGAGCTGGACGCGCCGGCAGATGGTTGATGAGAGACGGTAATTAGGTTTCCCCGAACGTCTCCACTGGATTGGGCCGTGCAGGTTGACGGGAGTGTGGCGCTTTCCGAAACGCCGATTATACGAAGGAGAACGGTGAGGGGACTTGGACATTCAAGCACATACATCTCCATGTCCTTCTCCTTTCCTCTTTCTCTTTCTGTCTGATTGTGCTTTCCTATTTACATCCTCGTCTGAAGGATTACGGGACGAGGAGAAAAATAGTCAGAGGAACAGATACAGTGGGGAAAATAATGATTTGATCCTGTGGTGATTTTGTAAATGTACCCCCTCACAAAGAAGTTAACAGTCTAGAATTTTTTATTTTTTAATCCAGAAAAAGGTAACAATAATTACATTACATATAGAAATTAATTTGTATTTGACCGAATGAAATAAGTATTTGATCACCGTTCCTACCAGCAAGAATTCTGAGCACCACACACTCAAATTAGTCCTGTCCCTTTAAGAAAGAACTCCTAACTCATGTGTATAAAAATCACCAGTCCAATCCATCTCTTCCATCACGGTGAAGAGGTTTTAATGAAAAACACCAAAGAGAAGTCAAAGGACCTTAGGGACAAGATTGTAGACCTGCACGAGGTTGAAAAGAGGCTACAAGAACATCAGCAAGAAGCTTGATGAGAAAGATACCACTGCTGGTTAAATATTTGAAAATGGATTGAAGACAAGTGAGGTCAATCGCACTAGATCTGGAGCTCCATGATAAATCTCATCTAATGGAGTAAGGATGATTCTGAAAAGATGAGGGATCAGACAGGAATTACACAGGAGGAGCTTGTTGATGATCTCAAGGAAGCTGGGACCACAGTCACCAAGAAAACTATTGGTAACACTCCGAGGATCTCCTGCTCAAGAACGCACATGAACAGACACGTCTGTAGTTTGCTCATGAACATCTGAATGTTTCAGAGAAGTTTCTCTGCTAAGGGTACTGGAAAACATCACCACATAAACAGGGCCACGAACTGTAGAATCTTAGATGAGAACGTCCTGGCCTCAGCCAGAACACTGACGATGAGTCGTTGAGATGACTGTCCAGCATGACATCAATCTGATGGTCTTGTAGCCCATTCCAGCCTTGTGCAGGTCTACAATCTCGTCCCTGAAGTCCTTTGACAGCTCTTTGGTCCTTCACATGGTGGTGGAGAGGTTTGAATGGAAGAGGTTGATTCTGTGGCTGGTGTCTTTTATACACAAAAAGAGTTGAAGAACTTTCCTAAAGGTACAGGACTAATTTTGGTGTGTGGGAGTCGCTAAATTGTTACGGGATCAAATACTTATTTCACTCGATTAAATCCAAATTAATTTATAACCTTTCTTTCTTTTTTTTATATTCTGTCTCTCTCTGTTCAAATGAATCCACCATCAAAGTCTAGACTGTTCATTTCTTTGTAAGGTGGAAAATTCACAAAATCAATCCACTATATGAGGGTTGGGAAAAAAAACAAAGAATGATTAAAAAGTGTGAAATTTCTTCAGACAAATTTGTCCAGAGAAGAGAAAAGAATGGAGCAGTGAAATTTATGGTAAAAAAAAACGATGGAAAAATGATTGAAATGAGATCTCATTTGGCAGGATCGTAGCGGCAGCTGGGTGTGTTGTGTGTTTGCACGTGTGTGTTGTGAAAACCTTTTTTTTTTTTTTTTTTGATTAAATCCAAATTAATTTATAACCTTTCTTTCTTTTTTTTATATTCTGTCTCTCTCTGTTCAAATGAATCTACCATCAAAGTCTAGACTGTTCATTTCTTTGTAAGGTGCAAAATTCACAAAATCAATCCACTATATGAGGGTTGGGAAAAAAACCCAAAGAATGATTAAAAAGTGTGAAATTTCTTCAGGCAAATTTGTCCAGAGAAGAGAAAAGAATGGAGCAGTGAAATTTATGGTAAAAAAAAAACGATGGAAAAATGATTGAAATGAGATTTCATTTGGCAGGATCGTAGCGGCAGCTGGGTGTGTTGGGTGTTTGCACGTGTGTGTTGTGAAAACCTTTTTTTTTTTTTTTTTTTTGCCAGGCCGAGGTCACACACCATCACCTCGACATTTCCCCCTGGAGCTTCATGTTCCTTCAAATTGAAGGCAACAACAGCAATGAGGTTTCGGTAACTCCTTCAAGGCACTGAAACACACACACACACACAAAATGATGACGACAATGATGATGAGATGGAGGCATGACCAAGAAGGTGGATGATTGAACATGTATTTGCTAAACAATATAAAGGCAAAAATGTGTGAAAAATAAACACAAGACACAAGAAAGAACGAATGGCAGTGTCCTACAAAGCTACATCTTCAAAAATCTGTTTATGTCTTGGTGTTGAACATCTTTACATGACATGATGCCTCTTTGCATGCAGACACCATTATCCAAAGCGTTGTCTCATTTATACAGCTGAGCAGTAGAGGCGCTCAGGGGCCCAACAGAGGCAGCTTGGGATTGGATCTTGCAACCTTCTAATAAGAATTTCAACATCTCCACCACTGAGCCTCCACTTCCCCCTTAAATTCATCACAATAACCTGAGCTACAGTATGACATATGGATGACATTGAACTTCATCTAGATGTGTGCATTGGGATTGGAGAAAAAAACAGCGCTTGGGATGTAAAGCGCAAACAAAGGAAGGTTAAAATCCAAAGCCGGGTTTATTGTTTATGCGTTATCGACCCATTGCGAGTGGGCTTTACTCGTTTGCTCGTTTGTTTTTCTGTCTCTGGATGTGGGCCAAAGCACGAGTCCGGATCCAAAGACTTATTCCATTAAAAAAGATTTACGACCCAGCGCTGTTCTTTTAACTCAGCGAGACGAGTGTAAATTGGGCTTTTGTTGGTTGTTTGCTCTCCTTTGATCCATTTTTCCTTTTATTTTCAGCATATTACATTTTATTGATTTATTTCCTTATTAGGAAACGGGAACTGTTATTGTCACTGAGAAGCAAGTGTGGTCGGAATATGTGCGACAATGAACAGCGGTTGACGACACATCACGCAGTTTCCTGACCTATTCGTCGATTTTTACAGTGCTCTCCTCCGAGATATGTGGAGAGACAAAAACATCTCTGTTCGAATCCCCTTGATTCTGGAATAAAATGGCAGCACAGGTGAAGTCAGCTGCTGAGAATACAACGGCGAGCTTCAGTACCATCTCGTAATTAATTGCATCATCTAACATGGAGGCAAAGAGAAAAAGATGAATCAGAATGACCAGCAGCCCTTGGTCTCAGATTCCCCTCATTGATCTGGTAATGAACACCTTCACACAATGACCCATCTGGCACACTGCACTTCAGGACCATGGACAGGGTTAGGTAAACAGAATTGTGGTGGATCAGGAGATTATAAAATACACACACACACACACACACACACACACACACACACACACACACACTCACTTCCAACCTTGGAGCTGCTAGACAGAAACATGTTGTGCTGCACCCCTGTGCCATGCTCACGTGCCATGACTTTCGTGAGTCCCTGGAGAAGTCTGGACTAATGTAACTGTATTGCGCACGAGATTATATGCACGAGAACAGAAATTGTGCGTGCGTGTGCATTGCGCATCTCACTGACCCACCATGCAGCTTGTGTAGTGAACAAAAAAAACATTCATCCGCACGCGCAGAACATATTCAGGACACTTTACACTCATCCATGCGCTCTTGGTGCGGATGCTTTCTCTTTACTACAATATTGTTTGATCACTTTCCAGGAACAAATACAACTAGAATGCACCCTGAACTACTTCATTATCGCAAATAACTGTGCGCGAAATGCCCACGTGTGCGCGCGCGTGTGCGCGCAAATCAGACGCACCAAATTTCCATTACGCACGTCCTCATCGTCCATCAAAAACGTCCCCAAACGCACACACTGAACTCCAGGATGTCCACAAGTTAATCTTTAAAGCATTTGAGTTTTAATTCATGAGTTGAAGTTGGCTCTTTTGTTGTTGTTTTATTTTTACCTGCCTGCGCGCGGCTCGTCCGGATGACCGCAACCGCCAGCACGAAACACTGCACGAGACGGGGCGCCTTCATTTTTGCCCTCGCTATCTCCATTAATTCACATGCTGAGAAAAAATCCGCCGTGTCACAACTCTGTCCTGGGACCAAACAGGAGCTTGTTTGTCCTCATGTCCTAAACTGCCTCCGCGTTTTCTTTTTTTTTCCCCTCTGTTACCCGCGCCACTAAAACTGCACTCACACAAGTTCACCAAGAACACCATGGGAAAGAGCCGCCTCCTTATCTACATAAACACGCCCATCCGCGTGTCTGATTGGCTGGCTGGAAATGGGCTGGTATCTTTGAGAAGAGTGGGATTGGAATGAGAGAGAGAGAGAGAGAGAGAGAGAGAGAGAGAGCATGGCCCATCCTATTATAATTTATCTATAGCAGGTTATGATGTATTGATTCAAGTCCTTCACCTTAAAAAGACCTGGTTTGCTTCCAAACAAGATCTGAGATGGGAACGTGGCATATGATGGACAGCTTGAGAAAACCGTGTCACAAAATTCAAGCCCAAATTCTTATCATCCTCTTACATCCTGGTACCTGAACATCTCCCTGTCCATCTACAGCCCCGTCCAAAAGATCATGGATCTCAGATGGGGACAAGAGGAAACATGGGGGAGTGAGAATCAATCTGAGATGTGAATATGATGAGGATATGATGGGAACCAAACCGAGTCAACTTTCTCAAAAAAAAGAGAGAGAGCAGAGCATTACTGATGTGTTCCTTCATTCCCATGTATATTATACTGTGCGTTCAACACTTAAGGTCTCTGTGTAATAGACGACGGCAGAAAATTAAAGATGAACCCGACGGATTGTGGCGTTTCACCTCTTGTAACCCTGCGCTCTCATAACGCGCAAACAATTTGCCAGTCAAACGATTCAGGCATCGAACAAGCATCTCATTTCCATAATTCCTTGGCAGTTGCATCGCACTGTACCACACTGTCTGACCGGTATAACTGATAACAGAGAGTGTGTGTGTGTGTGTGAGTTATATATAAAAAAGAGAGAAAAAATGGCGATGAGGATGATAAACGAGGATTACAGTAGGAAAAACCTAAAGAAATGCATCCCTACTTGGAATATACAAATAAAAACATTTCCTGTCTATTGAGAAGTTTCGCCAACTCCAATCATTTTCTATCTGACCTCGAATGAACCTTGTAGTTTTCTCGCTCGTGCTTCATGCATCAGTGCACCTGCATGGATCCTAAAATCCTGGTCCTATGTGGTGATATTTTCCAGGTTTTGTCCTTAAACGCGTTGATATTTGGAGCTGTGGATGGTTTCTCACTAGTACAACGTAGACACGGCACACGGCCCAAACCCTGAGCAACAGGTACTCAGACGTGTGAATGTGTTAACGATGATGACTAGATAATGGCTGTTCCAGTGGCGGAGAGAGAGAGAGAGAGAGAGAGAGAGAGACATACAAAACAGGGAAAATTATACCGTCTCTTCACGGCGTTAACGCGTGCCTCGTGAGAAGAGCGAGAGCGTGATATAGAGGGAGAGGAAGACAAAAGGAGTCGCACGTCGTCTTTATTCCGCTCGCTCGCCGAGATTCAATTAATTCTGTCCCTCTTTGATATGCGACGACGATAATATTTGTATGCCGTGTCACACAATCCGGAGCTCGTTCACTTTTCTGCATGTCAAACGAAATTCTTTTACACGTCACCTATCGGCTGAACGGGAACTTCTCGGGTTCCTACTGGATGCCAGGTGTCGTAGGATTCATCTTGATTGCTAAGCGGATTGTTCTGACACTTTACTCTTATCCATTCATGGGCCACTAGAGCGTCTTTATCTGGGGGCGGAAATGCCATTTCGCAATCGCTCCACAGCTCAGAGAGCTGATTCGGACAATTTCTGTTGCGCCGCTGCAGGGAAACACCTCCAGACTTATACTAGCATTCTGTAGAAGACTATAATCAGGAATAGATATCCGTGTCCATGATGTCCACACGGAAAAACCTATGAGATATGACGTTTTTACAAATACATTTTTTAAAATTCATATGTTCGATTTTTTGTTCAATTTAACAACACGGTCCAGACGGAACTGCGTTGTGTTGATTTATGGATTCGTAGCCATGTGGGTTCGGTATTCCCTTTATACTATGTGTGTGGGTTTTTTCGGGGTTTGCTAGTTTCCTCTGACCTCACAAAACATGTCAGTATTAAAATGGTGAGATTACTGAAGATACATTTTTTTCCATTCAGGATTTCGAATGTAACTCATTATCCAAGCTCCTAGTTACAGCTCTAGCTCTAGCTCGGGCTTGAAATCCAGCTCATGAGGCTTGTCAATATATTGCTTATTTAATTACCCCTGAGGATCGCATTATGCGCAATAGCGGCTTAAACATTGAGCGCAATATGGATTTCTAATCCTTTGCTTGAACGACATGAAGGATAATATTAGCTAAATCAGGTATTATTGTATTGACCGTGTCTATCGATCCACTGACTCCACTCCCGGGAGTAATCCATTTTCAAATCGTACTCATAAGGAAGCCGGAAGTCTTTTTTGGCAGAGATCCAGAGTAGAGTTACAGAAAGGACACGACAAACAGGAGTTAGATGACGGGGCACAAATTCACGAGCGTCATTTTCACCTTGGCAGATTACGAACAGCACACCAAAAAAAAGCCACTTTTTTTTCCCAAGGTTTATCAATTTTAATTTTTTGGTTTGCTTTAAGTACTTCATGGTTGCCAGTAATATTCATGAGTGTTTGCGTTGTGTTTTGGGTTCTGGTTGGCCCGTGTTAATGAAACAGATTCAGTCCTGGTGTATTTCAGGTGGGTCTAAATCAGTGGTCCCCAACCCCCGGGCCGCGGACCGGCACTGGCCGCACAGAAAGAATGCATAACTTACATTATTTACGTTTTATTTATTATCTGATTGTGAACGGTTTTATTTTGGAAAATAACCGGATTCTCTCCGCCACATTTGTCTATGACTCACTCTTGATGCAGGTCATGATGCCTCGGTCACATGTCTCACCTCCATCCCCTACCTTCTTAAAGGGGCTCCCGCCGCTAACACACAATACATAACCGCTACATTCAAACCCCCAAGCGAGCAAAATGAACAAACACCACAGTGGATTCATGTTTATTATTATATTAAGAAAATATTATTTTATTTTGTTGTATTTATCCGCCACACCTTAAAGGCCGGTTCGTGAAAAAATTGTCCGACATTAGACTGGTCCGTATCGCAAAAAAGGTTGCGGACCATTGGTCTAAATGATGGAGATGATTCATTAACAATGAGGAAAAAAAAGATCCATATCAAATACAAATTGAATTTAATAATTCAATGAAAAGCATGAAATAGCATATGCTATATATATATATATATATATATATATATATATATATTGTGTGTGTTATATATATATGCGTGATGGTCAATTGCTCGCACACTTTTGGCATTACCATTGGATAATTTCTATACTTCTAAACTACTGGAATGTCCTTGCACCTGAATATCTCGACTTGTTTTTCTACAGTAAGTGAAAGAGATGGAAACAATTTCAAAAGTTAGCAATTTGCTAAAATATTGGCTTTGCATCACATTCCATATAAAAACCTTTCAACGAAAAACCGAATAGCATACACCATATAAGTCTGCAAAATCCTCAAAAAAACTGATGACCTTGTCATTTGAGGTCCCCGAAAATCAATCAGTCACCATGTCTAACATCCAGGCCAGGCCAAAAAAAACGCTTTTTCCAGAGAACTTCCCCTGTTCGCCCTGAAGGTTGCATTAATTGCGTTTTAATCCACTATTAACATAAACGGTGAGAAGGCATCCTGCCATGAATGAAGAAACCGTGACCTACACGTGACGAACGAGAAGAAGGATGACTCGGAGGGAGAAAAGGTCGTTAACACTCCTCAGCTGACATGAGTGTCGTCCTGAGTCACCTGGACGTTGACTGAAGAATATGGAGGTTCTCAGATAGAGTCCTGAGGCAGCCTTTTCCAGTCTTTGATTCACAGGTTATATGATTCCAAACTAAAGATTTATACGTTCCAGAGTAAAAAAAAACCCTATATAGTGTTTTATACAGCGATAATTAAGAAACCCACAATGCGAAACGAAACGCACGATTTCAGAAGCAAATACGCTTCGAACGACATCAATTCCTTCTCCTTGGTTTATTAAGAGCGTTCCTCGTCATCGCTACGCTGTTGTCACCGCGATCACCTCGAACCATCTGGTGCCGGAGTATTCCGTGTGTTTATCCCGCGTTCCCCGGCGTTAATTATTGTGATATTCCAGCTGCTCTTTTCTCTCGGCTGATGTGACACATCTGAGACACTTCGGGCTGGGTTATGCTCCGACATCACTCATATTTTACACACATACATTTGGGGTTTTTTTTTTGTTATCATTTTCCAAATGATGGTAATTAAAGCTGTGCTGGAGTTTTCTGTTTATGAAAGGAGTCTCCGGTTTCAGCCTTTCTCTTTTTTCGGCATTATTCCGAATATTTCACTGAAAAATAATCTCTACAGCAGCGTTGTACTCCTGATTTTCTCCTAAATAACAGTAATTGTGTGAAAGCCGGTTGCTGCCCTTCATTCCTCTACCAGAGGACACAGAAGGCTAACGAGACGGCACGATTAGCCCACCGCGGTGATTATCGCCTTCTCGCGCCGTCCTACCGATCCGTTTGTTCCGTCTCATTACTCGCATTGTCTGTCCGCCGAAAGACAAACGCAGACAGGATGAAGAGGACGGCGAGAGCAGAGGGAGTCGAGTGCTTCCACGCCGGTTAAATTGCGCTCTCGCTTTTCAGGTCGAGGAGAAATGCAGGGACGTTACAGAGAGCTGACGGGGGAAGCGGAATGCAGTCAAATCCGGTGGATTACGGAGAGCGAAATAGGAGGTTTTTAGAAAGCTTTGAAGCCGAAACATGACAATGAAGAAAGGGTTAAAAAAAGGTCAGGAACGGGCCTTAATTACGTAAAGGAACGATAAGAAACACACACAACTCACTTGCAGAGAGAGGCTGCACTCAGCTGGGGCTTCATAGCACCTGATGCGTCTTATCAACTCCTCGGATGCCTAATTGTTTTGCTAATGACACCGTGACTAATGGAAATGTTTGGCGACTTCATTTTCGAAACGATAGCGTGCTAATTAGCCGCAGCTCAGGCACAGAGGGATCCGAGTAGGAAGAGGCACTCCGAACGAGGCTAATCTTGGCAGAGCTGCGTCGTCACGGTCGCTAATTCTCAGTATGGCTAGCATGACTTACCTGTGTCTTCTCAGCACACTGGCTCCCTGCATATCATCATAATGACAGCAATGCTTTTGCGCCAGTGTGGTTGCTTTATGCCACCGGATGCTCCTTATCGGTTCATTATAGGCGTAATTGTTTGCTAATGGAAATGAGCGTTAATGGTATTTTGAAATGGTAGCATGCTAATGAATGAGCCCCGAGCAGGATGTGTCACTCAAGTGAGAATTTCTGAGATAGGAAAGGTCTCGATTTCTGCTGGTCTTGCTTCATTCCATGATTGTATCCTTTGTTAGTTCATCTAGTTACATGTTAGTTTTGTCTTAATGGGTCTCTAAAATCTCTTAAGTGGCAGTGAAGAGACACTTTGAGATGTTTTGAGCCAAATATGGTTAAGTCACACGTGTTAGAGGCGGGTCGTGCATTTCACCCCTCCCCCCCAGACCTTCAGTGGTATCTAGCCTGAATCAATCCACCCCTTAATACCATCATTATGATTACTTTATGATTATGATTACTTAATAATATCATACAGTGAGAATGAAGGTCATTACTGAAGCAAGAAACCCAATGAACACAATTCAACATGTCTCCTTTCACTGTAGCCACAACTGCACCTCCACATGCATGATCTCCAGGCGGTGAATTGTGTGCTTTTGGCGCAGAAAATTCTAAGGTATAAATGGTTTAATAAAAAAGCTTCGCTGTGGTTTTGAACTGTTTTGGTCAACCTTTTCTCATGATAAAGCTGTAAATGTTCTTGTAAGTGTATCTGAGACCAAATCAGTTTCTTCCTGTGATTAAAAAAAACGCAGCCGAGAAGGACTTGCTGGCCCTGATGGACCACCTTTGATTTGCTTGTCTGTGAATGTGTATATATTTTATCTTTACATGGCATTTGGCAAAGATAAATCCGAAGCATCCTACAACTGAAAAGGTGAGTCTTAAGGGCCTTGCTCAAGGGCCCAGCGGTGGTAGCATGGAATCTGAACTCTGATCTTTGGATTCAAATTTCATTGTCAAATCAAGTTTATTTCTATTGCGCTTTTCACAACAGACATTGTATCAAAGCAGCTTTACAGAATTAACAGTGAAGGTGAACGATGTGTGTTAATCCCTGATGAGCACCATGGCGACTGTGAGAAGGAAAAACTCCCTTAGATGTTATGAGGAACAAACCTTGACAGGAACAAGACTCAAAAGGGAAACCCATCCTCATTTAGGTGACATCAAGAGTGTGATTATAGTCTTTAAACACTACAGAACACTGGAGAGTGAGAACTCTTTGCTTTAATCACTGAGCTACCACCTATCTTCATTTTTGCAAATGAACACAAAACAAACTGTTGAAGACAAAATAGTTATTTTATTGGAGTTCCAATGATCATTACACTCTAAATGTTTCTCCAATCATCTGACATGTGAGGTTAAAAGAGACCACCACCACCATGGGTTTTTATAATTCTTTTCAATAATACATTTTATGTGTGTAAGTTCTATATAGACTTGTGTTACCAAAAGATTTAATATATAAATGAAAAGCATCTGGGAAAACAGATTGAATGGAGCAAATGGGATGTTGGTGTATTGCTCATGAAGGATACAGACGATCGAGTTTGAAACTATCAAGAACGAAAATGTTTCTGATTGCGCAAACGAAACCCCACCACCCTGACTAGCAGTCATAATTGGAGCAGATGAAGTTGAGTGTGTTGCTCTGAGGCAGACTGACCCACTGCTGCGGCGTTCCTCCAGACTGCACTGCGCCGCTTCTCTGCTCAATGCTGCAGTCTTCGGACCCCGTCCCGTTCCCCGGAGCCCAGTTCTGGTAGTAAATAAATTTAAAATTGACCCAGTACCAAAAGTCCACGGTGCAGCTGTGACGCAGGCCGAGCCACACGTGTTTGGTGGAGGCGCTCTGAGCAACTTCCTTCACCCAGAGCTGCATCTCTTCAGAGTCCACTGAGACCAGGTCATGATGATGGTTCCTGCAGTATGTCAGAGCGTCTTTCCAGGTCAGATTCTTCATTATCAGGATCAGTTTATCTGGAAATACAAGAAATGTGGTAGAAATGCGCATTCTATCGTAACATCTAGAACAGATTATACACAACATCTTTAATACAGATTATATTACACACAGTGTGAAATTCAGCAGTCGGTGTTATAAACCAGGAACAGGCGAATAAAACACTGAGATACAGTTAAAGAAAAAGGTGAATTAGTGTGATGGAACTCACCCTCATGGCAGATGAATGGAAGTTGTTTTGTGCAGTTCACATTATTCCAGTAGTGTTGCTCAGACCCACTCACTGCTGCACATTTCAAATCATCTCTGGGTTTGTCAGATCTCCAGTATCTGAATGAGGATTTACTCTGATCTGACCACTTCCAGGAGTCATTAAAGAGACCAATCCAAACACTATTATTCACTGCAGTTTGAATAAGATTTTTGATCTCTTCATTCTCAGTTTGGTTCCTCACGCTGACCAGGTCGGTGTATTTCTCTCTGCAGAAGGTCTGAGCTTCATACCAGGTCTTTGTTTCATTAATGAATGTATAATTATCACTGCTGTTTTTGCCTGAAAGAATCCAGAAAAGTACAATAACTACAAATCTTTAAGTTTAAAAAACAGTAAACACTGAACAGTTAGAATTCAATAGTCTACTATCATTTAATATCATTGGCATTTATTAACATGTTTCTGAAAACTTTACCTTCATAACAAACAAAAGGTATTTTTTTTTCACATTCGCGGTCATTCCAAAAGCCACTTTTTGCAATATCAACACAGCGTTCATTTCCTCCTTTGTTGTTTGGTTCTCCACTACTCCAGTTCCTGTAAGTGTCTCCGTCTCTGTAGAAAGTTTGGTCTGCCAGAGACCACTTCCATTCCCCAACACTCTCGCTCTTTAGACCGATCCACGCTAGATAAAAATTTTCATTCTTCAGTGTGATATTCAGCTTCTCCATCTCGTCCATGTTCCTGATGGTTGCCAGATCAGTGTATTTGTCTCGGCAGTAAGTCTGAGCTTCGCTCCAGTTTTT
>MU552100.1:2074268-2129589 GCA_024362625.1 Silurus asotus
AAGTTTGAAAAAACAGTAAACACTGAACAGTTAGAATTCAATAGTCTACTATCATTTAATATCATTGGCATTTATTAACATGTTTCTGAAAACTTTACCTTCATAACAAACAAAAGGTAACATAAAGTCACAACCGCAGTCAAACCAAAAGCCATTTTTTGCAATATTAGCACAGCGTTCATTTCCTACTTGGTTGTTTGGTTCTCCACTACTCCAGTTCCTGTAAGTGTCTCCGTCTCTGTAGAAAGTTTGGTCTGCCAGAGACCACTTCCATTCCCCAACACTCTCGCTCTTTAGACCGATCCACGCTAGCTTTGCAGATTCTATCTTCAGTGTGATATTTAGCTTCTTCATCTCGTCTATGTTGCTGATGGTTGCCAGATCAGTGTATTTGTCTCGGCAGTAAGTCTGAGCTTCGCTCCAGGTTTTATTCTCGTTCACAAAGTGATAGCGATGAGGGATGTAAGCCGTTACACCACATACTACAGTGAGAAAAGTGATAGAAATGAAAAGATTTCATAGTCATCATAAATAATTAACCGAAGTGATTGAAGTGAGTTCCTCTGCTATTGGCCTCGCCGTTACACCACAAACTACTATGAAAAGCAGGACACATGGATTTAATAAAAAATTACGGTTTAGAAGAACAGATCTGACGTCAGATTATATGACGATTACAAAAATACTAACGAGTTGACTGATATGATCAATCAGAGTTTTTAAGATTTATGTGTAAACACAACTTTATGAAAGATTTTCTACACACTGACCAGAGTAAAACAAGAATGTAGAAATTCCTTTCGAATCCATTTCTGTGGGGAAAAAATGCACATGCAAACGCTTTACTATATTACACATTATATATATATATATAACATTTATTTATTTTTTATTTTTTTAGAGAAAATGTGCATCAACAGTTTGTTGCACTGCAAAGTGACGTAGCCATGCAATTTATTTTTTCCTTTCTGAGAAATTGTATACAAATGTTTCTGATCTATAGACCAAATAGATCAAATTATCATTCATAAATACATGAATTATGTCCTATCATTTCCTAGCATCATTTACCTATAAAATACTTCAAAGACAATTCTTCACATAATGATTGCAACGGCATGCGGTTTAAAAGCATGCAATTCAAATCATATTGGTCTGCAATCTACCGGAGTTTTCTGGAGATTTCATACCATCAATAAGTAGCAGTGATTTTCCAATAAAAAGTTTTCCAATAAAAATTTTAAATCAGTTATCTACATGATTGGTTATCGAATGCTCGCAATTTCAATTCCTATATCAGACTAGCAATTACTGTTTTACATTGCTGTGAAACAATAATAAATTAATTCCACGTTAAAATATTCAACCTGACTATTTCCCTACATGTCCCCCCCCCCACCTCCTACTACTCCTACTATTTAATAGGTACAAAAGCAATTGAACCTTTTCTAAATAATCTCCCCTTCACCTTTTGTTTATGTACATTTGTTAAAGCGAATTTGTCCAACCCCTAAATAGAAAATCTGACCTTCATCCATGTCGACTGTACAACCACAAGCCATAAACCGAACCTCAATTTTATTTTGCCAGGATCCCAGAAATACTCGTAGCAGAGACACAGCACTGGTTAAAGTGGTACATGACCTGCTGCTGACCTGTAATTAGGGTTTGTGTTTTATTTCTTGTGCTTTGTTTTTTTTTGTAATTTCTAAATGCTATTTCTTAGTAAATTAGTCATGAGTTTGGTATTAACTTTCTCTGTAAAGCTGACGATATGCGGTTGGATGGAAGACGAGATGAGGGTTAAATAATGTTGAGGAATGTGTGAAGGACGTTAGTGAGTGGATGCTTGTTAACTTCCTTCTGTTAAATTCTGAGAAATAATTTTTACTGGGAACTCATACTGTACAGTACAAAGTCCTGAATGCTTTCTGACTTCATAGCATCTCCAAATATCCCATCATGTGCAGCAGTAGAGTTCCTTGGTGTGATTATCTACATAGGCTTCGAAGGAAAGACTGGAGTTCATAATGCTAATCGGATCTCAAATATTTCAATAAGAAATGTAATGTAACAGTTCAGAGGGTCCAGTTCATTCTCTGATTTTACCTCCATGTTGGTCTCATGCGATTCCCTGATTGTCTGGATGTTCTCAGGAGTGTGAAAACAAGCTCAAGAATGCAGCAGCAAGAGTTCAGAATAATAGAAATGATTACATCACCCCCGTCTTATCCGCACTACACCGGCTGCCGATCAAATTTCACCTCGTCAAATACTAGCGAATGCTCTCGGAAAACGTTAAAAGGTGCGGGCTATTTGTAGAACCTTGAATAGTGAAGACTGACGCAAAGGATTGCTTTCCATTGTGAAACCTTTTGCATAGTTCCTGTTTGAAGGATGAGGGTTTCATGATCTTGAACGCACAGTCATTTTTATGTTCTCGATATTTCACTGGAGTACAAAGAATGTGAGCAAAACCAAACCCATCGCACGAACAAGTTCTTCCTCTCGCACGATTATTGAGTCAAATTACTTTCACGTCCGCCTTTTCAGACATTTTACCCTCCTAGTTGGTTGTCCTGTATCCCATTTTTGCAGCGTGTGCACTTTTGCGGAGCGCTAAAAAAGCCTGCACATGCAAATGAGTGGCGCATTATCAGACATTCACGTGTGTATTTACTAACATTTGTATAATTGTGGCTTTTTGTGTTTTCTGAGAGATACAGAGGGTCTCAAACATCTGGAGTGAAAAACAACTAAAACCTCAAATAATAAGAATCTGTGAGCCAGAATTTGAACGGTACACTGATCTCCGAAACAACACTTTCTAGATAGTTTCATCTTCTCAGATTCCACACAATGATCCTCGAATTCTTATCTTAACGACACCAACACAAAATGAGTCGAACTGTCACTTACCTGAACGCTTGTTGCTTTTTCACGATCTGCTTCTCAGTCTCATATAGAACTCTACCTCACTGTCCTCTCCTCTTATCTCTGTCTTTGGAGCTTCAGTGATCTCCGCCCATCACTGTCCATCAATACATGTCTGTGTTTACACAAAAATGTAGAAAGTGACTTCTTCTGAAGTTCAGCTTCGTGCAATTGCATAATAGAGCGCTCAAGGGAACAGGGGTATGTTTTGCATGTTGTCACAGGCTGAGGTGGCTGTTCCCGTCTGCAGTGGTATCAGTGAACCATCAGTGCCATGGAAAAGGAGCTATTTTGCATATGGTTGGATGTGTAATTCTAGCAGTGGCAGACCCTCAGGGCCAGCAAGGCCTTCCCTGCTGGCGTAAACTCGATCAGAATCACTAACTTCGGTTTGAATATTTATTTTTGACCCATGAATATGTAATTTATGAAATGTAAATTATTCCCAATAGTCTTCTCTTTTATTTCATAGCATTTCTCATGAGTGAACTTTTGGGTTATAGTTTGAGTCCAATCAGATTTCGGCCGTCTCATACTGTAACCTGTTGTCGGGGTCACTGGAACTGCCAGGATCCCTTCAAAATGAGACTGCGGGGGCGCCCTGTAGATTCAAATCCATGTTTTGCCTCGAAAGCCGTTGCTTTCACCGATCAGATTTCGAATTGCTAAGTTTGAGACCCTCAAGCAGGCTAGGGAGCACAGCTGCAATTTCACGTACAGTGGAACCCGGTTATCTCGCCCTCGGTTTCCTCGACAACCCTATTAAGTTGACGTTTTTGAAATGGAACCGCCAAATTCTCGCATTTTTTATCGGTTATGTTTTTTTATGTCGCGGAACCCTAATATCTCGAGCACAAGGGGGGAAAAATTAGAAATGTTAACGTCAGTTATGTGGATCGGCGCTGTGCAGCCGCAGAAGAACTCGTGAAAGTGGCGGAAAAATCAAACCTTACAGATACTACAGGTGTTTGTATTGTATACTGGTGAATCTCTGCTGTTAGTAAGTGTACATGTGCATTTTTTTGTTAAATGTTATGCGATGAACGGGAGCGCGGGGAGCTTCAGAGAAAGCGGCCGAGAAAGCACCTGCCACGCCCTCTTCAGCCGTTCCAGTTCGAAGGATGAGGCTTTCATGTTTTTCAACGCACAGTCATTTTTATGTTCTCGATATTTCACTGGAGTACAAAGAATGCGAGCAAAACCAAACCCATCGCACAAACAAATTCTTCCTCTCGCACGATTATTGAGTCAAATTACTTTCACGTCCGCCTTTTTAGACATTTTACCCTCCTAGTTGGTTGTCCTTTATCCCATTTTTGCAGCGTGTGCACTTTTGCGGAGCGCTGAAAAAGCCTGCACATGCAAATGAGTGGCGCATTATCAGACATTCACGTGTGTATTTACTCAAATTTGTATAATTGTGGCTTTTTGTGTTTTCTGAGAGATACAGATGGTCTCAAACATCTGGAGTGAAAAACAACTAAAACCTCAAATAATAAGAATCTGTGAGCCAAAATTTGAACGTTACACTGATCTCCGAAACAACACTTTCTAGATAGTTTCATCTTCTCAGATTCCACACAATGATCCTCGAATTCTTATCTTAACGACACCAACACAAAATGAGTCGAACTGTCACTTACCTGAACGCTTGTTGCTTTTTCACGATCTGCTTCTCAGTCTCATATGGAACTCTACCTCACTGTCCTCTCCTCTTATCTCTGTCTTTGGAGCTTCAGTGATCTCCGCCCATCACTGTCCATCAATACATCTCTGTGTTTACACACAAATGTAGAAAGTGACTTCTTCTGAAGTTCAGCTTTGTGCAATTGCATAATAGAGCGCTCAAGGGAACAGGGGTATGTTTTGCATGTTGTCACAGGCTGAGGTGGCTGTTCCTGTCTGCAGTGGTATCAGTGAACCATCAGTGCCATGGAAAAGGAGCTATTTTGCATATGGTTGGATGTGTAATTCTAGCAGTGGCAGACCCTCAGGGCCAGCAAGGCCTTCCCTGCTGGCGTAAACTCGATCAGAATCACTAACTTCGGTTTGAATATTTATTTTTGACCCATGAATATGTAATTTATGAAATGTAAATTATTCCCAATAGTCTTCTCTTTTATTTCATAGCATTTCTCATGAGTGAACTTTTGGGTTATAGTTTGAGTCCAATCAGATTTCGGCCGTCTCATACTGTAACCTGTTGTCGGGGTCACTGGAACTGCCAGGATCCCTTCAAAATGAGACTGCGGGGGCGCCCTGTAGATTCAAATCCATGTTTTGCCTCGAAAGCCGTTGCTTTCACCGATCAGATTTCGAATTGCTAAGTTTGAGACCCTCAAGCAGGCTAGGGAGCACAGCTGCAATTTCACGTACAGTGGAACCCGGTTATCTCGCCCTCGGTTTCCTCGACAACCCTATTAAGTTGACGTTTTTGAAATGGAACCGCCAAATTCTCGCATTTTTTATCGGTTATGTTTTTTTATGTCGCGGAACCCTAATATCTCGAGCACAAGGGGGGAAAAATTAGAAATGTTAACGTCAGTTATGTGGATCGGCGCTGTGCAGCCGCAGAAGAACTCGTGAAAGTGGCGGAAAAATCAAACCTTACAGATACTACAGGTGTTTGTATTGTATACTGGTGAATCTCTGCTGTTAGTAAGTGTACATGTGCATTTTTTTGTTAAATGTTATGCGATGAACGGGAGCGCGGGGAGCTTCAGAGAAAGCGGCCGAGAAAGCACCTGCCACGCCCCCTTCAGCCGTTCACGTTTGAGAATTTTCTGTCCCTCGTTTTTTGTTTCGGGTTCGGTTTTGGATCTTCCGGGTTTTTTTTCTGGCTTCACGCCGTGCTGCCGGTCGTGGTATTTTTTTATTTACATATTTTTTCCATTCACAAACTTTTTTTTTGATTGATCTGTGTGTTTATAATGTTGGAGAATATAATAAAGGTTTGTATGGAGAATGGACGGTGGTTTATATTGTATACTGGTGAATCTCTGCTGTTAGTTGGTGCACTTATGCCTTTTGTTGTTAACAAACATGTACATTTTTATAGCATGCCTTCATCAAACAAATCACGGCAACGCTGTTGTGAAAAAAACCTCCAAAAACACGTGCATGCACATTCTCATTTATTAACCCACATCATGTACATAAAGAAATGTCAAGCACGTTAATATACTGCCGCCATTTACATTTTTGTTTATCTCCATCATCTGTTACCTCAATGCTTTTTGGCGACCCCCTACGACATCGACATAACCGGGTTCCACTGTACTTTGATCGGATGGTCAGAGAGCGCGCTAGTCAGAGCACCTGTAGCAGTCTGGACAAGCTCAAATATTTGTGTCGATTTAATAGCTTTCTTTTTTCCTCTTCTGTAGAATTTGTATAGACACGCAATTGACCTTGATTTACAAATCCCCAGGTAAACCGTAATGTGTGTGTGTGGGGGTGCAAAATGTCTTCAGTAAGCCTTTTCTTTTTTTCAAACTCGGTGTTAAACATTTGCCTTCTCTAAAAGTAGCATTTGCTGCTCTAATGCAGTGTGGAATGACTTTGCAGTTCTTGGTGTGTCCTAGAAAGTACAATTGCCCATGATTTCCAGAATGGAGGCAAGACCTTATGCTGTATCACTTGTCAAGTTGGCACATGCGACAGCCAAACGTATGAGCTCAGTTGCAGAATGATTGAGATCAGTCCGAGTGGCTTAGACTGCATTATAACTAATTACTAAGGATGTTAGATTTGCACAAGTTGATTCACCAGCCTCGTCCCCGAGCGTGAGCAATAAATTGTTTACATCTTTTAGTCTTTCAGACATGGTCAGGACCTGCACGTGGAATGGTGTTCCAACATTAGCGAGAATTGTATACTTTCCTTTAGCTTCTTGTCCTTGTATGTTCTTTTGAGTTTGTCTTTATATTAAATAATGAGATGCGTCAATCTAAAAGTCATTTCCACTCCTGACGTCGTCTCACCCTAACCGTGGTCTGAATTCAGTGGTATATAGGAAACCGTGCTTTGTGCTGCATACAGTGCAAAGTGATTAGTGCACCTTCTGTGATTGCGAGCAGTGTATCTCTCTTTGTGCCTCTTATTATTACCCCCCTTAAATCGATATGCATGCCTTCTCTTTCCAACCAGTCTGACCTACATGGACCCGTCCAACATTAAAAGGATCAGAAAGACTAGCTCCACTCACTCCCACCTTCTGAAGAATTAACCCCACTGACACCCAACTAAGGGGGGGGGGAATATGAACAATGTATCATTTTTCAAATTCCAAAGATCTTTTAAAATATTTTTTTTTTGCCAGCCGGATGCTAAATAACATTTTGAAAAGTCTTGACATTCTGTGTGCCTGAGATTTGAAAAATGAAATTTAGTCAAAGCTTGCCTTTGAAATGCATTTTGCAGACTTGAAAGCCACCCTGACTCCACCCTATCAGCCTATTCAGACCCTTTAGGGGTCCAGTCTTTATTAGCTAACATGTATGAAAGAAACCCAATTCTATGGAGCCCCAGCAGCAGTGGGTCAGCAGAAGATTGAAAGCTTAATTTGTAACCTTCCTTGTAACCTTAAGCTTGGCGTTTAACCCCAATTTAGGGTTCACCATTAATACCTCAAAGATATTTCTTTTTCTAACACAATTATTACATCTTTAAGTAAATGAGACATTGTTAAACCAGGGCAGGTGTATTAAAGCTTAAGCACGACTTAATTTCTTGTGTTCAGTGTGTGGTATAGAGCGTCATTTGGAACTAGTTATTGTTCACTGAAAGGTATTTACAGTAGAAGTACTAATGGGTTCACAATACCAGGATATGAGTAACTTTAACTGCAGGGTTTGCCGTCTGATCACATTCCTTTGAGGAGTTGACCGAAAGTGACCGAATTTCACGCAAATGTAACGCAATGCTTTAAACACATGCTCCGTTTGGATTTCGGCTTCTTTTTTGGTTGCTGTTCCTCTCTCACTTTAGTCAATTAGCTTCGATCTGCTTTAACAGATGCCTGTTGGTGATGGTGTGTGTGTTCATGCTGTGTAGTGTCATTGGGTCTCACTCTGCCTTGACCAGTGCAGCAGAATTCTCTAATCGAACTGGACAGCCGGCTGTGAGGTTTCATTCATCAGTTCAAGAGCAGACAGGTTTGATAAATGACTCAGACTCGGGCCGTCCTCTCTTTCCCATAGTCGTCCTCTGTCTCGGTCATATTCGCAGACATGTAAAACACAAACACATGCTATATGAGTTGACTTTTCTTGTTTGTTTTGTTTTTACCCTAGATTTTTTCTTGTTGGTGGGGGCAGGACTATTTTTTTTAATTCTGCTCCCATCTATCTCTATACTCCTGTCCTTTACATCTGCCTCTTTCACACCAACTAGCTGCATGTCTTCCCTCACCGCATCCATAAACCTCCTCCTTGGTCTTCCTGTTTCCCTCCTTCCTGGTGGCTCCATCCTCAGTACCAACATTTAAAGTACCGACCCAAACCTCCACTCTTCTACAATTCTTTCCCTGTTGTCTCTGTCAACGTCTTCCTTCTCTTCTCCTCCTTCGGCCAACAATAGCCCAATTTCCACCGGTACCCTGTTGGCTAACAATACCTGTGGCGGTCATTGGTAACCCAGTCCTTGACCGATTCAGTATGAAAATATATATATAATTTTTTTTTTTTTTTTTTTTTTTACAATACCTGTGGCGGTCATTGGTAACCTAGTCCTTGACCGATTCAGTATGGAAATATATATATATAATTTTTTTTTTTTTTTTTACAGATTTTGCTTTACCGCATTGTTTCCTGTGTGATGAAAAAATTGGTGTAACCAAGAAAGAGGAGGGTCAATTTTCTCCCTTTTCCCTCCCAGAGTGGACACTTCTCAAGCTAATACTAGGTATAAATCCTATATTTGTCCACCAGCAGGTAGGCAACGGTATCACCGCTTTATCGCACCACATCCATCGCCGATTTTCTTGGGGAAAAAGATGACAGGCCATTTGGTCAACCTTTTGAATAAATCGGCACACATGCTGTTATTAGATAGAGGCCGCTGCTTAGTACCGTCGTTGCTCTGGATTCACTCACCTTAGTTTACCAGGACTGCATTTACATTCACATCAATCTGGCGTCAAGGCCGTACAGCTTCAGAGGCTCGGATTATATTTGTATTGAATGTTTTTTATTTATTTATTTATTTATTTTTGGCTAGTGTGAGACACAAGCACCAGGGGAATGCGATGAGGAGAAAGAGCCCGTGCTTAATAGGGCGGCTGGGTATTGATTAGCCGGAGGGTGAGAGGCAATTAACTGCTCCAGTTGTTGTTCCCCGAAACCGACACTGGATCGATCTCGCGGCATTACGCCGATAAGGCAATCCGTAATCGTGTTCCATGAGAGAATTTCCGTCGTCGTCTCCTACGTTGGAACCTTTTGCCGTCACCTTTATAACCGGCCGTAATGAAATGCGACAAACCAGCTGTTCCGCGCTATGGAGCGTGCTACTCCACTAAAAAGCCAGGCGTAGGTTGGGGCGGGTTGGGTTGGGCGCTTCATTGCATCGGCCACGGTTCGAAGAAATAGCATCCGTTTACTTAAAGTTACAGGAACGTAAAACCCCCGGGGGAGGTGACGGCACGTGACATCGGCACGCCAGTTTTTCACTGGAGGCGAAACTTTTTGCGATCTGATGTTTCGATGATTGTCGCCCCTCCTTTAACCGTATGCTTCCTAGTCGGTAAGAAAAATAAAATGCATGAAAATGAAAGATCGGTGCCTGATATCTTCTCATTTCCCATTCACTTGTTCATTCTATTATCAAATTCCATCCCTATATACTCATATATTATTGATTTTCGATACTTTTTACTTTCCCACCTTCTTGCCCTTCGTTTGTTTAGTTTTTTTCCCCCCGTCTCCCTGCTCCGAGATGGTCTCTCCTTAGAGGCGGGTGTAAATATTAATGGAGTGTGAAGGAGCAGGATCCCTGTGCATGTGTGGAGAATTGGTTTTCTGGGTTTTTTTTTCCTGTTTTTTCTTTTTATATAAAGAGGTTGACTTTCGATGAGAGAAGTTGCTCCATGCTTGGATCTGTAACTGTACCTACGCCTCGGACATTAGCGTGCGAAGCTGAGCGTGTCGCACTGCAGGCCAACTCTGATGGAGACGTTCAGGAAACGTAATTACCATCTTTCATCAGCCATCTGCTGGTGGATCTCGCTCATTTAGTTAATTAGAAGAACAAGCCCTCAGGTTAAACTGGCACACGCTTCATCCAGGAATCTTTTGAAGACGAAATGGAGAGAACGATTGAGCTTGAGCAGAGGAAAGTAAGTGCTGGATGGTCTGCTGGAGTGTATATTTGAAGGCTGTGCTAGAAGCTGCTGAGAAATAAGGCCATGAGGTCTCTCTCTCTCTCTCTCTTCTGAGAAAAATGTGCTGAACTTAAAAGTGAAACTTCGAAATGTTCTAGTACATTCCATTAAATTGGACAAATTCACAAAGGGGGAATTGAAGCAATGTTGCCGTCGTTCATCATTGACGCCAGAATCTCTCATTTGTTGAACACTTTTTATATACCAAGAGCTTGTAACATGCGAATTCTTCAATTCAGTGCGACGTTTCACAAAGTACGACCTCGTGGTTTACGAACCGTAGTAGTGACATTACGTAATAAATTATTATAAAATGGCCTCCGTCTGTTGAATCCTGGGACTGAATTATAGGAGAAGAACCAGGGTTTTTTTTGTTGTTTTTTTAACTCATGAAACAAATGTAGATATTAATCTCGATAAGCAATGCTCACCTTCTCACATTTTTGGTAGAAAGCAGCGATGTTATGGTTTAGCACCATTTTTCCGCTTTAACGCACCCAATTCACGTCACCGGCTAATGACCGAGCTCTTGGATCGGTTCAAATGAGGTGTGCTATTCGAGAGGAATGAAAATGTTAAACGCGGCTGAAAGGGGAACGTGGACATCCGTCGCTAGGCATTGAACGGAACGTCTGATGTGGTCAGAAATGTGCGGCGGGTTTGTTCTGCACCGTTTGAGATCTTTTAATACGCAGCATCAAACAACTGCTTGCGATCGGGCACAGCTCGGCTTCCTCCTGGCCTTAATCCTCCCGGCGTCTCCTGCCCAGTCAATTAAGTCCAATCTGCTTCGGAAAATGAATCGGCGCGTGACCATATCGCATGCAGTTCGGCAGCGGTTCGCCTCGCTCTGTGCTGCCCAGTACAACATAAATCCTCAACGGCTAATGAATGGAGATGACTCACTGTGATGTTTCATTTGTCAGTCCAAGAGCAGCCAGATTTAATAAATTACCCAGACTCTGTTCTGCCCTCTCCTATTGGCCCTTTCTCTTTGTTCTCGGTGCCATCTAGAAACCAGCGTCCTAAACTCCATGATCATCAGGTATACACTCATGTACATTACTGTCTTTGGGATTTGTATCTGTATTATATTTACATTTATGCCATTTTGGCAGATGCCCCTATCCAGAGCGACTTAGATTTATCTTACTTGTACTACTTAGCAGCTATGGGGTTAAGGGTCTTTTTTAGGGGCCCTTGTTGAGGCTGGGATCTAAACTCTCAACCTTTGAATTAAAAGTGTAGTTTCTCAACCTCTAATCAACTACCTATTAAACTTAAGTCATTGTTCTGGACGAAGGAGCAGTAAGATGTTATATGCAAAGCCTTTGTGAAGCCCTCCAACAAGGGTAATATGTTCAGCAGACCTGCATATGCATCCACGCCAAGTCGACGTCAAGTCAGTGGCTTGTTTGCAACTGTGCTTTTGTGTATGTTTAGACCTGGGGTTCGATCAATACCAGGAAGTTTGGCTCCTGTTGCCAGAAGCTTCAACAAATTGAGTCAACATGATTTAAACAAGTCTTTTTATGTGCAAGATTTGAGACCAAGTAAACGGCGAAGAATCATCTTCTTTCGGCTCCTCCCATTAGGAGTGGCCACAGCGGATCATCAGTCTCCATACCCTATCTGCCTCTTTCGACGAGTAAAGAAAAAAATTCAACTTTGGTATGATTTCCTTTCATGGTAGAGTGATCGGAGCGCTAATGGTCTAACATTTAACTAGTTTGTTTGTTTTGTTTTGAGTCTTTGTGTTTGTTTGTTTTATTTATTTTTCTGACCCACTGGTAATTTGACTCGCAACCTGATCCACCAAGGAGCAGCAGAACCTTGTTTGCGCTGCACGGCGCTGGCTCCCGGGGAACGAGGTACTTAATTGGACGTTGTGCTATTGATTGGGCGAAGGAGGGGGATCTTGAAAGCGAGAGCCAATTACCAGCTCCTGCCATTGTGTCCTATTAACACACAGTCTAAAGAGACTGCCAAAGCTGTTATTAACGCACTCGTTATTGGGTCCTCGCATTACTTTATAAACCGAAGAATCCGATTAGATTACAGAGCAAATCACTGTCAGAACCAGATTTTGGTGCATTGGGGGAGCTGATGGTGAGTAAGCCTCCTGACCTTTCAAAGAAAAATACACATCAATATAACGTTTCAGATGATCCGCATTAAACAAATATCCTTAAGTAGAAGTGACTGTCTGCATTACCAGGCGTTGACTCTAGATTCATTCTGTGACGGTCATGAGACATAGATTTGTAGATACCTGACCTGAGAGCTTTCATTAAGACTACATCTAAATCTAAAGTACATCTGGATCAATTTGAAAACTACGATTTCCTCAAAAAATAAAACGTTTTCAATCTTTTACCAAAAAGTTGCTCATCAGTCCTTGTACTGTGCATGAGCAAAACGTAAATCGCTTAAATGCACTTCTCTCTAATGCACATGTGCAAATAGGCGAGCGGTCTCCCGAAGACAAAGACTGGTTTCATATGGGAAGAAAACGACCCTCTGGGTTTCTGCTCGCTGAGGGAAAGGTTTGAAAAGGATCTAGAAAGTGCATTAATAATCATCTCTGGGAGCACAAAAAGGCAAATGTGTGGTCGTGTGCATGATGTGTAGATTTATGAGCGTAATAATGGCGGCTGGGTGGCTTTATTGCGACACAGTGATGTTATCCATCTGTCATGATTCGAGTGTCATCTTCCCAAGCTGTGTGGTTTTTCCTCATCCTGCCACTGCAGATTTAAAATCTCTGAGCATGACCACAGGGTGCAGTGTTTGTCCTCTTCCCACTCCAATCACTATTGTCATATTTATTCCGACGTGCTCATCTTCCCCTCTCACGTCTTTCTTTTTTTTCTCGCCTTTCTCACTAAGTGCTCTTCCTGTCCTATAGCCCCGTTCAAGGTGTCTAATAAACACAGCCTTCGTTAATAAGGCCCCTCATTCTCTGGATCTCCGCCGTCCGTCTTCTTCACGTGTCGTTTAATGAATCTCGTCCTCGCTCATTTTCTTCTTTTCTTTTCTCGCCGTTCTGCCCTCGTTCACCTTACCCTTTATTTACACGGAAAGAGAAGCTTATTTTCGGCGTTCGAACGATGGAATATTTCATAGCGTCCCCGTCCTTGTTCCCCCTTAATGCTCTGAAAACCACGCTTAAGTGCTTCTCCGAACAAAAGGCCGAGATGGACGCGGTGGCAGTGCGAGATGCATGAGACGAAATGATTATCGGTTTGACCGTAGACGTCGCCGTTCAGCCGTCTCGCACGCCAGCGTACCATGTTTATAGAGTAAACCTGCTCAGATGACCTCCTGTAGCAGTAAATACGTCTTTCTTTTTTTTCTTTAATATGTATTTATTTATTTTTCCCTTCCAATCCAGAATGAGCCAAAATTCCATTACCCCAACATCCCCCCCAAGCCTCATGTGAAACCCATCTGTGGTGTTGTGATCTTTTCTTTCTTTTTTTTTTTTTTAATTAAAGATTCAGCCGATCTTATTCGTTTGGACAGAAATATTAAACCCCAGATGTCTGGCTGCGGCGAAATGTTATTAGGGCGGGATGAGCGCAAAAGATTTTATGAAAATGTATCCGAAAACGAAGGCGCCGTCGTCCTTATGCATTTTTCTAACCCTGGAAACATTTGTCTTTTCGGCGGAACTTGTGGGTGGGAACAAAATTACAAAAGCATAAATGTTTTTATTTTTTTTTTTAGGTTACTTACTTTTTTTCCAAAAAATTGAGTTTTAATAGTCCAGCTTCTGTCTGGGTGATAATCGCGTTAAGAGGATCGCTCTTTGCTATCGGCTCTTGTTTTATCCCTCGCAAATAAAGAACTCAATTAGCTCTTCTCAGTGCACCAGGAACGCGATTACGATGTTAAACGCTTGTTGGATGATGTTTTAGTAGTGTATGATGCAAGAGTTTTAGTACGTGATACCGCGAACATCAGATCATTAATATCAATAGCCAACATAAGTCTGACGGCGTGAAATCGTTCGGCTTAAAAAAACAATCCGCTCTGGTTGCGTTTCTGGTTGATGCCACGACGTTCTCGTTTGCGCTCGTTTATCGCTAAACGATTCCATTTGAGTCGGTTACGTGGCGAACAGGAGAGCGTAAGCAGTGGGACTTTCTAATGAGAAAGACATCGAGTTAATTAAGTTGATTCACAGCATCATTTATTTCATTAGTTTACTAATTGTTTGTTGTGCGTGTGGGTTTCAGGAAACCCTTCAGCTCATTGCACATTTATAGGTCGGAGGTGATCGAGGTGTAAGATTCTTTAGCCCATGATGAGGCAAATATCGCACCTGTATTGAATTCTTGTAATTGGTTTTAGTCTAGAAATACTCCAATATAAACTAAACAATCATGTTTATCTTTTGATGTGTTTTTTTTTTTTTTTAGTTCCTCAACACCACTTTTAAAGGGGTTTAGTTTGGCTGGGTCACTTCTTCTCGCTTGGCTCATTTTCCTCTTCCAGTCCAGATATACACAGACTATATTCACATGCTTTTAATTCAGGAAAGAAATAGCACCTGCGCTACTTTTCGACCAGTTTAGCTCAATGGGAGTGCTTTTGTATTTACTCGAATAAAGCACTTGGCGTGTGGATGATCCTCACACCGCTCGGCTGTCCTCCATTAGCCACTCGGGTGAGCGCTGTATTGCAGTCACTGAGGTAAGTGCCATCAAGTGTCCGTGAGTAAGGGCTACTCCCCGTATAACTAGCTGCTCTAGTGCTACTTGAATATGTAGCTGATGGGGTTGTTTTGAAATCCAGACAAATTTGTCAAAATCGGTACATCTTTGGAAAAGGCCTTTTTTGCCCTCTTGGCCACAGTTTACCCGGTGATAGTACTTTATCCTCCAAAGCCACCCGAAAAGTTGAGAGAAACTCTGCAGCATGTAAGAAAATTCCAACTAATTTGACAGAAACCAGAATCTAAACATAATGTAACCCAACACCTTGTTAAACCCATGAGAGCAAAGTGGGGTCTTTGCCAGTTCTAGTATAATGGTAGACTTATATTTGTCATTTCCCAGACACACTTAGCCAGGGCAAGTTGCTCCATGTATACACTGAGCATTCGACGGTAAAGAGCATTGTTCAAGGGCCTAGGAGCTCGGTAGTGCCAGGATTTGAACCTTCCAATCAGAAGTCTGACATCCGTTGAGCTATCGCTATCGTTGAGCTATCCGTTGAGCTATCGCTATCACTACTTAAATAAGCAGGTGGTCAATGTGTGGAAATAAAACGCAAAGTGGTTGGTTAAAGGTAATGGGGGGTATTTTTCAAATGTACATTACAGCACCATGGACACGCGTTGAGGGCCTTGCTTAAAGGCCCAAGAGTGGCAGCTTGGAGATACAACTTTTCAATCAGTAACCCAGAGCCTTGACCACTGAGCTGCGGGTATTATATTGGTGCTGACCGTGGTGCTGCTGGTATTTTTTATGATTGTAGGGTAGCTTTGAGTGTAGTCCTGAAAGTCTTTTTTTCCGACAAATATAAAGCGCCTATTACGATTTCTAAAAAATAAAGTTATAAAAAGCATCGAAAAAGGCGTCATTGTATTGCAGCAAGCTCGATTATGCTCAGCATCATACAGGCATCCAAGGACATGATGTGTATATATAAGCTAAATAAATCCAAGCCGGTATTCATGGTTATTTGGAGCAAGTTGTGAATTGGTTCATGGCAAGTGTTGTATTTTTTTATTTATTTTTTGTGCTGACACAGAGGACGGTTCTCTTTACTTCCTCCACTCGACTTGTTCTGACTTTAATTGCAGCTCTGTTCAGAGAAATTTCCTGAGGGGATTTTGATTGTCTAAAGCAGTCATCTCTATGCAGAGTCACAGTGCAGGGTGCCGCGTCAGACCCGCAGGGTTTAGCATTCGTTCTAGCTTAAAGGTCACATTGTGAATGTGAGTACACAGATATCGCAGATATGAGTGTTTCCTCATATCGCAGGACACCTTTTTGCTACTCATCTGCCCCTTGGTGTTAATGTGGGTTCAGCTTGTCTATCAATATTTTCAAGATTCTAGTGACATTATTTTAAGATTGAGCTGTTGAATGAAGGGGTGATATGGAAAGCGGAAGCACAACAGATGAATCTCTTGGTTCCTAAAAGGAAGACCGTGTGTTCAACCCCCAAAACCGAATCTGCCACAGTCGGGCCCTCAACCCTCTCTGCTCCAGAGGTGATGTTTCATGACTGACCCTGCGCTCTAACCCCAGGTTCCTAACATACTGAGATATGCAAAGTGTGCAATAATATACACGTGACCAAAATCTGGAATGATCATACCCAGCAGATGAACGGGCTTGAGTTTGGAATGGGCCATTATCCGAGCACGATCAAACCGTTGCCATGGCGGCACGCAACCAGATCGGATACCATTTCTAATTACGGACGCATTAGCAGTTTTTGTTCGGCACGCATTCACGGCTTTGCTATTGAATCCGTTTTCAATAAGTTGGTTTACCGGACGATAATGCGACGCCAATCCAGGCAGGTAATAATAAGCAGGAAACGCGAGTCGTCCATTAACGCCGCCGCTGTAGATGAATGTCTGTTTTGGCAGAAGCAGGTAGAAAGACGTGATGCAGAGCCTGATTAGAGTTTTGGCAGGGTTTTTTTTTTTAGTACAGATGGCCGCACAGGGTCGGTTTGTACACACAGACTCTTTCTCTACTTTTACATACTCTCTCGCCAGTGCGTCCTCATTACATTGGGCAATTTTGTGCAGGAAAAACAGGTTAATGCATATAAAGCAGTGTTGTGGTTATTTATCTCTGAGCAGGGGTCCTTTAGTCTCCCAATCGCCACATCCCCTAATTATACAGCTAAGAATTTCAACTATAAAACCTGTAAATCCTGTGTGTGTGTCTGTGTGTACTGTTTCCAGCTGATGCTTTGGGACTAATCTTCTTTTTTTTTTTCTTGCCTGTATTGTGTGCACTGAGCAGCGTCTGGCAGAGATAAGACTATGTGAATGATCCTCCACTCCTACTTATTCAGCCATCCATCAATGTGTGTGTGTTTGCGCTTGTTTTTATGACTTGTCGGGGCCCAAATATTTTCCCTAGAACAGGTACATCTGATGGTTTTGACCTTGTGGAAACAGTTAGCTGGTTCCCAATAGAAAAACAACTTTGACTTTTATTTCAAAAAAGAAAAAATTGAAAGGTCTCCTTTCGGTTATTTAAGGTTAGGGTGCAATTCTGATTTAGATTAAAATGATGCATACTATTTTATGTTATTAGAAAGGATTGTGTTGCTTTATTTTTTTCATTTTTTTTCTCCTGTAAATTCACCATGTGCCCATCCATAGCAGTGAACCAATGGGATTTTATCGCATTCACCCTTGTGACCCTGTTTAAATTCTGACATTTTCATCTATTCAGAAAACAAGCAAAGGGACATTTCAATTATATAAAAATTGAAAAACTTGCTATATTTTTTAAACTTATGAGAAACTTGCGTGACCCCCAGTTCTGAAAGACAAATAACACGATACTCAAGAATGCATTGTGTTTACTGTCTGAAGTTGCTGTGGCTACTGATTGGTTATTCTGATGGGACTACTGTGGAGGGTCACTGTTGGGGTTCCAGTGTTGGGGTCACTGTGATGGGATTACTGTGGAGGGTCACTGTTGGGGTTCCAGTGTTGGGGTCACTGTGATGGGATTACTGTGGAGGTCACTGTTGGGGTTCCAGTGTTGGGGTCACTGTGATGGGATTACTGTGGAGGTCACTGTTGGGGTTGCAGTGTTGGGGTCACTGTGATGGGATTACTGTGGAGGGTCACTGTTGGGGTTGCAGTGTTGGGGTCACTGTGATGGGATTACTGTGGAGGGTCACTGTTGAGGTTGCAGTGTTGGGGTCAATGTGATGGGATTACTGTGGAGGTCACTGTTGGGGTTCCAGTGTTGGGGTCACTGTGATGGGATTACTGTGGAGGGTCACTGTTGGGGTTGCAGTGTTGGGGTCAATGTGATAGGATTACTGTGGAGGTCACTGTTGGGGTTGCAGTGTTGGGGTCAATGTGATGGGATTACTGTGGAGGTCACTGTTGGGGTTGCAGTGTTGGGGGCAATATGATGGGATTACTGTGGAGGTCACTGTTGGGGTTGCTGTGTTGGGGTTACTGTGATTGGATTACTCTGGAGGGTCACTGTTGGGGTTGCTGTGTTGAGGTCACTGTGATCGAATTACTGTGGAGGTCACTGGTGGGGTTGCTGTGTTGAGGTTACTGTGCTGGGCTTATTGTGATAGTTGATGTTACCAATGAAGAGTTAATGTTTTTTCTCTATTAGGTTCTACATCAATGTTGCTGTTACAAAAAAAAAAAATTGACACCTTCTGAGCAATCCAGAATTCGCCCACCAAGCTTTGACTTTGTGACCAGCTAAACCGCATAACACTAGAAGAACTCGATCATAAGTACCCCTTTGATGATGCTGGATAGCGATTTCTACGGCGGGGTAACGACATAATAAAACTGCTGACCCCTGACTACGCCTGTTCCTAGACCCTGGTCTGAGAACGCATTGCTCTAACGGTGGCTCTCTACGTTCGAAATAATTGCTGCTGTAGCTCTGAGTTGCACTAAATCTTGCTCAGTGGCAGTCAGATCTCGAGAGTGGAGCCATTAAGAGCTCGAGCAGAAGCCTGATCAATGGCCCGTGTGTGCGCTGACAGCCTGTGTTCCTTCCCTCTGTTTGGCTGGATGACTTGAAATCGGTGGGGCTGCATGTTAATCCACTCGGTCTCTCTGGATGAACAAGAGAGCTCTTCCATGCATACGAATTTGGAAGCGTGACAAAAATGTGAGACCTGCAGAATGAAGACTCTAAATAAAGGTGTGTACAGAAAACGTTACCCTGCACCACTTGAAATTCTTTCATTATTTTTTTATGTTGGTCTTGGATAATCCACCATTCAAGTCCTTGTGCATGAGCTGAACCTCGAAGCAATGATGCAGAAGAGCGAGTGTGTTGTGTCCTATGCAGGCGCCCTGCCGTTAGAATGGCCACCTACACACTGTAAAACCAGAGGGTGTCTGAGGATGTCGGTGCAGCTGATGGAGCAGATGGTTCTGGCCTGACAGCAGCAAGTGTGCGATGGGTGGAAGGAGGTATGTTTAATTACACATCAAGTCTCAGCTGTTTACAAGCTGGATTGTTGCCCATTACTACAAACCATTACTCAGATTTACACTCACACACACACGCACACTGTCAGGAAAGAAAAGTCAAAGATATCCTTTATGTAACACATCTGTTTTCTTGAAACTTTGAATGACATGGTCTTGTGACTATTATGCTTTTTTTTTTTGTATTGCACAATCCAGTCAAAGATTTGGTTCTTCACATGGGTAATTAGGTTCTGCTTAGAATCTCTTCTAATTGGGTCAGAATGCATATTCAGGAGGAGAAGATAAATAATGTAGCATTAGAATATATATATATATATATTGTTACACTTATTATATTTTGAGAGAAATAATTTTAAGTTTTGCAGTGTATTGCCACTGAGGACCAGCCCAGCACTCGGTCCAAACCAGCCTTGACTACACCTTCTGCAAGTTTGATAAGAACTTGGTAATGGGACATTTGGAGCATTGATGACAACTGGAGCCTCAAAACTTAAACTTTAAGGTAAGGCTAATCTCAGCCTCGCCTTTCTTAAGGTAAGTGACACAAAAATTAACATGTAAACCAATTCCTGAAACCTAAACCGAAACCAATCCTCGAGTTAAATCCTTAAAACCGCTAAGGGTCTGTTTGCAAGGTCACGTTGCCGTGGTGTCTTTCTGGGCACCTTAGACTTGTTGGGACCTTGAATAAGAAAGATATATGGTCAGTCCTTGAGGACCGTACTGACACATTGAAACATTGCTGCTGATGCTTATCTGAGGTTTATCTGTAGTGTGTTGTCCTGTTCAAGATCTCAGTAAGGGACCTAAACATTTGGGCATCTGGAGGCTTGATTACAACTATCGTTAGATATTAAGAAAGGAGGATGAGGAGAATGTTGTTGTTTGTCTTTCTTCACGGTTAACCCTCTTGAGTCTCTGCTGTATCTGATTCATTCTGTGATTATGTGGAGCAGATGTTCACCTACATTTCAGATTGTCAAGATGAAAACTCAATGGGAAGTTTGCGCATTTGTGATGCACCTTTTTATTCTCTGTGGTCTTTCTCGAACACGCCCGATTGAGCAAAGAACATCTGCTGCATGTATATATTTTTTATGAGGGCATTTCAGCATGAACACAATCATTGCCATTAAATGACAGCCATTACAAGCGTTAATGGCGGTTTTAATTCTCTCAAAGCTGGTTCCCTTTGGCTGTATTGAATGCAGACTTGAGTAAATGTACTCAGACTCTATGGGACCAGATACCTTCAGGTTATCATGTTATAAATGCTTAATAAACACTGTATGAAGTGTTAATAGGAATCTTTTTTTGTTGGAGTCTATACATTTGTTAATCGTCCATCAACAAAACTCTGCATGATTCTAATAAACATACTAGGGGACCCATTGGATTTCTGGACCTTGAGCTTGAGCAACTCTCTCTATGGAGAATCTTTACCTCTCTGGGTGCCTTCCACATTTTTGGAATGCAATCCAGCACGTGTTTTAGCTGTTTAAACTTTAACTACATGTGAACAGTGTCCTATGATGACCTGGCGATCAATTCATGATACATTTCTGACTTTCCTCACAAAGGTGTTCAGTGGGGGCTGAAGCTCTTTACAGAAGATTTTTTGCTCCAAACTTGTTAAAAAGCATGCCTTTATGTATCTCTCATTGTGTCATGCTGGAATACCTTCTGGCACCTTCTACAATTCTCCAGCATACAACCATTCTAAGTAATCTGCTTCCATCTTTGTGTCAGTAGGTGCATTTGTGGTGCGAGGTGATCAGTTACCAACATATGGACATTTAGTATATTTTTGTCTGGCTTGGTAAAAATTCTTTAACACTTGATCCCTTTTTTGCCTGACTAAGAGATCAGGCCTAGCTGCCACCGCCACCTTCTCAATCAAACAGCACTTCCAGACCATCTACGTTTCTTTCTGAAAAGTAAGTTCGCTTTGGTTGATTATTTCCAAGCTTCACCCACAATGTGACTTCACACATCTGGGGAGGTGGTAGCTTAGTGGTTAAGGCGCTGGATCTGAAAGTCGTGAGTTCACACACCAAAATGGCACTCCTGAGCCACTGAGCAAGACCCTTAACCCCATAGCTGTGCAGTTGTATGAAATGAGATACATGTAAGTCACTCTTGATAAGGGCGTCTTCCATTAAAGTGCGTTGCAAATACACCAGCAATGTATCTGGTGATATTTTTAATCATTAATATACATTTTAAACACTAGTTTCAAGAGTTTCAAGGTGGAGGGTTCTTTTTCAAATTCCAAGCAGACAATTTCCAATTAGGGACAAATTTTCTCCATTTCCATCCCAGGTCAATAGTGCGCTCGAGCATGTGTTTGGCATTTTGTTCTTAATTGGCTTGAGTGAATTTCTCATCACTGTGTTTTTTTCCCCAGAAAGGATATTACATTTATTTATTTATTTTACTCACCTTTAAACATGACAAGCATACAAAGCTTTATGGCGGTTTGAAGGCCTATTTTGTATTCTAAACGCACCCGATTTCAACGTATCCTCTAATTATCAAGTTTTTTATGACTCAGAGTAAAGAAGCCTACAGTTGGAGGATATCACCCAAACCAAAAGCACTGATGCTGCTGAGGAACCACTTTGAACACTATTTGGTATGTAAGATGCTGAAGGTCATCATTAACTTGAATGCAATGGGGTCAGGAAGGTCGTCTATTTATTTTTTTTGTTTGTTTTTTTGCACTTTTAACCTTTTTCTATTCTGTAGCTATTTCCACAATATAGCAGATTTTTTGTCTCTAAGTGTAAGTGAAGAGCGTCTCATCCCCCATCCATGGAGAATGAACACATTTATTCCGGGACAAGAGGAAAGCCACTTGACTTCTCTACCTCCTCGATCCGTGCATACTAAACCTCTCCTGGCAATAGACCTGCTGTATTTTGTGCTCCACCAAGAGACAGCAGAGCTCTAGAGAGAACTCTAATAGTGACATTGGGTTTAAACACTACCTCATTATCCCACCTCTCCATCACAGTAATGGATAAAAGCTGGAAGCACTATGGGCTCGAGCACACTAGCATTAGCAAGATTAATGCACCTCATGGGGAAATGAGGGGGAATTTTTAGCCCACGATTCCCTTTCACCTTGTTGCAACCGCAGAGACACTCGCTTTTGAACAGTGAAGAAAGAAGCTTTGAAGCGAAACTAGGGGTGACTTATTTTCAGTATGGTTTGTCACTTACTGATATGAAAGACTGAAAAGTATAATCTTGCTAATTGTAGACTGTGGCGGTTTTCCTCTGCCGTGTTGTCAGCAGTGGACACTCCTATCTATAGGAGGAATTAAATAAGTATGGTTCAATAGTTATTAGCGAGGCATGGGTGACTTTTCTGTACAGACATTTTTTTTTTCATTGTTTGCAGACAGTAATGTTAGAGGTTGTGTAGTTAACTGTCCGCCCTTCATGACTGTTTTTACATGTTCCTTAAAAATTATAGTTTGTAGGTTTTTTTTTAGACTTGGGCAAAAAAAAAAACTAGAAAAATGAGAAATTCAGTTCAGAGCGGTGGATACTTCTGGCCATGTTATTCAATTCTACCAGCTTTTAGTGAGTTCACACCAAACCTGCAAATACAATCCTACAATATTTGATGTAAATGGCAAACCGATGAAGAGCTAATACCAAGTATTACCTACAATCACGTAAGTATAGTGATATAATAAGCGGAGACCAGACCAAATCAAAGTCGAAAACGTCACTTGCAACAGTAAGAATCCAGGCTGCAAAGTGGAAATCTATGACCAGCTTTGTTTCCTGTGAATTATTATACTTCCTGGCTATAATATGTGCTCCTCTTGATTTCTGATTGTAGACTGCTCAGGATTAAGCCTTCCTGTGTTCTGATCACTCATGGAGCCATAGGCTTAGTTTCCATGATCGGGCAAGGAAACCTTGGACTAGAGCCACTGCTCCACCAAATTGATCAGAACCAGGGTAGGTGGTGTGGGTGCCTTTTGGATAAATCATGGTAAAGTTGCTCCAGACACATTCCTATTAAGGACTTCGCAGCACTTTTAACTTGCAGGAGCCCCAGCAGACATTATCATACTTAGTTGACCTGGGAATATGTGGGGATCGCTTGGAATTATCTCAAATCTGTAGCTGATGCTAGAGAAGTCCGAGCTGATTTCTTTTTTACCTGTTGCCAACACTATCTACACCAGGTTATGGGCCTGAATTAGGGCAGTAAGACAACATAGTTGGGACTATTGCTACCTTGCAAGCCTAATGTTTGAAGATCGTTGGTGTTTTCCAGTTTTCGGTTGATTTGGCTGCTCCTGGATGTGAGAGTTGGCATGGTAGACTGCAATGGACCGGTATCCAATCAGGGGGTGGGCTGAGTGCTCAATATTAAGTAGAGTATGCCAGGATTAATAGAATAAAACCATATAACAATTTCATATATTCTGTCAGCTTTTGACCCATTGTGACAGAAAAACAGTCCGACATGAGCACAGTGACGTGCGCTGGAGATTTCCTGCATATAATGTGTAATTGCTGTAGGTGACATGCAGCATTCACCTCAACAACTTACTCAGTGTCATCCGTGTTATAAGGCATAATGATGCACTGTGTGTAAGCAGCAGCAGCAGCAGCAGCGGTGTGACTGACAGCGAGAGCTATCGGGGAAGTAACTCAAGTGTGTTCTGTTTGTCACTTCTGGAAGTGGAGGGTGAGCGCTAGAATGCCATCATCCATCAGTGTGACAGAAATGCAAACATGTCAATGGTGGACAGGAAAAGAAAAGGGGCCCAGGCATCCTGAATGAGTAGATTTCATGTCAAGGGCATTCGATTTCATTAATTTGCACATCAGACAAGTTCGTCCGAACAAGCAGTAACATCAAAAACAATCGCTTTTATTTGGTCCTTGTTGTAATGACGACCTCAATGTCGTAACTAGATCGTGTTGCTTTATATATACACATGTACATTCATGCTTACTACACACGGTGAAATATAAAGACCAGAAAAAAATGCATTAAACAGAGCAGAAACCCAGTCTTTCTACCCAGTAGTTCACTGGAAAAACTCGTATGTACTCTTTGCCACCATTTGTGTTTATGCATTAAAATAGATCAACAGTCCGAAACCTATTTTACAGTGTATAGACTAGCATTTTTTACAACTCGCAACTTTCTCAGCAACCAAAACATGCCACTGGGCCACACACAAGAGCGTTCACTTGCCCTGAGGGCTTGCTTATAAATGTGTCATTTGCCCACCCTTGCATGTTCTCTGTCTGTGTTAATGGCATTGGGACCGAAGCTGGAACTGGATGTTTACATTATTGATGAAGGTGCCAGATGGGAAGGTTCTGCACCGTCACGGACCATTAGCTGCTTAATTTTTTTTTTTTTTGAATTTTGGCTAGTCCAAATGCAGTTAGTGTGATCCGAGTTCACAGGATGATTCAGCGTGGCTCAGAGATGGGTTTTTTTGTTTGTTCGTTTGCGAGGTGACGACATTGTAGTGTCAAAATCGAACATGTTTTGTTAGTTGTTTATCAGCTTTAAATAAAGATTTGACCTTTCATTCCCTTTTTCTCTACTCGCTGCGTTGTTGCCTCGTTTGTCCTTGTGAGGGATTTTGTATTGTTTATACAACAGCCAATCTCAAACCTCTAACCTGATCGGTCAAGTGGCGTTCCAAGATTGTTGTAGTATATTTATAGTATATAATCACTTTTGGAGGTCAGACGATACCAATTTTACCAGAAAGAAACTTAACAATGTGCAAATCAAAGTGAGCTGGCAATGACTTCATTATGCTCTAAAAACATTTGTGTTTAAGTCGTTTAAGTCCATCTGCAGGACTCCGGTTTACTTGCGGCTCAGTGAAATTCCCTAAATCGTGAAATATATATTGCATGTGAATATGTAGAGTGAATACAGATAGGAATACTCCTCATCTGTATTCAGTTAATTCCCCCTGCTGTTAACTTCAGCAAATTTAATTTTGTGTCACTACCACGGTACACTACCTCGCCCCACCAGCAGAGGCAGCAATCTTTCATTTGAACTCGTTGTCTCGCGTCCCTATTTCACTGTAGGCTGCCTTGCATCGGGTTTCACCCCTTTTTTTTTGCAACATTCCTCCATTCTGTAAAGTTGAAGGCTCCGAAATGAGATGGACTAATCGGACCGCAATCCGGATAGTGGTCATCCCATGGGTTTGTCATTTCCTAAACGATTGTATCAGATCCCTTGTCTGGCTACCGAGTAATGGACTGCCCTTTGGATTCGCCAATAAAATCTTTAATCCTGCTTCATGTGTATCCTCAAGGGTTTGTTGCACATAAAGAAAATAAACAGCACCTCATCATTAGTTCCTGAGGTTGAAAAAGAATAAGGGTTTTGTGATTGGACAGCGTGTCCTGATTAATGCATCTTTGTTGCTTGTTGTTTTATTTGTTTTAACCTTCTTTTGCATTCTGCTTCTTGTTCCTCCTAAATAGCATAAGCATGTACGGCCACATGACTTGCGTTATTGATTTCATGCAGAGTTTTTTCACCCACCACCTCGGGCCCAGAAGTGCTGGTGTTTACAAAAGTCCTCCTACGATACAGCCTTGACTGATATGCTGATGACTTTCAAGTATCGGAGCTGAGGGTCCTGAATTTGAATCCAGATCGCCGGACCATATGTAAATCGATTTTTGGATGAAATCCGCTCACAGGTGAAGGGAATAACATTCGATTTTAAGGTTAATGTGCACCAAAGCCTTGTTGATGCACAGGGAAATGATGTCTAGCCTGCGTGATCCAAGCCTACAGGAGAGCAACTGCAGCAGAAATTGGCATGCATAGTAAACGCTGGCTCTGATGGGAAGGTTTTGGAACATGCAATGCACGATCGCTTGATGTGGAGCTACAGACTGGTAAGAGCACTAAAGAAAGAACTGAACCATGGAGCAGGAGAAGACCGTGGACAGCCAGCTGTCTCTTTCCTGGAGAAGAGATGGCACCAGAATGCTGGTTTTGAATGGTGATGAAAGTTCTTGAGGAACTTCATCTTCGAGGACAAAATGTTCACTTGCTGCCTAATAAATAAATCCACCCACTAACAGGTGCCATGATGAAGACATCATCAGTGTTCTTCACCTCACTGCTCATAATGTTGTCATAACATTGTGAATGAACGGTGTAATGCAACATGGCTGCTTTTAATGCAAATATAATTTTATTGCTTTTCAAGCTTGAACTTCTAGGTTTTTTAAAAGCATGACTTTTTAACCATTCTATTTCCAGGACTCTTTTGCTAGACAGCGAATTCACTGCGTGAAAGAGCATCTCGGTTACGCCGAATCCCATACGAGTTCGAGACGTGCCATTTTTCATCCTGACCCATTCCGCAATAATTGAATTGGAGCGGCTCAAATGAAATCAGAGGCTGGAAACCGACTTGCAGTTTAGAATGCTGTAAGAAAAAAAAGCTGCTCCTCCTTGCAGACTGCAGTTACTTTAACGCTTCCATTTATCATTCAAAATGATCGGTTCTCTGTTGACGCCGTTGCTAAGGAGACGGTGCGAAGTAGTGGTTTATTTATTTCTTTATTTTCCCTTTAAATGGATTAATTGAAGGTATAAGTCAGGAGTAAAATGCTCTAGTATAGTAGTGGTAGTAATCAGATGATGGACCTGCATGAAGCAGTGGCTTTAACGTTGGCACCTGAAACTCCTCAGCAATTTTTTCGTTAATTAAAGAAGCACGAGCGAAGTTTTACTCTCCTTTTCCAGTGCGGCCCTTTTTCATTTTCTACTGAGAACAAGCCCAGCGTTTATCCTTACTTTATTTCACTGTGCTCAATGAACAAGTGGGACGTTGGCTTTCTGATCAAAAGTTCTTGAGTTTCCATCCCAGCAGCACCACTGCTGAGTTTCTGAGCGACACTCGATGTATAAATGAGACACTCGTCTGGATGGCGTTCGCAATGCAAACGTCTAGACACTCATGCCATTAGGCGTTCAAGTCTGATCATTTCCAATCCTAAACCCTAGTGTGTTTGGATCAGAGCATGCTCTTGGGCTGTGAGGACGCAATGTGTTGGAACGTCATGAGGAACCACCACATCAAGCTGCTGGTGGAATCTTCAAAAACACCGGCTGATCATGTTGCTCATTCGAAACCCCAGACGACATGTGAAGAAACCTGTAGCGTGTACTTTATGCGCCACATGGGGGAGCACCTTTGTGTTGTGATGATCTATGAAGACTATGTAGTTTTATTTGAAGACTCGGAGTTCATAAAAATCTTTTTTTTTGGACAGTTGAAGATGGACTTCCAATAAAATCAGGGACAAATCATTTTTTTTTCTTGTTATGATATATAATGTTCTCGCGTGTCTGCCGGAATCAGACCTTCAACTCGCAGAATAATAAAACAATGTTGAGAGCCGCATGTATTTACAGATGATTACAAGAAGTAATGGCACCCCTGGATTTATTTATAGCTTCCTGAATTTCAATTACTTCAGGTTATTGCCGCGCTCACACGGGGATTGTATACATGCCTGGATTTTAATTAGAACAGCATTTCACTCGTTTTTTTTGTTTTTTTTTTACATTCTGATCAATTGTTCATTGCAGTTGTTTATTTATCTTTCTTTCTTTAGTTTGAAGGTAAACATTGAGTCCCCATTTTTTGGTATTATAAATTTCACTCTTCTGGGAAGATGTTTCACTAGATTTTGTGGAGATTTGTGCTCATTCGAAAGACAAGGGTGGGTAGTAAAGTCGGGTAATGAGGAAGTCCGGGGTGCAGTCGGCGTTTCCATTCCATTTTTATTCGTGTTGGAGCTCTTTAGCAGGAGATCTTCCACTCCAACCAATCTAAAAACAGATCTCCATGGAGCTGGCTTTGTGCACAGGAACATTGTCATGCAGGAACAAGTTTGGACCTCCTAGATCAGGAGAAGGAAAAATGTACGTTCTCTATAGTTTGAGGAAGAACCACAACTGAGCAGTGGCATTTTGATGTGGCTGGCATTTGAACTCATGACTTTTTGGATCCATATAGTGGATGATTTACTCCATTGAACCCAAACTGAGGGACATTTTAACCTCCTTCTCAATATTTTATTGTTCTATTGTGTTTTTCATGTCGCCTCAACTTCTGATCACCCTGGCGCTTGTGTGCATGAACGTCCTCAGCATCTGGACAATCGTCCAAATCTCAGTTATACCTGTAGAGCATTCCATGGCAAGTAATGGATCTCTTTTATGTAGAGTTTGAAATCTTTTTGAATGTTTAAAAGCTCTGGCATGTAGAAGCTGGTGTTGGAAGCTGTGATGATCCCAAATATTGAGCTGCTTTATGAGTTGCTCAGTAGCTCCCATTTTCCCCCAACGTGAACTGACTGTATAAGACTGTAGAAAGATAATTACTCATCACACACTCCAGTGCTCATGTTAGTTCTCACTCTCCAGTGTTGTGTAGTGTTTAAAGACTATAATTACACTCTTGATGTCGCCCAAATGAGGATGGGTTCCCCTTTGAGTCTGGTTCCTCTCAAGGTTTCTTCCTCATAACATCTAAGGGAGTTTTTCCTTCATCACAGTCGCCCCAGTCTTCATCATCATTTATAAACACACAATCATTCCCTTTAATTCTTGAGTTCTGTAAAGCTGCTTTGAGACGATGTCCCTTGTGAAAAGCGCTATAGAAATAAACGTGAATTTGAAATGTCCTCGTGATTGAAGACGAGAGGAATTTATTGCAGTTTGTTATGCAGGTTGAATATATTTGTTCCCCGTCTGGTCTTTCATCACATTACACCCGTGCCTCTGACTTTCCTGCGTAGCTAATGAGGTGCAACTTTCTAATAATGAAAACTGCCGCATAAAGCAAAATGTAATGGCGCCTCGCACACTCCGGCCCCGAACGTTCATTACTAAAACGTGACGAGTCATATTTTGATTTTATTGTTTTTCATTCTCTCGACGATTTCTGTCAGTGCCGTTAAACAGAACATGGCGACAATAAGTCTGGAAATTTGAAATGTCACTTTTTTTTTCTTTTTTTTTTTTTTTTTTTTTTTTACCGTCAGTTATCTCTAGATGATGGCAATATTCTGTTCATGAAGATTAACTTGGGTTTCTTCACGAGGACATTGGTGGCTATTTGTTTCCATTACAGGATGATTGGGCATGATTGGAGAATGTGATGGTCTACAGTCTAAGCATCACTGAAATACAGAATAATTTATAGATGAGGAAAAAGTATTTGCCCCCTTCAGATTTTTTTTTTTTTACTGGTCACATTAATTATGAGCGCAAATTTTCATATTACGCAAACATAACCTGCGTAAATAGTTTTTAAATGATGTAATTTATGGGGATAAACCAGTGTGTGTAAAAGTAATTGCTCCCTGAACCTTTTAACTGGTTGTGCCAACAAATGCTAATAATTCTCAATGAGCCTTTCACGTCACTTTGGAGGAATTTTGGTTTACACTTTTAGTGGGCAGTGTTTCGAGCATGAACGGCCTGTTAAAGTTTATACCACAGCATCCCAATCAGATTCAAGTCCGGGGGTTTTGATGAGGCCTCTCTCTCTCTCCATTGGGCGAGGCAGGTATGGTGTGCGTTTTTTTTCTTAAATAAAATTATCATTTGAAAACTGCATTTTGTACTTATGTTTTGGAGGTTCGACTGATGCATCGGTTTTGCAGATTAATAGGCTCAGATGGTTGATTGCTGGAACTCTCTTCCAAACTCCATGCTCATAGTTTTTCCAGGTTGTGTCATATATTGCAAGAGCGGCCTCTAGCGACATATCAGACACCACATGCTGTTTATTTGAATTGTCTGTTTAATTAATAGTGGATGTTTTTATTATTTTTGTTTCGGTTGAGTACACTTGATTTTTATTTTACCTCAATATTTATTAATATAATTTATATTTATATTTCATTTAGCACATTTTCATTATTGAGGCCGCTCCTTTTTTTTTTTTTTTTTTTTTTTTTTTTTTTTAGGAAAAATAGTCAATCAGGTGATTCATTGGTTATTGCTAAGTATGATGCAACCTAGCTTTCAGTATTAGTGGAATTCACTATGGGTTGACCTCTATTGTCTTTGTGTAATATCAGAATTTGCTTGATTATCTAAAAGAAATGAAGTGGGACAAATTTAAATTAAATGAATTCCTAAACCTTCTTTAAACCTTTCGGCCTGTTCCACCTTGAGAGGATCTGGTTTCTCGTCCTTGAAAACTCTACTGCGAGTAAAATTCCGGGCATCCCTGGCTTGCACAAGGCTCGCCGAAGTTCTCTTGGTACCCCTGTGACATCCTCGAGTGGAGCCACCGGTTCAGGGAGCACTTTCTACACCACCTACCCCGACTGTGTCTGACCCCGATACCCCTGGCGAACACAATTGTGAAAACCCCTAATAACTTCCAGGAGGTAACTTCCCCCAGGGTACCAATTGTTTGCGGACGTATTCATTAAGCAGGCAGTGACTCACCTATTCCCCCACCGGCAGTGAAAGTGGGCCATTGACCTGGTGCCAGGTGCTAAGCTGCCTAAAGAATTGGTGTAACCGTTGTCGGTTCCGGAATGTGCAGCGATTGAGGATTACGTCCAACAGGATCTCCAGCAGGGCTTTATCACTCCATCCTCCTTCTCCGCAGCCCAGTTTCCTCTTTGTGGACTCTGGCCCTGCATCGACTATTGCAACCTGAATACCTTGTGGACTTGGGTTGCCAAACGAGATGTGTTATACCCAGCACTAACCGCTCACACCCCAGGGCCACGGACATCCCAGGCGCTGAGTTAGAGCGTCGAGAGCCGCCGCTGAAGGAGGGGGTAATGTCAGGGAACCACCAGCCACGCCTCCCCCCTGTACTCAGCACACTCACAGCGCCTCGCCTTCCTGCTAATCACCTTCACCTGTTTCCAATCTACTCTCCTCTTTCTTACTCACTCACCATCCAATCTACAGTTCATTCTAGAGATCATCCCTGGACTTCCGTTGTTCCGGATTATACCCGTTTTCCGGTCTGTGCTTCTACATAAGCTCCTGTTTTGTGTAAAGCAAAAAAGCATGTTGACTGCATTCTGGTCTCCGACTCCCGATCCGAGCATGACAAAATCTATTACATATACACAGACTTGAGGCACGTATGCGGCTATGGCCTACATTTTCAAGTAAAAAAGCAGGAGTTATTGAAGGACATTATTGAAGATCCATCTTCCTTCATTAACATGCTGATATATCCTCCTTATCTCCTGCGTGTATTATTCAGCTCGATGCCAAGCTCGGTTTTCTTGAACTTTTGTTGATCTCGGCAGCGCGTTTTTGGCCCGGCGAGCATACAAAAAAATGTAAATCGCTTCAAGCAGTTACGTAAAATGTACCGCACAAAAAAAATGTTTATTCTGCAGTGTTTTACACCGATTCATATAAAATCAGAGGACAAGATTCAGGCGGAAAATATACAGACAATCAGACTTTCTACTTAAAAATGCCTTGGTCTTTATTTTACACGTTACAGTTCAGACTCAATTTGATGACGACACGTCGGTTTAAAAAAAATAGTCTCGCAATGTTGCGTTCTTTAAGAGGCTACTGCGTCTCTGCCTCCTGTATATGATTAACACGGACTGTAATAAAAAAGATGATAAGTGGAAGCAAATTGGCCATTAGAGCTCTGTGTCGCAGTGAGTCCAGCTGAGAGATTAAACACACTACATTGCAGGGCATTCTGGGTAAAAGGTCTTTATCTGGTAATACTTAACAAATTGTAGACTTGTGTCTGTGGGGGGAGGAGTGTACCGTGTATGTGTTATTGTTATAATTGCTCTGGAACCTGCTGTGTGTATTGTACGAGTCTTAGGTGTAAACTTGGTGCATAGGAGTGTTAGTTTGAGATCCGATCTGCTGTTGTGTGTGTGGTATATGAGGTATAGTGAATACGGATAATATTGTAACAATTACTCTGAGATCTGCTGTGTGTTTGTGTATATAGATCATCGTGTTAATCAGCTGCTGGAACCTTAAAAAGTCAGAGGAACAGTTATCAGTAGCCAGTCATCCAATGTTATTCCATTTTGTACCCGTGTTAAATTTTTTTTAAAATAAAATAAGTAAATAAAAATATAATAGAAAACCCTGTCTTAACTCCCGGTGAGTTATTTTTTTTGGACACTGTTTATTCATACGTGTGCTCTCTAAGTGCCTCGGTAGATCATCTTCTAAGAAATGCGTTTCCGCATGCACACACAAATACGTACCGAGGGTCGGTTTCACAAATAGGAGTCAGCGCTTTGATAAACACAGCCTTGCATTCTTTATCTTCCCCTCTGGGCCTTCCTAGGTAATGTTTTCTCCGGGATTTCGAAGGACATGCCTCGGAGCACTAAAAGCTCTTTTGTCCTTTTTGGTCAGTCGTTCGCGAGAGGCCGATGTTAATGCGTAACCTTTCATGTCTATTGCGAAAGGAATAAAACCGCCTACAAAAGATTTGAGAGCGCTGAGGCAGGAGGGTGTCTGTCTGAAAGATTCTGTCTTTTCAAACGGTGGCGGCGTCACTTCTGGGTCTCCGTTCCAAGGTCATTTTTTTAATATGATAAAAAAAAAATTCCCCCTTCCCACGAGGCTGCGATGATGTCCTGCATGAATCACACACACCTGCTGCCTGGTGTGTTTGTTTAGTTTGTGTGTGAGCGCCAACTTGCAGCTGGTGACTCGGTTCATGCCCCACGGCAGCCTGCTAGACCTCGTTAATGGGTGCAAGGACAACGTGAGCTACATGCTCAATGCCAATGGCTGTAGTAATATCAATGATGCACTGGTATTTTCCAGATAGCCAATGTTCATAAATCGTTACGAATCATCTTAAGCCATATACGAGGTGGTATCAAATAGTTTCGAGACTCGCTCTGTTTCCAGGAAAGTACTTTCTACGTTTACACACAATCCCCTTCATTTCACCACCTTCCCAAACATGAAGATGAAGAAAACCTCTTCCTGAACCACTTGAACAACAACTTTTGCTTTCTCCCGTTAAGGGTCACCACAGCGGATCAGCCATTCCCATATCACTCTTTCCTCACGAATGCCTCCTTCAAACCAACCACCTGCAGGTCTTTCTTAACCACATCCATGAACCTCCTCCTTGGCTGCCTTCTTTTCCTCCTGCTTGGTGGCATCCTCATTGTTGTTCTACAGATCTACCCTGTGTCCCTCCTCTGCGTATGACCAAACCAATTGGCTAAATGGCACCTCTTTCACCTTGTCTCCAAAACTTCCTACCTGCACTGTCTCTTTTAACTTTGGCATCTCCAGCTCTACTTCCTGTCTATTTTTTTTGTCAATGCCACTGTCTTTAAACCATACAGCATAACAAGTCTCAGCTCAGTCTTAGAAACGTTCCCTCTCGCTTTTACAGCTACCCTTCTATCACACCTTCCTCCTGCCACTCTTTTCACCCACTCCACAATATTCTTCACTGCTCTAACATGGCTTTCAGTAAGAGTAATGCTGTACAAATCCTATTTATAGCTCTTTATTCCTCTCAGTATAAAAATCTGATACCGGCAATATGCCAGTAACTCGAGTTGTGGCTATAGTGCAGCAGCACCAGGGCATCAACATCCCACGTGCCGAAGAACGTGCCGGTCTTTGCTGCTTTCACGCCTTGAAATTTTAAGGACTCTGAAGCTCAGACTTTGTTTTTGTTCACCTCCTACACCGTTTCACTTGTCCCAGCGTTTTCACTAATGCCAGGAAAGATCCGGCTTTGTCAGATTTGAATGTTCATGGGCATCTTTGAAATTCAAATGCATCACTGCGGCTGTGGATATCCACGGGTTTTACGCATTCGTTCCCAAGAAATTTCATCACCACACACAATGTTGTCTGCCATTTTGATTAACGGTCTCTGGCCCGCGACACGTGCACCACCTTTCAGTATCACACTAGCCATTCGCTGCTGCATGTAGTACCACCATCCTTTTTTTATACCTGGAAAATTGTAAGTCTTGGTTTGACTTGAAAGCCCCTCGTATATTGTACCTGGTGTACAAATGGATTAGCAAAACTCGTCTGTTCCTCCTCGTATGCGGGGGTCATTGAGTTTCATTGTGAATAATCTTTTTCCATAAATGTTCCTGCTACGATGGAATCATGGTTCTAATGTGCTTCATGTTGGTTCTTTAAAAAAAAAAAAATCCACACACGAACGGCTGAAGAGAATCGGGCAGCTTCAGACGTTGTTTACCAGCTTTTCAATCTGCCTCCTGGCAAGCAGCAACGGCTGAGGAAAGCACCAGGCTCGATTACTTCATTCACTTTAGGAGTCCGGATTATTAGCGCAACAAAACCCCCACCCAGCATGGCTCCAGTCCTCCTGCCTCACATTCGCATTTTGTGACTTTTTTTTTTTATGCCTTGTTTAAAGAGGCAACTCCGGTCGTGGACGGATTTCCAAAGGTCGGTCTTTGGCACGATCCGGCCCAGGAGCATGCGCTTGAAAGGTGCAGAGGAAATAAGTTCCAAGCGAATGTGAATACGAGTACACAGAACGACTCCATCATCAACCCCCCCCTTTATTTCGGTTCGGCTCGTCACAGCGGTGTCGTGGTGCCGAGGTGAGAGGAAGCATGCTTCAAGTGAATGGCTACCAATTTGAAATTCTATCACTTCTGATAGAGTTGAGTTGAGTGAGGCGCTTTCACGGTTGGTTTCTGGGTAACCTATAAATGAACTGCCTGCGTACAAAAGAAATGTGGCGCGTTCGGAATTGTCGTGCGTAAAATACTCGCTTCAGTGTTGTTAGAGGAGGAAAAAAATGTGATAGGGTGATAAAGCGTTTTTTTCTACCACGCAAAATTTAGTTTTCATGCTTTATTTTTCAATTGGAAAGCAGTTTGCTTGCGATTTGTATTTATTTATTTTTTTACTAAAAGAATAAATGGCATCTGTTTTGCAGGTACCAGGGATGTATTTGTTATCTATTTGTTTATGTACCTTGGTGTTCAAATCCAAATTTTACAGATATTGATCGAAGAAAAGTGGACTAAAGACTGCGCTCTGAAAGCATCACTGATTGTCCCATTATACAATCCCCGATAAAACACCTTGCACAAATATAGAAAAGCATGAGGGGGAAAAAAAGTGAAACATTTCAATAAAGTGTATTATACCCACCTATTTGACCCACCCTATCTAGATCTATGTCTGAGGAACTCGAGACGCATGAAGATGGATTTGGATTGTAATTAATATCAACAGTTTGCTCCAGTGGCTCAGGACTGCTCGCATCACTGAACAGTAAATCTCTCAAGCGTTCCTATCAAGGTTTCTTTCCATTTTGAGGAGCTTTTTTCTTTCCTCCAGAGCTTGTCTGTTGGATCAAACCAGACGGACCAGCTTTTGCTCCCCAAGTGCGTCAGTGGTCCTTGGCCGCCCACGACCCTGTCACTGGTTCACCACTGTTTCTTCTTTGGATCACTTTTTAAAGACACAGATTACTGCAGACCGGGAACAGCCTACAAGAGCTGCAGTTTTGGAGATGCTCTGACCCAATCGTCTAGACGTCCCAATTTGTCAAACTTACTCAAATCCTTAAGCTCGCCCGTTTTTCCTGCTTCTAACACCAACTTTAAAGAACCAAATGTTCACTTGCTGCCTAATAAATATATCCACAGTAGTCTAAATTCTTGACCACGTATTTGTATATAATGTTTGACCTTGTTGGTTGTTGACCTTGTTGGTTGACTAACACTACGGCTTTCAGTAATCGCATTGAGTAGCACCAATAGAACATACAGGAATAGTGTGAAAGTAAACAAGGCATTGAACTATGGATCGTAGGGTCAAAAGTTCACATTCCAGCACCATCAAGCTGCCACTTTAAATGCCCGCCACCCCCCACCCCCCCATTCTTTCTCGTTAGCGCACACTTTATTGAATGCTTTTATATGAGAGCGCCTCCCACTCGGAGGTCCCAGTTCCTAGCAGAATTGATTATTGATGAACTCATTTAACCGAGGCACTATGTTTTGATGGGCTACTTTATTGAAAAGAAGACACAGGCCTCCACCTGTTCTATTGTATGTCGTTGGCTGTGTCGGAACTCATTAGCACTTTCGGAGACCAGCCTGGCATCCGAAGAGACAAATCATATCAGATGGTGTGTGCTGTTGGACTCCTTCCAGTGTCTGTGTGCCTGCTAGGTCAATTAAAACACTCCATAAACCTGTCGAGGAAACTCTGGCATCTCATCGCGCAGTCGTTCTGCCAAGCTTCGAGTCGCGCCGAAAGCTCTTCCTGCTGCGAGAACACGCACACTCGGTGTTCTGAAGATCTCTGCAAGTTTGTGGACGCATGACCATTACAGGCTAATATTGAAGCCTTGTCACAATTACATATACATACTCTATATGCTGTAGCATTGTGATTCCTCTTCATGGGAAATGCATCATATGCGTCACCCAGTGAGACGAAAACTGAGCTCTATGGGGAAGTAGCATGTTAAGGTCTGAGTGGAAGATCTCAAAGGTCCTGCGCTGGTCCCTGACACCTTCAACCCCACTGAAGACCATTTGGATGAACTGGAACACTGCGTAATAATTACCAGGTTTCGTACAATTGCACGTTATTTACAGGCGTCGTCTTTACCATTCCAAAATCCCAGGCGAATGTCATCTCGTGCTGGAGGTGAAAATCTTCTGCATATTTGAGAGTATTGCCTCGTACGCCGGCTATTAAAAAACTGTGCGTGCATTCGTTACGCGGCGAATCTCACTCGATGCGCACGCGATTTGCATTCACGATTACGTGCGTGCGAGGTTGCGATCTCGTGTCAAGTCTTTTGCTGTGCCGTCGGCTTTTATTTGCACATAATTGAAATGTACGAGAACAAAAACAGCACAAGTGTCTGTGAAATTGCAGCAATTACCGCAAGTGAAACATGGCAATTAATTGCATTTCTTGCTCTCATTTGCATCTTTATTCGCATGACATCCAGCTTAACTCTTCATTCCATCTCGGAAACAGCGCAGAGGTCGCTGAAGTGTTTATTATAGCACTGAATTAGATTGCAATTGCCCTAGATTGTTTTGGGTTTTTTTCTGATCATGCAAAAATGTTGTCCGTATCAACTTTGCGTTCTCGGTAAATGAACTGAAATGAGAACCTATTAGAACGAGGCCAATGATCATTGAATCATTTATCTTCTCCTGATATTTACTGGTGCAAGTTTGTTTGTGCTGGATTTCCATTATCCCTGTAGCTAGCAAGCAGGTGTATGCACCAGGCTGAGGTTAATGTGCACAAAAAAGATACGATTCTCAGAAACGGTCAGATCGCACCTACGACCGAGGCCACGCTTGCAGAAGTGGACAAGGCGGTCATCAAGGTGCAAGATATCCTCACATCCTACTTCTATAGCTCTCTTAGATTTGCACCCTGTCTGCAGACTGAATGAAATGTGACAGGACCGAATATTGAACCTTGAAAGAAGTCTTTGAAAAGTGCTCGTAATTTAATAGGTGCAGGTCACTTTCTTTCCTTACAATAAGAATTTTTGTAACTGGTTTAATTTCATATAACTTATTATTTAATGATATTTGAGATTCAGCTAAAAAGGGAAGCCAGTGGTGGACACAATTCAACAAGGTTGCTATCACCGCATCAACACCTGTACCGCCCACCCACATCATCTCTGGCGGAAGTATCACTATTAACCTCATAAAATGCCTGATTGTGTTGGACCCTCTTTTGCCGCCAAAACCGCTCTGACCTGTCAAAGGCATGGACTCTACTAGACTCCTGAAGGTGTGCTGTGGTATCTGGCACCAAGATGTGAGCAGCAGATCCTCCCCACAGTCACTCGATTGGATTTGGATCTGGGGAATTCGGAGGCCAAGTCAAAACTCCAACCATTCCTGGACCATTTTTGCTCAGTAGCATGGTGCTACGGAAAGAGGCCACAGCCATCAGTGAAGGCCATGTCCATGAAAGGGTGTGTATGGTATGTTAAAATAACATCACACTGCCTCTGCCGGCTTGCCTTCTTCCCATAGTGCCTCCTGGTGGCATGTGTTCACCGTTCATAGATTCATCAGACCAGGCCACCTTCTTGCATTGCATTCCAGTTCTGATGCCCACATGCCCATTGTTGGCACTTTTAGCAGGTTACAGAGGTCAGAATGAGCACCATGACTGATGTGTGGCTTTGCGGCTTACATGCAGCCAACTGTATTCCGACACCTTACAATCTGAACCAGCATCTTTTCTTAGCAATCCAAGCTTCAGGAACTCATCTATTGGTTTCACCCCCTAGCCTTCGCTTCCCATGTGCATCAATGAGCCTCTGCCACCCACGGTCCTGTCGCCGGTTCACCACTGTTCCTTCCTTGGAGCACTTTTGATAGATACTGAGCACTGCAGACCAGGAACAGCCCACAAGCGATTCAGTTTCGGAGAGGCTCTGACTCAGTCGTCTAGACGTCACAATTTGTCAAACTTGTTTAAATCCTTGTGCCCGCCCATTTTTCCTACTTCTAACAAGTCAACTTTCAAAGACAAAATGCTGCTTAATATATCCCACCCTCTAACGAGTGCCATGATGGAGATAATCGGTGTTATTTACTTCACCTATCGATGGTCATAATGTTAAGCCTGATTGGAAGCCTGATCTGCTTTCCTCTGTCAGCCATCGTGGTATGAAAAGACACACAAATATAACATGCAGTTTGGTAGTTTTGACGGCAAGGATGCTGGTCCATAGAAACCTTTTGAAGTTTTGTGCAAGTCTCTAAATCAAACCTGCTGATTTTGATCTCTCTTGTCTTTGTATCAATGCCCCTGAGAAGGAGTACATAGACATGAAGGCAAGGTCAGAACGCTCACTGAGAACCGTTCTAGCACTAAGAATATAACTGAAGCCGAAAAAATTGTTGATACTCAACAAATACAGTAATTATATTATATTATATTAGAAGTTTTATGCTTGACATGTTTTTTTATAGGTTGTAACTGTTTGTTTTCTCCAGGCTAATCAGACGTGATCAAATCAAACCTCGCTTGCAAAGAGCTTGGATACATTAACTGATTATAGGACGAGCTGTTCCGGCTCTAATCACTGTCACGTTAATAACTTCGTGGCGATGCCGTTTAATCGCTTGAGTAATTCCATTAGAAAGTAAACTCCTCGAGATAAACCGTTGAGATTTATAGAGGGGGACGAACTGCAGAAATGCACCGGCGACCGAACGATCATTTTAATGATCAGCACAGACGGTCATCGCGTTACTTAAAGTTTCAAATCGAGCGTCAGATAAATAACGAGTAAACCTTAGCAGCTTTACACTAAATATATATATATAATATATATTTTTTTTTATCTATGAGCAGAACGGATTCGCCATTGACTGATTTTACCGCGGAAAGGGAGCTGCTTCAACTGGTGACTAGTTAACGGCCCCTCGTTCCCGCTCAAGGTCAAATGATTGATGCTGACAGCCAGCCCGGGTTCAGAGAGCCTGCTGAAGAGTTCTGCATGGCCCTAAGAGATCCCCAGTCATCCAGGTGAGCAGCAGAATAGCAAAATTGTCAAATTGCCCTCATATAAAGGTTGAACAGTTTTCTCTTTTTATCTCTTTTATTTTTTTTATTTTTATATTTTGTTTAAGCTAGCAGACGTTTTATTTAATTGTATAACAAATGTAGACTGTTGGCGTTCAAAAATGTTTATAATAATTAAGTGGCATAATAATAAAAAAAAACGTCATTATCTGCATTTCTTCCCCTATAACCGTACCGAACCGTGACTTGAAAATTGTGGAACGTACCGAACTGTGAAATTTTGCGTACCGTTAAACCGCTAATAATTACAATCGATATTGTAGAATGTCCTCGACACAAGTCAGGTCCTGTTGTTACTATATAGTAGCTTTAAACATTGTTAGACACCCCTATACTGTACATTATTACAAATTTGCGTAATCCATTTATTATTCGATGATGTGGAAGGTGTCGCTCAGTTCTTAAGATGTTGGACTTCTGAACATTAGGTTATGAGTTCACCACTAAATTCATCTCAATCTGGATAAGGGGGTCCGTCAATGGGGCAACTAACCTTCCAAAACACAGTTTAACATCTGAATTGTAATAAAGGTTAATCAAATGTGTAATAAACCATTAATAAAAAAAATTAAAAAGATCTGGTAGCTTATCTGGTAGCATCAATAGAAACCTACAATGGGTTTCAAAAAAATGTAATTTAACTAATCAAGCCATTTCAAGAAGAAGTGCTGTGGGCTGAGGGTCTTCGTGTCATTACATTGCTACTGGAATCTATTCTCCTTCCGTGAATCCTTCCTGATTTCTATTTGTCCTCATTTTTTGTTGTTTTGTTGAAGTAATAGGTCAAGTAGAAAAATGAGATGTAATGCAGATGTGGGATTCTTGTCAGCTTCACTGGGAAGTGCAGGAGTAAATAATCATCCCTGAAACGAACGAGGAGCCCGAGTTTTAAAATGTCCTACAGGAAACATTTTTATCTTCATGCTCACCTTTTCAATGCAGGTTTGGACGTCTTCTCACGTCATATGCTTGTCTGTCATCTGACTCATTTCTCCTGAGGTGGAGCATAGAAGTGGTGGTAGATCCTAAAGGTTAAAGGGTCCTGGTGCTCTTCTATTTCTTTTAATTTAATATCAAGGTTTGAAGCATTTTTTTTTCTTCTTGCGTCTGTATTGCTATGCCAGGAATATAAATGAAACCAATCTGGCTTTTTTTTTTCCTTTTAAAGAAAACACTAGACTCTTCCTAACACTCCTTCCAAGTGTCTTTTTATATACATTTTCTAAAGCGATGGATAAAAATGCCTTCTCGCTCACACACTCATTTTAAATGAAGCGTAATAATTCTCTTTTCAGTCTTGAGGTACCGTGATCTGTATTAAGATCTCATTGTTCAAGATGAAATCTTATGATTTCTAATCAGTGTTTTATGCTGATGTAACCTTTTGATTAGAAACAATTCTTTTTAAAGGCCCAAAACTGCTGAATTGTCAAAAACAGTATGTTACAATTCTACCGTACCGTATAGAAAAAGGAGAATCGCTCAAATCTGGAAGGAGTCTCCAGCGTCAGAGATTTGGTGAACTATTATTAAAAGGAAAAGTGATCACGGAGACGTTTCATGGCCACGATGCATCCGTTATCTACAAACCAAATCCACTTGCATTTTTGTATGTATTCCTTACCCATGTGTTGTAAATTGAATTAGGTAAGTGTGGCCTTTCAGCAGGTTGTGTTTGAAGGTTTGCAGGACGCTATGAAGAATCGGGCCACGTGTCCTTGAACCTGAAACGTCAGAAGATAATCAGCCCCGTGGGTGATGTCAATTCTACAAACTGTAGGTTTGTTGTTAAAAGCGCTGTACAAATAAAAAGGAATTTAATTAATTCAATTATTTTGTATTATTAAGGTAAATACTTTGTCTTGTGTGTGAGCAAACTTTTTTTTTCCTCTGTTTTGATCCTGTTGAAGGCCAGACTGTTTGGGTGTCCTTCAGGCTTGTTGTAATCAGTGTGTGTATTGATTGCCTGTCCAGGAGTCCAGGAGTAATCAAGTCGAAACGCACTCGCAGTTCCAGTTCGTCTTTCAATGTGTAGAGGAAAAAAAAATAAAATAAAAAAACCTTAATCATATCTGTACTGCGAAAAAGACACAATTCTCCATAATTGCTTCGTTTTCGAGCGTTCAGAGTGCGAGTCTCGACACGAATAATTCGGAGGTTGCGGAACGCAAACCGAATCGAGCAGATTGTGTCCGGGTCCTAAAGCAGTCCCACCCCCCCCACCCCCCCGCACGGCCTGGACAAACGCACGTATTCATCAGCGGGACAGGATCCAGGGAACAGAACGAGACACCAATTTCATCCATCATCTCACCGCTGTTCCACTTGGACACACACGAGCGGTTTTAGAGGACGGTAGTGTCACATTATGGATTATTTCACCTCAGCACCATGTGGAAATGATGTGTTAGACTGGTACTATCTAACGGCTTGGGGATGACTTGAATGAAATGCTCAAAAGGAGAAAAAAAAGGGACTCGTACATTTTAGAGTGAGGATTGGATAAATGGGGATTTAGCAGAATTTGAAAGGGGGGGGGGGGCAAAGTTTTCCCTATTACTTTAGTCAGAAATTTATTTTCCATCTGTTGTACCTTTTTTGAAATCAGTCGTTTTTATTATTCGTTTTGATCGGTTTGATCGACATGTTCAAAGTCCCTTTAGCTCGTTGTCTTTCGCATTCACACTTGTAATAAGAACGGTTTCATATTCCGAGCGCTCGTCCTTTTATTTATTTATTTATTTTTACAAATTTTGACTGTAATAATGCTTAGACCAGAGCGCTGCTGAATTCTGAATCCATATCAGTCAGAACGTGTGGATTTTCCATAACGGGAGCAACGACATCAATGAAGCTGGAAATCGGAGGTTTATATTAATGCCCTCATTTCGAGGCTTTCGTGTTTCTGTAACATGTACAACAAACGTGGCTGATATGATGTAGGAGACGGAAAAAGATCCCTGATGGATAAATATAAGATGCATCACAATGGATTTGCTCTATAATTAAGACATAATTGGTTGCTACAATGGCTTTGGGTTACAATTGGCAGAAAAAGTTTTGCACCCGAGTCTCTATCAGTGAACAGCTGATGACCTCGACAATGACTGAGGAATAAGCGGTAAGGGGAAGTGGTAGCTCAGTTGGTAAGGCTTTGGGTTATTGATCAGAAGGTTGGGGATCAAGCCACAGTATTGCTAAGCTGTCACTGTTGGTGCCTTGAGCAAGACCTTTAATCCACAATGCTTCATGCTGCATCATGGCTGCCCCTGTACTCTGACCCCTACCTTACTAACAAGCTGGGATATGTGAAGAAAGAAATGCACGTAACAAAGTCAAAAGCCTCTCTTTTGCCAATCAATCGACATTTGATGTTGAGAACAGGTTCCCTTTAGCATCAGGTTCCTCCTGAACTTCTCAAGGGGTTTTTTTTCTTGCCACTGGTTTGCTCACTGGAGATATATTTATAGTGACTTATTTTATAATCTATTTATTGCTCTAAAGCTGCCTGGGAACAATAACTATCACACAAAACAGTCAGGTGTAATGGGTTTTTCACAAACCAGCACCATGGATTTTCTTTACTATTTGATAGATTTAAACTGAAGCAAATAGTGAAGGAAAAAAAACAAACACAAACCGAGGAACCTCTGAGACTCTCAGGCTCTCGGTCCGAGCAAGTTCTAATAACACAGCCCGGGTACGCGCCGGCGTCGATGTTGAAATGCTGCTGTTTGTAACTCTGTGTACGTTCAAGTGTATATATATTTTTAAAAAAAATGGAAACAAGGAGAGGATTGTGTATAAGACGAGGCTGAAACGAGGTGAAAGCTGTCACTACGGTGTGAAGAGATTCAGCTGATCCACTGAGCAGAACACAGGATGGATGCTGTAATATGCTGTTTGCTGTTGCAGTCCACCAGGAGCCTCTTTATCTGATATTCCAGCCTCAGGCTGAGAGAGAAAGTGTGTATGTGTGTGTTTTTTTCCCTAGGAAAAAAAGGAGGCGAGTTTTAATATCTAGGGTATTTCTCCATCTTGACTGACATGATGGCTAATGATGTTAGTGAGTCAGGACATTTTGCTAGCAGGTTTATGAAAACGTAGCAGTTTCAAGAAATTGGTCAAAGTCAAAGTTCTGCTGGTATTTAAATATTAAACAACGATGAATCTTCGTCGACCAAGAAAAACAAAAAATAGCAGTCACAAATTCTTATATCGAAGTTCTCAACTGTTTTAGCTTCACCTTGATTTCTGGTACTTTGGCGACTTGTACCAAAGCGCTTTATTGTCTTGTTGCCAAGTCTTGCCAGTTCCAGTACATTCTCTGAAACCTTTGGCTTATAATTGTTTATTCAACATACAGTATATATTTAGAGATGCTTTTCTTACCTAACTATAGTCTGACCTCCATTTTTTTGTTCTTTTTTGTTTTCTTTTTGCAGGAGCACTTCCACTGGGAGGCTGAAATCCAGAAAAAAACGCAATGTAAGCTGATTTGTTTTTTTATCACCATCGAACGCCACATAATGTTGTCCCACAGGAATTTAGCACGTAATTATTCCCACTTTTTGGAGTTATAATTCAAACCGGAATATTATTGCCCCTTCAATTGGTATCTTGAACTCGACACCGGTCCAAAACCGATTACGCAAAGTCACAGGAGCCACAGGAGAAGATTCGGTCTGGCTATGATCAATGCCTAATGTAGAAGTAAATCTGAAAGTGAATCCACTCTGGAACACCATGTAAACATTATTTGACATCAACACACACACTGTCTCAAACAACGTTTTCTTCCACTTGATCTCGCACAAAATGATCTAATTGCTGACTATATTTGAGTTTTTTGTGTGTTTGAACTTTGCTGCGTTAACAGACTTGAATCTTCTACCTGCACCACACACACTTGATACACACTGTGTTCAGCCCAGATGCTGGAATTTATGAATACTCTGGCTGGACCTGTGAGTAAAAGCCAATTCTACTTCCCACAGGCTTCATTAAAGACCCCCTTCTCATCAGATTTAATTAAAAGAAAGTCTGTGCAGGATTATAACTCCTGGCATATGCCAGAAGCTTTCGAGTACAGAAATACACAGCTGTAAGCAACGGAACTGGGAGATTTTAGCCAAAACATGTGCTTGAGGTTTATTAATATCACCCGGTCTACTAGAAATAATCAAAAGGAAAAGGTCAAAGACAATTTACACAATCTTTTGAACCAGCAGAGCGAAACCAAAGAGTAGGCCAAACTAGTTGTGGCTATATAACAGGGGTCTCCAATCTTCTGTTCACCACAGAAGTTAAATCTTTGAAAATATTGGATATTTTCCCCAGAACGTTCTTGTGCCCCTAGGAGGCAACTCTTTGTGGTTCTCTGCTTTAGACAAACTTGACAATGTTTAATTGATCTTTCTATGGTCCATAAACAGGAAATCACAAGATGTTCAAATGTGCCATATATAAATATATATAGAACATTTTTTCAGAAAGATTGTGACCCTCTAAAATGGACAATTTAACTTTAACAAGTCCTGATAGATGTAATGGGCCTCCTTGGGTGTCGTGTTTGGTTATTGATTTATGCAAATTAGATCAAATAAACTGGTTATTTTATACCTAACGCTAAACATGGCCTGAAATGATGAATTAGGAGTCAGTCCTGGCACTGATGTCCACGGTAGCACGACACCAGAGCGGAATACAGACTAAAGCGAAACAAATACAAACCAATGAATCTGATTTTATTTACATTTTAGTGAGCTATAATTTGACAAATGCGTGTAAATCAAATTCTTGTCAGAAATGAAGGAATAGTTCAAGATGAATTAACAGCTTTAAATCTGAAAAATTGTGGAAAGGTTGTGTAATGTATAATAGCGCCGTTATTAATGTGTAATAGGCGTTAATAGCGTTTTGTCGTAGCAATTGCAAATGTTGCACTACATTTCACACTTGTAATAGATTTTTTTTTTAAATCAATGCTAAACAGAAAACCTAAAGTTGTATCAGCAATAGAGGGGAAGTAGATGCAATCAGTGTTTTCCAAAGATTTGAAGGGTAAATTAGTACAGAAGAAAAATCGAAATCCATTTGCTGTTTGAATGTTTTGACAAAAAAATGGCAAACGCATCATAAAAAACTTTTACTTTTCATAAAACAATTAAGTACGCCGGAAAAATGTGAAAATACTGTTTCGAAATGTACCCACTATAAACTTAAAAAAGGAAAAAGGGCCTTTTGTATCTAAGCTTACCTCAGCAAATCCTCAGGCAGTTGTGTTGAGGTGGAATTTAGAGGCACAATCAACTTTTTTGATCACGTTCGGCTGGGGGGTGGGGGTGGGGATGGTGGGGTAGGGGGGCAGACTGAGCAGTGCTGTAAACGGACCCAGTCTTCATTGCTTTATTTAATCCTGGGTTATAAACGTGCTGGTGTTCAGTGCTACAGCACCTTTGTAAAAGCCTGTGGTTTTCGGAATGTGGTATTAATCAAAATGATGTTCTATTAAACTGGTAGAAAACTCCGGTGGCCATTTAACTCCAGTGGCAGTTTTAAATGGGAGCTGATGAAACCCTGTGCACATTCGAAAAAAGCTGCATAATTCTTCCTTCGTTTAGGGTTTTTCTCTATAAAAGGCTGATTTGTGGAGATTCTTGAAATAGTGGAGGACTTGGCGTTTCACTTTATACTCGTGACGTTGTCGTACACGGAGTAGATAAATAGATATTATATACAATTCGAGTTACCGGTTTCAACATGCAGAACTGAGGGAATAGTTTGTGATTTAAAGAAAGTAAGTATAAAATCCGGGGTTTCATGCTGGAAGGGCAAAACTGCTGTCCTGAAGAGATCCATTAAGACGCAGTTTGCCGCTGATTGGATCGTAAATATGAATATGCTCCTATAAGCCTCCAGGAAAAAAAGTCTTATGACTTGCTGAATAATATCACAGTCTTAATACAGTAACATGTATATATATATATTTTTAAATGGTACTTTACTCAGTTTAAAAAATGTTAATGTTCTATTGTAAAATAGTAAATTAAAAAAAATTGTAAAAAAAATTATTCAACAAATAAAATATGGGTTTGAGTTTTGTAATTTTACAATGTCCCAACTTTTTTAGAATTGGTTTTGTGCATAAAGAGGGGGGGTTCCAAAATGAAAACGAGTGGAAAAAATAAGGTTAGGGTTGATTGTTGTGCGATGGACGAACAAAACCAGGGCATAGACAAGAATGAGTAACAAAAACAAAAGGAATTGGGACAAATGAGAAAATTTGTAACGTGAAACTACTAAACGTGTTCCATCGTACCTTTAAAAACAGAATCAAAAAAGCTGTAAATATACAGACATATTCATTGGTGTATCCACTTCTATGTATTAAGACAACAGATGAACATGAGGACCAATGACAGGACAGAGGCGGAGTCATGACCTAAAAATGGTGGTGCGAAGACACAAAGGAATTCAGCGCATTGCGGTAGTCAACTGTACTCAACTCAAAAATGACCACAGAATTACTAACTGCGTCAGTACAGTGATGACCAAATGTATGTAGCGTGACACTTAAGAGTTCTTCAATAGATTACTTTTTGGGAGTCCCCACAGAGACTTTTGCAGTCATGTGCATATTTATGTATGTATTCCAGTTTGGGTTTAATTCTCTCTCACCTCAGCTATTGTGTGATGAAAATGACACAGGTTTGCGATGCGAGGACAAATTTGCAAGCTCGTGAAATGTATCATTTCCTCTGTCATTCAACTGGCGTCTGTAGTCAACATGACCATTATGGATTGAAGATGCTCCCTCGAGGCTTCATTGATTCGGTGCCGTTCCCGAACATGTCTGTACCATGGAAACGGAGCGATTTGCAGAAATGGGTTCAATTTCAATCATATTCACACACTCCTGAGTTAACCGTGTTTTTTTTTTTTCTCTCTTTTCAAAAGGATGCCGTATTTAATTCTCGGCGGGGACGGTGGACGCCAGGAGAGCAAATCGCGGTCCAAATGTGACTATATCCATTTCAACCATCTGTTTCCATCACATTACTTAACCAAATGTTTGCTATCGAATAGAAACCTTTATACACACGGTCCTCTTTTATCTTGTGCCGTATTCGACCCGGCATCAGAGGTTCGCTATATTTGAATATGCATCCAAACAAAAAAAGATCTTGTGAAGTGACTTCTTTACAGACTTTGCTCATGCTGATAGATCATTGATCACCATGTATTTCTTGACTAATTGATTTGCAATCATTCAGATGGACATTTCAGGAACCAAGGAACTAGGCACCTGAACGGTCCCTCTCAAAGGTCACAGCTGGGCCCAATTAAGTTCAGTATGTTGGGTGGAATTACTGAGTCCCAGGTGAGAGGAATTGTATTTATTTTTCCACAGCCCCCAGCACCAAGTGGCACAATATCCATCCAGACCTATGGCACCCTCTATGCCCTGCTCAAACACCGTGAGTCTTTATTTTCTATCTCGAAAGAATTCGACTGAGCGCCAGTCTGTACGACTGGAAATTTCACCGACTGCACCGTTGCCTAAAGTGCTGTTTAATAAAAGAAAAATACTGCATTAGTGTGTGGAATCACCTGCAATTCTACAGTAAACGGTTTAGAGTGTAGATAAAACTGAGCAATGATGCTGCGAGTGAAGTATCTGCTTCTGGAACACCATTAGGAATCTTGAGTTCTGCTCGCTGGCGCAGTCATTACTTGCAAGATAAACCTGGATCAATTTGTCATATCTTGAATCAATAACCATTTGCTGGCAGGAGAGATGTAAAGCCTGGAACGCGCATCGGAACACGCGCTTTCATTTCTGCGCCCGATTGAATCGGCGGAATGCGAATCAGCGTTGTTCTGCAATCCATAATCTTATAAAGCAATTTGCTGCAGTGTGTCGGAATTTATTACAGCGGGTGTCGTTGCTCGACATTTTTCCGGACGAGTTGAAGCGGTGCATGGGTAGTGATTTATTTGTACCACCTTGAAATTCTGACACTGGATCAATGTATCAATCAAATGCTGACTCGATAGATCAGCCGGACATTTGATATGACCATTTGAATGGCGTTTGCGAATAAGAGGACCTGGTCTCGGGGTGAAAAACTGGGGCGACGTGGCTTCGGCTTTGTTCTTCACTCGTTTCTGAAAGCATCTGTGCCCTAGCTTTCTTCACCCTTTGGTTGAAAGCCATACCCAATCTCCATGTTCATACACTGGTCTCCCATCACGATGTCGTTTTGCAAAGATGTACTACTTGCTCCAGTTATTGATCGGTCTGTTTCCACATGTTTCACTCCTCACACACATTGTATATTATGTTATGAAATAAATTGAGGTATGTGGTACTGAGTAGAGACCAGCTCAGTGCAGTGCAGAGAACATAGAAGAAAAAATGTCTATCGACCAACAAGTGGTCATGGTGAGTAAAACTTGCTCCTTAGATCCCAATGGCCCGTGCTCCTGTCCCTTTCTTCACTTTGGATATTCCTGATTCATCCCGGTACCCCCAACCTGTGGATTGAGTTCTCTTTAAATGGGACCCCTCTGTTAAGCGTGAGAATGGTTCCACATCAACAGCCTAAAGATCAGTGGAATTCTGAGCAAATCAAGAACTTTGGACTGCGACATCAACGGTCTGCTACAATGGTTCAGCTTGCATGGAAAGTTCTGTACACCTCAAAAAGTGTAATGATCGGGCGTTTAGTGCCACCCAGATGAGGATGGGTTCCCATTTGAGTCTGGTTTTCTTTGAAGGTTTCTCGGAGATGGGGGTCATAATGGTTATGTATACATCAGTGTATGCGTTTGGAGTTCAGAAGGCTGATGGACGATGGGCAGGAACTGCTCTTGAGCATGCCACTGCGACAGCAGACGCTGTCCCAGACGGTAGAGGAGTAAACAGACCTTGTTTGAGTGCAGAGGTGTCTTTGATTGTTTTATGCCTTTGTCGGAAGGGTTTGCGATGGCAGTAATCAGGTGGGAAAAAGGTTCACCAAAAGTAGGACACCACTATATTGTTGGGAAAAATTGTTTGCTACCTGCTATATAGCCATATTATATAGTCAATATTGTTCCTGTTTTGTTGGAATCCAGCATTTCTTCTTCTGCTAATATTATTGTGGATCACTTTAACAAGGTCTTGTGTAAAAATTTCATTTGAAGTCTTTAATAAATTACACTTCAGAACATGAGGATGCTAATCTAGGACGAAGCTGTGTTGAACCACAGTGGTGTGGGGTTTTTTTTATAAAATTTTTTTTACATATAAAATATTTATCTTTCCCACATGTCAAAAAGGATCATTTTAATATAATAAATGAATTGAACTGAATTTTTTTTGGGTGTTAATAAAATCCAGCCATCCACAGCATGAACAATAATCATTTTCCTCTTCCATGAAATGAATTATACAGTTCGGAGCAGAGCGTTTTGCCTTAAGCTGTGCTCTGATCTGTGATATTAATGTCACAATGGGGAATTAAGTCGGCGTCATCAGAAAGGGAAATGGAGCTGCCCGGGGCGTAAAACGCACGCATGGCTTATTTCCTGCTCTCTTACACTCTGACAACAGGGTGAAAAAGGAAAATAAGCGGGATTTCCTAGAAGGAAAATTGTTCTGCCATGTGACCATTTAGCTGAATTGATTTGTGGTTTATTAAAACAACCAAAAAAACATTTGGATGTTTGAACATTTTGCTGCGCTTTTTTTTTCCCTACTAAATCCTGTGGTATAAATGAGATAAAACGTACAAACACAAAAAAGAACACAAAATGTACCCGAAGCTCCGTTTTTATATATTCATATGCTGGAGGTTGTTGTGCAAACTCCATTATTACATTCACAGCCATTTTTTCTGGTTCTGGTTCATTTAGCATGAATCTGACTCGGCTAGATCTCGGCTGTGGAAGAGATGACTACGCTCTTTGTTTTGGCTGGAGGTACTTTGCACTCGTTGAAGTTCCTCTTCTGAATCGGCGAGTTGAAGCGCCGTACCTGATTAACGACGCCGCGTCTCCTCCGTTGTAGTTTGCGAGCCTGATCAGGTCTAACCAGCGGCAGATTAAATAGAATCTCGCGCCTCGCTCGGGTATTGATCTTCGATACACGCTGTGGATCATAAGCTGCTCGTGTTCGCGCTCGTAATATTGGATTAATGTCTTGCTGCCGAAATGCTTGTGGTTTTTGCAACCGTGGACCTCTGGCGTTGGGGTTGGAAAAACATAGTATGACATCACAAATTTTTTTTTTGCCCTGAGATCGTCTGGATGAACCAAAGCATACAAACCCAGATTTCCCATTGTTTACTGCCCGATTTTAAAAAGCCTTACGGTACATAGTATCCGAATAACATCCACATTGGACGAAATTTGCAAACGTCGACTTCTGCTGTGTAACTGCTTCCCATGTTGCTTTAGATTCACTGAGGTTTTTGTTCGAGTCTCCTGTGTGCGGTCATCAGTGTTTGCAACACAAGGAACCAATAAAGGAAAAAGGGCATTTTACAGGACGGTGATGACGAAATCAATAGAAACGATGTATGAGCCCATTTATTATTGCCGCTGCTGTTTTAACGGAGGGTTCAGACGAGGAGTTTTGAGATTTTATCGTCGCCGCATTTCAAGACCAGCCGGAGTCAAACGGCGCCTTCGAAACGTTTCAGACGCGCCCGGTGGTTTTCATTTGATCCACTGATCGATCGTTTCTATCGAGCAGTGCGTTATTTGCGTAAAATCGGATGTGCTGGGAGAGAAAAATGATAATGATTAAAAAATGTTTCCTGGTAGATGGTCAGAGGATAGAAATCGATTCGAATCGGTAGCTTGCTCATAAGCTTTATTCATCTAATATCCAGTGAAATTGTCAAGTTTCCATCCTTTGTTTTTTTAGTCCCGTTGAAGGAAACCTGACTTATGTTTCTCCATGTAGTAGCAGCAGGTACGGTATAAAATGGGCCGTGTTCTTTTCAGAGTAAGAAGCATTAGTTTGTACATTTCTCCTGGTTGCTGTGGGGCATACAGCACAAAGACAGGAAAGATCCCATCTCATATCAGAATGTTAAGCATTAAAACAAGACCTGACTCCGTCTTGAGTAGATTTCCTCAGCTCAAAGTTTTCAGATGTCAGAAATCAGAGTTCGGAGATATCAGAGGTCCATTCTGCGAGATTCTGACATTAAAATCCATGCTCACTTTCTGTTCACCATTCAGCTTCTGAGCACAAAGTCTGAGGCTCTTCTGAGTCTAGACGCAGGGTTCGTTTCCCTTCTGATGTACATTCCGATGAATATTCATAGTTCGAGGCACCTTATGAAGTATATTTCACATTCACACAGATGTATGCTGAGGTGTTTTCAGAGGTGCATTAATATTCTGGGGGATTTTATATTTATTTTATTTTTTGATACATTGACATTCTGAGGTAAATTCACATTTTGAGGTGCTTTCAGAGCAACCTTGAAGAAATTTCTGGAACACATTGCAAAGTCTAAACTCGTGCCAGATTTGGTCTTAACATTTGACTGCTCCTAAATATTGTTTCGACCAAACAACCAAGAACGTTACTGAAAGTTATCCAAAAGGATGATCCGTGGTATAGTTTCACTTGGGAAAGCTCAGAACCCTGGCTCGGTCACCTGAGGAATGGTGTCTGATGATTTAATGCCAGAAACACCATGCGTTCTCTACTGAGTGCGAGTCCACTTGCAACATCTGGTGTTTTAAATGTAAAAAACTATATATTCACATTCTGGGGAAAGTAAGGTGTTATAGCAGGATTTTGTTTAAAGAAACATACTCAAATACCAGCATGTACAGTTCAATACTACCATAAACTTCAGTAGCTAGGCAACTTTTTAGATTTGAATTCGTTTGACAACAGAATTTATAAAAACTTGCCATTTTCTTTTTGCCTACAACCAACAACTTAAACTAAAAAAGCAGCAGGCTGGTTATTTCCCGGTCGCTCCGCCTGTGGATTTTATGCAAAGTATGTTTTAATAAAACAACCCGTGATGCCATTCATCTGTAAACAGTGATTGTGTCCGTATCGACACTGACCATAAAAACAAAAGTCTCAGCCGTTGATGCTCTTATCAATGCAAAGTCTCATGCAAAGTGGTTGATGTTTCCTGTTGACCAGCATCAACAGTTTGTATGCTGTTGCTAAGGGAAACCGTTAAAGGATGGGAGGGGTTTGTAAAAGAGAACAAGGGGATATTGATGAGATGTCTGTCCAGTTAAGGGGCAGAAGGTGAGAAGAAAAAGAGCAGAAGCAACACACAAGCTGGGAGGATCTACACGACTCGTTGCACCAGTAACGTCCACGAGAAGCGTCACAGGTACGGACGTGTTCACGCGTTTTACAAAGTGAAAACTTTTTTTTTTAATATACAAAATGAGATCGTAAAGAGAATAAGCAGTGTGGTATAACTCTGGTAATGGAAAAAAAATATGCAGTCATTTGTGTATAACAGAGTTGCATGTGTTTAAATTGTATTTTTCCTGAAATGTCAAAAAGTATGCTGTGTGTGTGTCAAATCAAATTTATTTTGTCGCATACACATACATACAGGGTACGACATGCAGTGAAATGCTTATTAAGACGTTCTGGCATGAGGGAAAAAAATAATACAGAGAAAAAGAGGACTGATAAATAAAGTAAAAAAACTGTATAAAATAAAATAAAAATATTTAAAGATTTTAAGATATATATATATAAAAGAAAAGGCTGTGTATTGAAAGAAAAGGGTGTGTGTGTGTGTGTGACGCATTTGCTCATAACTAAGTGTAATAAAATGGCGTCTGGTTTCACGAGGAAGAGGTCGATGTGCAGCAGGGAAGAGAGGAGGTCATCTGAATAGACGTTGTAGCACAATATCCAGTAAAACTTGTAATAATGCGTTTATGAAAACTCCGCCCCCTTTTATGGGATCATGTCCCTCTGGCTCATTACTGCCTCCTTCAATGGTGCACTTTTATAAACTTTATTACTTTTGTATAAAATAATGACAAACCACATGATAAAACTTGATATTGTTTGTTTGCAGGCATGTGTCAGAAAGGGCTTTTGGTTTTCCTGTTCTTCTCAGGTCAGTATTGTGTGCAGTACAGCTTGTGTGTGTGTGTGTGTTTATTGGAGAATCACTACTGACCTACACAATCTTGACCTAGATGCATGTTTATGTGGCTTATGGTTGTGCGATTGTTTAATGTGATACAGCTTTTATAATGCTTTATTTAAATTGTTTCTCACTGTAGTATGTGGTGTAACGGCGTACATCCCTCATCACTATCACTTTGTGAACGAGAATAAAACCTGGAGCGAAGCTCAGACTTACTGTCGAGACAAATACACTGATCTGGCAACCATCAGCAACATGGACGAGATGAAGAAGCTGAATATCACACTGAGGAAGGAAACTGCAACGCTAGCGTGGATCGGTCTAAAGAGCGAGAGTGTTGGGGAATGGAAGTGGTCTCTGGCAGACCAAACTTTCTACAGAGACGGAGACACTTACAGGAACTGGAGTAATACAGAACCAAACAATGCTAAGGGAAAAGAGTTCTGTGTTATGATGTCAAGAAGAGATGGTTCCTTCTTAGATGAAAATTGTGATGATAAATTGTGTTTTGTGTGTTATGATGGTAAGAATTTGCAAACAGATTTTAAGAAAAAGAAAATTGAACATTTTTTTAATTAATGTTAAAAATATTCAAATCTTAGTGTATTTTTGTGTTTTGATGTATTTTTTGACTGATGATATTTTAATAGCAGAAACATGATTTACCCAGAAATAAATTATTTACGTAAATCAACTGCCTTTCAGAAAAACAAAGTACCAGATACATATTAGTGGAATCCAATAAGACTTGGTATGAAGCTCAGAACTACTGCAGAGAGAAACACACCGACCTGGTCAGCGTGAGAAATCACTCGGAGAATAAAGAGATCTGGACAGTTAGTATAAAGGATTCCAGCACATGTACACAGACCGAAAATGCTATTAAATATGTTTGGATTGGTCTCTTTAATGACTCCTGGAAGTGGTCAGATGAGAGTAATTCCTCATTCAGATACTGGAACCCTGACAAACCCAGAGATGATTTGAAATGTGCAGCAGTGAGTGGGTCTGAGCAACACTACTGGAAT
>MU552100.1:2130077-2230953 GCA_024362625.1 Silurus asotus
GCCGCAGCAGTGGGTCAGTCTGCCTCAGAGCAACACACTCAACTTCATCTGCTCCACCTATGAATGTTAGTCAGTGTGGTGGTGTTCTGTAGTTATTACACCAATACATTTACTCTACATTTCATCTAACACGTATAACACACTGTCTACTTCAGCTCATCCACATCTACTTTAACAATCAGTTTAATCTCGATCTCTAATATTATATCTCTAATAAAATAAGGGGTTTTAGCAGAATCGTGGTAAAAGGGTTTAATTGTTTTGGTGTCTTTGATGTTTTTTATTATATTTTTAAGATAATCAGTGATCATTTTTATGCATATTTCCATAAATAAGACTTAAAATATATACAAGAAATCTATGCAATTTGATAAATACATTTATTTGAATAATTTTCTATTGTTAATCAATCAGTAATAAAACTGTGTAGTAAATGAATAAGCAAAAGTTTTGTGTTTGATTTTTAAATACTGAATATGGAGTGTAATGAACTTTGAAATTTATTTCTCGAATAAAATCGTAAAAAAAATCGATCCAGGTTTTTGTTTTGTAGTTCTTTTTGATATTGTTAATCAGCTGTAAATTGTGGGAAAATCCCTTGAAATGCAGTTCACAGTTCTACACCTGAGATTAGATTGAAGGAAATAAACGTCTTCAATTTTTTTTCTTTTGAACTCTTCGAAATGCCATTGAAATCAGACGTCATAAACGGAGGGTGAAAAGTGTTCGTCTCAGTTCATTAAAAATCTCTAACGCTAAAATCTCCAGGTCTGCTCCTTTACCTTTAAGAAAAAAATATTAATAAAAAAGAGCTGAATAAACAAAAATGTTGAATCTTAATACAGAGAAAAAGAAGACTGATAAATAAAGTAAAAAAACTGTATAAAATAAAATAAAAATATTTAAAGATATTAAGATATATATAAATATATAAAAGAAAAGGATGTATATTGAAAGAAAAGGGTGTGTGTGTGTGTGTGTGTGTGTGTGTGTGTGTGACGCATTTGCTCATAACTAAGTGTAATAAAATGGTGTAATATGAGGCGTCTGGTTTCACGAGGAAGAGGTCGATGTGCAGCAGGGAAGAGAGGAGGTCATTTGAATAGATGTTGTAGCACAATATCCAGTAAAACTTGTAATAATGCGTTTATGAAAACTCCGCCCCTTTTTTGGGATCTTGTCCCTCTGGCTCATTACTGCCTCCTTCAACGGTGCACTTTTATAAACTTTATTACTTTTGTAAAAAAATAATGACAGAAAAAAATGATTGAAAGCTTCATATTGTTTGTTTGCAGGCATGTGTCAGAAAGGGGTTTTGGTTTTCCTGTTCTTCTCAGGTCAGTATTGTGTGCAGTACAGCTTGTGTGTGTGTGTGTGTGTGTGTTTATTGGAGAATCACTACTGACCTACACAATCTTGACCTAGATGCACGTTTATGTGGCTTATGGTTGTGCGATTGTTTAATGTGATACAGCTTTTATAATGCTTTATTTAAATGATGTTTCTCACTGTAGTATGTGGTGTAACGGCGTTCATCCCTCATCGCTATCACTTTGTGAACGAGAATAAAACATGGAGCAAAGCTCAGACTTACTGCCGGGACAAATACACTGATCTGGCAACCATCAGCAACATGGACGAGATGAAGAAGCTGAATATCACACTGAAGAAGGAAACTGTAAGTCTAGCGTGGATCGGTCTAAAGAATGAGAGTGTTGGGGAATGGAAGTGGTCTCTGGCAGACCAAACTTTCTACAGAGACGGAGACACTTACAGGAACTGGAGTAGTGCAGAACCAAACAATGATAAGGGAAAAGAGTTCTGTGTTATGATGTCAAGAAGCAGTGGTTCCTTCTTAGATGAAAATTGTGATGATAAATTGTGTTTTGTGTGTTATGACGGTAAGAATTTGCAAACAGATTTTAAGAAAAAGAAAATTGAACATTTTTTTAATTAATGTTAAAAATATTTAAATCTTAGTGTATTTTTGTGTTTTGATGTATTTTTTGACTGATGATATTTTAATAGCAGAAACATGATTTACCCAGAAATAAATTATTTACGTAAAACAACTGTCTTTCAGAAAAACAAAGTACCAGATACATATTAGTGGAATCTAATAAGACTTGGTATGAAGCTCAGAACTACTGCAGAGAGAAACACACCGACCTGGTCAGCGTGAGAAATCACTCAGAGAATAAAGAGATCTGGACAGTTAGTATAAAGAATTCCAGCACCTGTACACAGACCTCAAATGCTATTAAATATGTTTGGATTGGTCTCTTTAATGACTCCTGGAAGTGGTCAGATCAGAGTAAATCCTCATTCAGATACTGGAACCCTGACAAACCCAGTAATGATTTGGAATGTGCAGCAGTGAGTGGGTCTGAGGAACACTACTGGAATAATGTGAGCTGCACAGAACAACTTCCATTCATCTGCCATGAGGGTGAGTTCCATCACACTAATTCACCTTCATTTCTTTTTATAGTCATCTCAGTGTTTATATAGTCTGTCCCTGATCTATAACATTTGAACATATTTCCAGATAAGCTGATCCTTATGAAGATGAATCTGACCTGGAAAGAAGCTCTGAGATACTGCAGGAACCATCATCATGACCTGGTCTCAGTGCGCTCTGAAGAAATGCAGCCCTGGGTGAAGGAAGTTGCTCGGAACGCCTCCACCGAACACGTGTGGCTCGGCCTGCGTCACACCTGCGCTCTGGGCTTCTGGTACTGGGTGACTGGAGAGATGATCTGCTACCAGGACTGGGCTCCGGGGAACGGGGCAGGAACAGAAGACTGCAGCAATGAAGAGAGAACCGGAGCGGTGCAGTCTGGAGGAACGCCGCAGCAGTGGGTCAGTCTGCCTCAGAGCAACACACTCAACTTCATCTGCTCCACCTATGAAGTTTAGTCAGTGTGGTGGTGTTCTGTAGTTATTACACCAATACATTTACTCTACATTTCATCTATCACACATATAACACACTGTCTACTTCAGCTCATCCACATCTACTTTAACAATCAGTTTAATCTCGATCTTCTTGTTTATGCAAATCTCTGATCCTATATGAATTTTCCAAGCATAACTCTAATATCTATAATAAAATAAGGGGTTTTAGCAGAATCCTGGTAAAAGGGTTTAATTGTTTTGGTGTGTTTGATGTACATGTTTATTTAATATATTTTATGATAATAGAAATTTCTGCAATTTGTTTAATATATATATATATATAAATGATTTCTCTATTGTTAATCAGTAATAAAAGTGTGTAGGATATGACTAAGCAAAGGTTTTTTGTCTTTTGATTTTGTTTGATTTTTAAATACTGAATATGGAGTGTAATAAACTTTGGAGTTTATTTCTTAAATAAAATCACTGAAAAAATCTATCCAGGGTTTTGTTTTGTAGTTCTTTTTGCCTACAACCAACAACCTAAACTGAAGAAGCAGCAGGCTGTTTATTCCCCGGTCGCTCCGTCTGTGGATTTTATGCAAAGTATGTTTAAAAAAAAAAAAAAACAAGCCATGGCGCCATTTTTCTGTAAACAAGTCGCACACCTACAGTAGCTACACTTAATTTAAATAAATCTCACCTAAAATATAAAGGCTCAGTTCCCAAAACTGGAATTAAGTTCCAAAGATTAATGTTGGAATGAAGATGATGGGAAATAAATATGCAGTAATTTACAGTTGAACTCATGATTGTGTCCGAACGACACTGACGAAAAAAAAAACCAAGTCTCGGCTGTTAAAACCGTTTTTATCGCGTTTCATGCAAAGTGGTTGATGTTTCCTGTTGACCAACACCTACAGTTTGTATGATGTTGCTGAGGGAAACCGTTAAAGGGATGGGAGGAGTTTATGAAAGAGGACAAGGGGATATTTGAGACGTCTGTCCGGTTAAGGAGCAGAAGGAAGCAACCCACAAGCTGGGAGGATTTACACGACCATTAACGTCCACGAGAAGCATCACAGGTACAGACGTGTTCACGTGTTTGACAAATTTAAACCTTTTTATTTTATAGTATTTAATGTGTTTAGATTGTATTTTCCTGGAATGTCAAAACGTATGCAAAGTGTGTGTGTGTGTGTGTGTGTGTGTGTGTGTGTGTGTTTGTGCTGTTTCTTTATCCCAGAATGAGTCTAATTTCCCAAATAATGTTGCTTTTTTAATGAGTCCAATCCAATATCATATTTGTTCTACTCTCATGTTCACAATGACGAATTTGCTCAGAACTAAGAACTAAGTGTAATAAAATGGTGTAATATGAGGCGTCTTTCCAAATTTACATACACAGGGCCTTGCTGTACTGTAGTTACCAGACTATCAAGAGCAGGGACGTTTGGGAGTTGTAGGCAATGGTGGCCATGTTTGTAGGCAAGTTATTAGTAATTTTATCTCCTAATTAGTTTTTGTTTTTTGTTTATTAATTAGTTGAGCGTTTAACAATTAATTGATCAATGCATCATCCTGAAATAGAAACATTTGGAAACGTGACGGCGTGTGTGTTGGAGTGTTGGTGCCAAATGAAATGTTTCCAAATGAAATGTTTTTTTTCTCTGTTTTTGACACCGTGTAGTAAAGATAAATATGGACTTGGATTAAAGGAAAGCCGATGCAAGAGATTGTGCTCGTTGTGATAAAACAGTAAACGGAAGGTAGTGGTTTCACGAGGAAGAGGTCGATGTGCAGCAGGGAAGAGAGGAGGTCATTTGAATAGACGTTGTAGCACAATATCCATTAAAACTTGTAATAATGCGTTTATGAAAACTCCGCCCCCTTTTTTGGGATCATGTCCCTCTGGCTCATTACTGCCTCCTTCAATGGTGCACTTTTATAAACTTTATTACTTTTGTATAAGATAATGACAGAAAAAATGATAAAACTTGATATTGTTTGTTTGCAGGCATGTGTCAGAAAGGGCTTTTGGTTTTCCTGTTCTTCTCAGGTCAGTATTGTGTGCAGTACAGCTTGTGTGTGTGTGTGTTTATTGGAGTATCACTACTGACCTACACAATCTTGACCTAGATGCATGTTTATGTGGCTTATGGTTGTGCGATTGTTTAATGTGATACAGCTTTTATAATGCTTTATTTAAATTATGTTTCTCACTGTAGTATGTGGTGTAACGGCGTTCATCCCTCATCGCTATCACTTTGTGAACGAGAATAAAAACTGGAGCAAAGCTCAGACTTACTGCCGAGACAAATACACTGATCTGGCAACCATCAGCAACATGGACGAGATGAAGAAGCTGAATATCACACTGAAGAAGGAAACTGCAACGCTAGCGTGGATCGGTCTAAAGAGCGAGAGCTTTGGGGAATGGAAGTGGTCTCTGGCAGACCAAACTTTCTACAGAGACGGAGACACTTACAGGAAGTGGAGTAATACAGAACCAAATAATGCTAGAGGAAAAGAGTTCTGTGTTATGATGTCAAGAAGAGATGGTTCCTTCTTAGATGAAAATTGTGATACAACATTACACTTTGTGTGTTATAATGGTAAGAATTTGCTAATATATGCTAAAGAAATGAAAAAACTTTTTATTTATATAATATTTTCTGGATAATCTAAGTGTATTTATGTCTTTTGTTGGATGTTTTTGACTGATCAGATTTCTTCCATTAAAATATAAATGCCACCAAATGAATTATTCATGTAAAACAACTGTCTTTTAGAAAAACAAAGTAACAACAGATACGTATTTGAGAAATCCAATAAGACTTGGCGTGATGCTCAGACCCTCTGCAGAGAGAAGTACACTGACCTGGTCAGTGTGAGGAACCAATCGGAGAATCAGGAGATCCTGAACAAAAGTAAAGAAGAGATCCCCTTGATCAAAGATTATGTTGATTTATATGTTTGGATTGGTCTCTTTAATGACTCCTGGAAGTGGTCAGATCAGAGTAATTCCTCATTCAGATACTGGAACCCTGACAAACCCAGAGTTGATTTGAAATGTGCAGCAGTGAGTGGGTCTGAGCAACACTACTGGAATAATGTGAGCTGCACAGAACAACTTCCATTCATCTGCCATGAGGGTGAGTTCCATCACACTAATTCACCTTCATTTCATTTTTATAGTCATCTCAGTGTTTATATACGCTGTCCCTGATCTATAACATTTTAACATATTTCCAGATAAACTGATCCTGATAAAGAAGAGTCTGACCTGGAAAGAAGCTCTGAGATACTGCAGGAACCATCATCATGACCTGGTCTCAGTGCGCTCTGAAGAAATGCAGCCCTGGGTGAAGGAAGTTGCTCTGAACGCCTCCACCGAACACGTGTGGCTCGGCCTGCGTCACACCTGCGCTCTGGGCTTCTGGTACTGGGTGACTGGAGAGATGATCTGCTACCAGGACTGGGCTCCGGGGAACGGGACAGGAACAGAAGACTGCAGCAATGAAGAGAGAACCGGAGCGGTGCAGTCTGGAGGAACGCCGCAGCGGTGGGTCAGTCTGCCTCAGAGCAACACACTCAACTTCATCTGCTCCACCTATGAAGTTTAGTCAGTGTGGTGGTGTTCTGTAGTTTTTACACCAATACATTTACTCTACATTTCATCTAACACGTATAACACACTGTCTACTTCAGCTCATCCACATCTACTTTAACAATCAGTTTAATCTCGATCTCTAATATTATATCTATAATAAAATAAGGGGTTTTAGCAGAATCGTGGTAAAAGGGTTTAATTGTTTTAGTGTGTTTGATGTTTATTATTATATTTTTAAGATAATCAGTGATCATTTTTATGCATATTTACATAAATAAGACTTGAAATATATACAAGAAATCTATGCAATTTGATAAATACATTTATTTGAATAATTCTATTGTTAATCAATCAGTAATAAAACTGTGTAGTAAATGAATAAGCAAAAGTTTTGTGTTTGATTTTTAAATACTGAATATGGAGTGTAATGAACTTTGAAATTTATTTCTCGAATAAAATCGTAAAAAAAATCGATCCAGGTTTTTGTTTTGTAGTTCTTTTTGATATTGTTAATCAGCTGTAAATTGTGGAAAAATCCCTTGAAATGCAGTTCACAGTTCTACACCTGAGATTAGATTGAAGGAAATAAACGTCTTCAATTGTTTTTCTTTTGAACTCCTTGAATGCCATTGAAATCAGACGTCATAAACGGAGGGTGAAAAGTGTTCGTCTCAGTTCATTAAAAATCTCTAACGCTAAAATCTCCAGGTCTGCTCCTTTACCTTTAAGAAAAAAATATTAATAAAAAAGAGCTGAATAAACAAAAATGTTTAATCTACACTTGCATTAAGCTGCAGTTCAAAAGTAAAAAAATAATAACAATAATCAGCCACAGTAACTATGGATACAGTCCAAACTACAACAAACACCAAAATCCTGAGTTATTCCCTGTAACCTGTCAAATCTTCCTGCAAACGAGTGCGAGTGGTCAATAAACATGTGGGAAGATCAGACGATGTGCAGCGTCGCTCCAATCAGCAGAAACAAAACACCTGAGCAAAAACTCTTCTAAATACCCCCTTCATGTCTCCATCCACATTCAGATTTTACGCAAACGCTTATTTAAAAAGTCTCCCGAACCATTCGGATGAATTCCTCATGTCCTGAAATGCAAACATGGTGAACTTCCTGTTGCTTGGTTTGGAAACACGCAGGTCAGAAATGATGACAGCGGTGATCATGTACAGTATGTGGCTCGAGCGCAATATATAAAAAAAACGTATGCAGTGTCATCATTAAAATCGTTCTGCATCTTCAATCATCATCAATCAGCTTTCAAGTGACGAGTCGGAAAACGTTTCGATGCTCAGTGGTCACTTTTGGTTAGATTTTTTTGTTCGACGAGATGTAAAGGCGTGAGACCCCCATGGATCGCACTTGTTCGTTCGTTTTATTGTCGCTGTTCGAATAAAATTCTACAGGATTTATTTTCATGTGAACATTAAAAAACTTTTTTGTGAGGCAACAAACCACAGACTGACCCCAAGTAGCAGTGTTCAGTTCTTTGCCTCTGTTTGTGTGGATTTTATGCAAATGTGTGTTTTTAATAAAGAACCACTTTTACACGTCGCACGCACGCAGCTGACTTTATTCCCGACACGACACAAACCTTGTATTGTAACGTTTCCCGAAATAAAGGCACATGCAAAGTGTTCATACGATGCTGCTGAGGGAAACAGGTAAAGGGATGGGAGGAGTTTAGAAACAAAGAGGACGAGGGGATATAAATGAGACGTCTGTCCGGTTCAGGATCAGAAGGTGAGAAGAAGAAGAGCAGGAGGGCCCAAGACGCACCCTGGGAGGATTTACACGATCCGTGAGAAGAGTCACAGGTACAGACTTGTTCACGTGTTTCAAAAGTAATACGTTTTTTTATATGAATAATTCTGCAAATGAGTGTGTTATAACTCAGATGAGTAATAATGTGCAGGCTAGTGTTTATAACAGAGGTGACACAGTGCTGTATTTTCTGCTGTATCTTTATCCCAGAATGAGTCTAATTTCCCAAATAATGTTGCTTTTTTAATGAGTCCAATCCAATATCATATTTGTTCTACTCTCATGTTCACAATGACGAATTTGCTCAGAACTAAGTGTAATAAAACGCTGTAATACGAGGCGTCTTTCCAAATTCACACACACACAGAGGCCTTGCTGTAGTTATCAGAATATCCAGGGCTGCATAAAACTTAAAATGTGATAAAAGATGTCAGGAACAGAAAAAACAAACACAAAGCGCATTGCTGGGAGGTTTGGGGTCTACTGAGAGAACGCTCTGTAAGGAAGGACAGATCAAATGTTTGTTTAGTTTATTGTGGGTGCGAGTAGTTTGGGGTCTGAGAGCAGTGATGTTTGGGAGCTGTTGCTGAGGGAAACCGTTAAAGGGATGGGAGGAGTTTGTAAAAGAGAACAAGGGGATATTAATGAGACGTCTGTCCAGTTAAGGGGCAGAAGGTGAGAAGAAAAAGAGCAGAAGCAACACACAAGCTGGGAGGATCTACACGACTCGTTGCACCAGTAACGTCCACGAGAAGCGTCACAGGTACGGACGTGTTCACGCGTTTTACAAAGTGAAAACTTTTTTTTTTAATATACAAAATGAGATCGTAAAGAGAATAAGCAGTGTGTTATAACTCTGGTAATGGAAAAATAATATGCAGTCATTTGTGTATAACAGAGTTGCATGTGTTTAAATTGTATTTTCCTGTATTGTCAAAAAGTATGCTGTGTGTGTGTCAAATCAAATTTATTTTGTCACATACACATACATACAGGGTACGACATGCAGTGAAATGCTTATTAAGACGTTCTGGCATGAGGGAATAGGATGGGGAGAAAAATAATACAGAGAAAAAGAGGACTGATAAATAAAGTATAAAAACTGTATAAAATAAAATAAGAATATTTAAAGATATTAAGATATATATAAATATATAAAAGAAAAGAATGTATATTGAAAGAAAAGGGTGTGTGTGTGTGTGTGTGTGTGTGTGTGTGTGTGTGTGTGTGTGTGTGTGTGTGTGTGAGAGAGAGATGAATTTACAGTGCCTCAAAGAATACTCATTCATTCTGCAACCTTTTCAATGACAGTTCTAAGAGCAATGCAACTTTGCGATATTATCAATCATGTTTTTCTGTTGTTTGTTTGTTTGTTTGTTGTTGGTGCTTAAATGCAGATATTTATGGATTTTTCTTTATAAAGCAACAAACAAGTATGACTAATTTTTTTATAATGAATATCTAAAAAATTAGAGGAAATGTCCTGGACCTGGTTTTCACCCGTCCTACTCCAGCTACAGACATGACTGCCACTCCACTTCCAATCTCTGATCATATGAACTTTGAAATTTATTTCTCGAATAAAATCGTAAAAAAAATCGATCCAGGTTTTTGTTTTGTAGTTCTTTTTGATATTGTTAATCAGCTGTAAATTGTGGGAAAATCCCTTGAAATGCAGTTCACAGTTCTACACCTGAGATTAGATTGAAGGAAATAAACGTCTTCAATTTTTTTTCTTTTGAACTCTTTGAATGCCATTGAAATCAGACGTCATAAACGGAGGGTGAAAAGTGTTCGTCTCAGTTCATTAAAAATCTCTAACGCTTAAATCTCCAGGTCTGCTCCTTTACCTTTAAGAAAAAAAGTATTAATAAAAAAGAGCTGAATAAACAAAAATGTTTAATCTACACTTGCATTAAGCTGCAGTTCAAAAGTAAAAAAATAACAACAATAATCAGCCACAGTAACTATGGATACAGTCCAAACTACAACAAACACCAAAATCCTGAGTTATTCCCTGTAACCTGTCAGATCTTCCTGCAAACGAGTGTGAGTGGTCAATAAACATGTGGGAAGATCAGACGATGTGCAGCGTCGCTCCAATCAGCAAAAACAAAACACCTGAGCAAAAACTCTTCTAAATACCCCCTTCATGTCTCCATCCACATTCAGATTTTACGCAAACGCTTATTTAAAAAGTCTCCCGAACCATTCGGATGAATTCCTCATGTCCTGAAATGCAAACACGGTGAACTTCCTGTTGCTTGGTTTGGAAACACGCAGGTCAGAAATGATGACAGCGGTGATCATGTACAGTATGTGGCTCGAGCGCAATATATAAAAAAAACGTATGCAGTGTCATCATTAAAATCGTTCTGCATCTTCAATCATCATCAATCAGCTTTCAAGTGACGAGTCGGAAAACGTTTCGATGCTCAGTGGTCACTTTTGGTTAGATTTTTTTGTTCGACGAGATGTAAAGGCGTGAGACCCCCATGGATCGCACTTGTTCGTTCGTTTTATTGTCGCTGTTCGGATAAAATTCTACAGGATTTATTTTCATGTGAACATTAAAAAACTTTTTTGTGGGGCAACAAACCACAGACTGACCCCAAGTAGCATTGTTCAGTTCTTTGCCTCTGTTTGTGTGGATTTTATGCAAATGTGTGTTTTTAATAAAGAACCACTTTTACACGTCGCACGCACGCAGCTGACTTTATTCCCGACACGACACAAACCTTGTATTGTAACGTTTTCCGAACTAAAGGCACATGCAAAGTGTTTGGTGTCGACCAGCTCACACGATGCTGCTGAGGGAAACAGGTAAAGGAGGGGAGGAGTTTAGAAACAAAGAGGACGAGGGGATATAAATGAGACGTCTGTCCGGTTCAGGAGCAGAAGGTGAGAAGAAGAAGAGCAGGAGGGCCCAAGACGCACCCTGGGAGGATTTACACGATCCGTGAGAAGAGTCACAGGTACAGACTTGTTCACGTGTTTCAAATGTAATACGTTTTTTTATATGAATAATTCTGCAAATAAATGTGTTATAACTCAGATGAGTAATAATGTGCAGGCTAGTGTTTATAACAGAGCTGCATGATTTAGAATATATTCAGAACATATGCACAGTGTGTGTGTGTGTGTGTGTGTGTGTGTTTAATTTGTGCTGTATCTTTATCCCAGAATGAGTATAATTTCCCAAGTAATTTTGCTTTTTTAATGAGTCCAATCCAATATCATATTTGTTCTACTCTCTTGTTCACAATGACGAATTTGCTCAGAACTAAGTGTAATAAAACGGTGTAATACGAGTCGTCTTTCCAAATTCACACACACACACAGAGGTCTTGCTGTAGTTATCAGAATATCCAGGGCTGCATAAAACTTAAAAAGTGATAAAAGATGTCAGGAACAGAAAAAACAAACACAAAGCGCATTGCTGGGAGGTTTGGGGTCTACTGAGAGAACGCTCTGTAAGGAAGGACAGATCGAATATTGTTTTGTTTATTGTGGGTGCGAGTAGTTTGGGGTCTGAGACCAGTGATGTTTGGGAGTTGTAGGCTATGGTGGCCATGTTTGTAGGCAAGTTTGTAGATGATGGTTGTGAAATGGAGTTGGACTTTAACATGACAATGTCCAGTGGTGAAATTATTAATTTTATCTCTTTATTTGTTTTTTGTTTATTAATTAGTTGAGCGTTAAACTATTAATTGATCAATGCATCATCCTAAAATCTGAACATTTGGCAACGTGACGGCGTGTGTGTTGGAGTGTTGGTGCCAAATGAAATGTTTCCAAATGAAATGTTTTTTTTCTCTGTTTTTGACACCGTGTAGTAAAGATAAATATGGACTTGGATTAAAGGAAAGCCGATGCAAGAGATTGTGCTCGTTGTGATAAAACAGTAAACGGAAGGTAGTGGTTTCACGAGGAAGAGGTCGATGTGCAGCAGGGAAGAGAGGAGGTCATCTGAATAGACGTTGTAGCACAATATCCAGTAAAACTTGTAATAATGCGTTTATGAAAACTCCGCCCCCTTTTATGGGATCATGTCCCTCTGGCTCATTACTGCCTCCTTCAATGGTGCACTTTTATAAACTTTATTACTTTTGTATAAAATAATGACAAACCACAATGATAAAACTTGATATTGTTTGTTTGCAGGCATGTGTCAGAAAGGGGTTTTGGTTTTCCTGTTCTTCTCAGGTCAGTATTGTGTGCAGTACAGCTTGTGTGTGTGTGTGTTTATTGGAGAATCACTACTGACCCACACAATCTTGACCTAGATGCATGTTTATGTGGCTTATGGTTGTGTGATTGTTTAATGTGATACAGCTTTTATAATGCTTTATTTAAATTATGTTTCTCACTGTAGTATGTGGTGTAACGGCGTACATCCCTCATCGCTATCACTTTGTAAACGAGAATAAAATATGGAGCAATGCTCAGACTTACTGCCGAGACAAATACACTGATCTGGCAACCATCAGTAACATGGACGAGATGGAGAAGCTGAATATCACACTGAAGAATGAAACTGCAAAGCTAGCTTGGATCGGTCTAAAGAGGGAGAGTGTTGGGGAATGGAAGTGGTCTCTGGCAGACCAAACTTTCTACAGAGACGGAGACACTTACAGGAACTGGAGTAGTGGAGAACCAAACAACCAAGGAGGAAATGAACGCTGTGTTATGATGTCAAGAAGCAGTGGTTCCTGGTTAGATGAAAAATGTGATAAAAAATTGTGTTTTGTGTGTTATGATGGTAAGAATTTGCTAACAGATTTTAAGAAAAAAAAATTAATTAATGTTAGAAAATGTATACTTTTGTGTTTTGATGTATTTTTTGACTGATGATATTTTAATAGCAGAAACATGAATTGCCCAAAAATAAATTATTCACGTAAAACAACTGCCTTTCAGAAAAACAAAGTAATAACACATTAGTGGATATCAACTAGAAAAAAAATATACTTTTATTTCCTTTCATTTTTAACTGGTTATTTTAGACTGAATTCTAAATTATTCAGAAATTAGTTTTTATTGTCAATCAACTGTCTTTCAGGAAAGAATACAAACTCTAGTAAATACATATTGATCAATGAGTCAAAAAAGACCTGGTATGAAGCTCAGACCTTCTGCAGAGAGAAATACACCGACCTGGTCAGCGTGAGAAACCCTTCGGAGAATGAAGAGATCTGGACAGTTAGTATAAAGAATCCCAGCACCTGTACACAGACCTCAAATGCTATTGATAATGTTTGGATTGGTCTCTTTAATGACTCCTGGAAGTGGTCAGATCAGAGTAATTCCTCATTCCGATACTGGAGCTCTGACAAACTCAGAGATGATTTGAAATGTGCAGCAGTGAGTGGGTCTGAGCAACACTACTGGAATAATGTGAACTGCAAAGAACAACTTCCATTCATCTGCCATGAGGGTGAGTTCCATCACACTAATTCACCTTCATTTCTATTTTTATAGTCATCTCAGTGTTTATATAGTCTGTCCCTGATAACATTTTAATATAATTCCAGATAAACTGATCCTGATAAACCAAAGTCTGACCTGGAAAGAAGCTCTGAGATACTGCAGGAACCATCATTATGACCTGGTCTCGATGGGCTCTGAAGAGATGCAGCTCTGGGTGAAGGAAGTTGCTCGGAACGCCTCCACCGAACACGTGTGGCTCGGCCTGCGTCACACCTGCGCTCTGGGCTTCTGGTACTGGGTGACTGGAGAGATGATCTGCTACCAGGACTGGGTTTCGGGGAACGGGACAGGAACAGAAGACTGCAGCAATGAAGAGAGAACCGGAGCGGTGCAGTCTGGAGGAACGCCGCAGCAGTGGGTCAGTCTGCCTCAGAGCAACACACTCAACTTCATCTGCTCCACCTATGAAGGTTAGTCAGTGTGGTGGTGTTCTGTAGTTATTACACCAATACATTTACTCTACATTTACTCTAACACATAAAACACACTTGAACTTATTGAAAAACATCCATGAAGCTCATCTTTGTGCCACAGCAGCTAATACATAATAATCTTTTTTTTTTTCCCCCATTATGATTTTATTATAATTAATAATCAAGAACTTTAAGCATTATGTTACTCTTACAGGTTAAACCCATTATGATGTTATCTGTAATAATTTATTTTTATGGGAATCAGGGTAAAAAGATTTACTTGTATCTGTGTGTTTGGTGAATATTTGTTTATATATTTACACATATATATTGCAAGATTTTTAATGTGTAAGCAGTTTATTAATATTTCAGCTGAAATTATTATCTATGAGCATAAATACAGGAGGTTTAATACAACCAAATACATTTAAAGAATATTAGCAATTTTATTTAGTACATGTTTTGGATGATTTTGTTTTTCATAATATAATAATTATCAGGGGTTGTTGGTCTTTTTAAAGCTGCCAGATTATTTTTATTATCAATATTATTATTATTGACTGTAATAGTTATTGGAACTAATTTCTGGAATAAAATGAATTCATTTCTCCCAAAAAAAATTAAAAAGTTTTTTTGTTGATGGTTTTATTGTTTGGTTTTAGATTTTCTATTATTTAGAATTACCTGTGTAATTGTATGTATACTGTACATATGCTTTATTAGGATTGGAGGTTATGGAACTAAAAAAAACAATTCATCGTTCTTCAGTTCCAGAAGCATCCAGATACACAGTGAAAGCTCCTATTTACTACCTGGATCCCCATCAGCACAGTATAAAACCCCAATCCAGTCTCTGAACTACACTTCAGAGCTTAAAAAAAAATCCTATTCCCAAATCACTTAAACAGAAACCAGTCCAAGATTTTCCACATACTATAAATCGTTAATTTTTAATAACTACAATTCATAACTGTTGCCTTCTAAGTTCTAAGGAGCCTAATGACAACCAGATGACATGCACCCGAGACCTTGTGTTCAAATGAAACACCTTTTTTTTTCTTCAAGCACGTTTGAAACGCAGCAGGAGCCTGATTACATCTGACACCGCAAAGTGGGTAAGTCTGTGGGACGGAATGAAATCTTCACAGCTGTTCAGTCACGCTGCCACAGAGAGACGATGATGGCTAAATTAAAAACCAGTGACAGTCCGGAACCGATATAATAGTATAGTTAGCGTGGAATTGTCTGAAATTGGATAGTATTGACTACGACGTTTAGCTGGACTGTAATTAATAAATAAAATCATTTAGCACCGTCCTAGCTAGCATTTCAGCAGCAAAATATTTGACTTGTGCTAAATCAATGTCATGTATATTTTAAAGCTAAAACAATGAAGTTTGACAAACTTGATGTTTCCATACATTTTATATGATACAGAATGCATTTTTTCTTTTCTTTTCCCTGCGGCTTTGTGCTTGAGTTAAGGTTAAACATGACATTGTGAGTCCAAAGGAACCCAGACTGCACTCGAGCTTGAATGCGTCAGGTGCTTCTTAACTTACGTTGGGATGCGAGAGGATATCCCAAGTGCTTTCCTTCCTCTCAATTTTATGGAACTCTCAGCCACATTACAAACCTCAGAGCATGACCTGGCTCATCCATGCACTATTAAGGCCTCCGTGACCAAGTGTCCTTCAAACGAACGAGACTCGGTGACTGAGACTAAAGCCACTTCTCGGCTCTCGGGTGAAATTGTGTTTTCGGCTCGTTTGAGCGCGTTGCCTCGGGCGAGTGTTTGCCTCGGCGTAATTTATGAGCCTCTTCACGTTGTTTCCCGTCTTGGATTTTTAATATGGTTCAATGTCAGAGAGTTTTGAACTAATAAATCAGAAAGGAGAGGAACCATGCTCTGAACAGCTGGATTTTATTTTTTTATTTTTAAACAAAATTCTATGTTTGCACAATAATATATCTGAATAATTGTTAGTGCCTACTGCAAAATGGGTATTATTTTTCCCCACCGGGGGTCTACTGGATATTGATGTGGGGTTTAGATTGCAATGAAATTTTAATGGAAACATTCAGACGTACGTTAAATTTAACCTGAAGACAGAACCGATGAGGCAACTGTTTTGCCCAACTTCAATTAAAAATCATTTTTATTCAACTGATGCATTTAAAACCTGTCGGATTTTATTTCTGATTTGAAGGGATTTCTCAGTTTTTGCTACGGAAACCTTGGTTCATAGACGTGCATGTTTCTTTTTATACTGATGGCTTTTTTGTTAATTTGCGATTCCTTCACATCTATTTTGAAATCAGAAGATTTCAATAGGATGCTAGTTTCATTGAGGAAATTTAGAGATTCGATAACGATATAATCAAATGAAAGAATAAAAATTGTTAGTTGACCCACTTGCACTGTGTTTGTATGTTAGCAGTTGAACATGCTAGCTCATTTTTACTATAAGAAAACAGCATACGTGATAAGTAAATACTAATTTTATCCACAAAAAGAAATTTTCGCATCAAAAAGGCTGCCATTTACCTTACCCGCTAAAAAAACATTTTTTTTTCTTTTGATCCAGCTTTTGGTATTAGGGTTGGCAACCCGAACTAAGGATTTGAATAAAAGAATATTGAAATAAAGGTAAAAATAAATTTGTGTAAGCTAGTCAGTTAGCTATTTTAATCGACTAGCTAGCTAATATTTGAAATATCTCAGTCAAATATTATAGGTTGGTCTGGTAGCTGTTCACCCAAACAAGTCTTGCTAGCTAGTTTAAAAAAAATTAAATCGAAGCAATGGACTTTTACAGAATTTGCCACAGTTTGCTAGCTAGAAAAGGTACAATGCTAGCTTTAAAATGCTAGCATAACTAAAGGAATATTTCTTTGATGAATGAATTGATAGCAAGTTGTTCCCACTAACAAATGTTTAGGAGAAATATTTAGATCTGTGTACCGCTCAAGGCTACATTGTTAGCGTTATTGTGTTGCGTGATCTTGTGCTAATGTATGTTTCACGCAGCACCAGGACATGGATGTTATTCCCTGAATCAGCCATTTTCCTATTGTAATCATCGTCCTTGTCAATCCCAAGACTGAACTCTAGAAGAAATTGATTTCAAATGCAATTTTAATAGTGCACAAAAAAGACTATTCTACTGTTTTATAATTCTTTTCTAAGAGAGTCAGAGATTCTTGTAAGACCTGAGACAGAGCTTGACTTGGGGTTTTTCTGGGGGGGGAGAAAAGAAAAAAAAAAGGCTCCTGGGCATTTGCATTTCCTCTGAACAAAAATCCTTCTGAAGCCTGAGAAGAAAGTAAATGTGATTGACAATCTTTCTCATCCTTGCTCAATCATACAAAGGTATTGATTCGGTTGCTCAGGCCTCAGCAAAGGGAATTAAATACAGTAACTCATCAAAGTTGACTGTGACTATGTGAAAACTCTCAATCCCCGCTCGGAAAGTCCTTCCTCCAGCCTAGAGGTCATCAGACTTGCATTTTTAATCCACTATTAACATAAAGCCATAAATCATTTCTGAAAAGAAGCCAACTTGGAATTATGATGACCTTAGAAACATGGTGACCTACACGGACTGAGCTGAAAGAAACATGACGGCAAGGCACGGGTGGAGATGGTAGGGGAAAAGAAAGGTTTGCAACCCTGCCCTGTCTGACACGGCACTTCCTGAATAGATGTGACAGAGTTTTACAATCATCTCTAATCAACTCTGTCAATTTTTTTACTTTTTTTTCTGCAAAGAAATTAAATTAGTAAATGAGAGAGCGTAAATAGCAGAACTGATATCGGGTATGATGTTCCGAAAGAACAAAGAATTGAAAAGTCGAAACAATGTTTAAACCTCATTCAGTAGCTACTTTGGGGTTTCTTTTCAACTGGTTTGCTTATTCATTTATTTAATACATTTTTCTATTTTCATTTGACAAAGGCAAGCCCCGTGACTGGCACGTTTTGATGACACGCGATTGCTGGTTGTTTAGAAGTTGATGATTGGAAGGCGTCTCCAGCGTGCCTGCAAGGTAAAACAGGGAATCGTTTACGACCAAGGGAAGTTATGCTTGTTGCATTATTATTTCTCTTACAAATGACGAGCCGGATGCGTTTTTGCAGATTAATGACTTGAGAGAATGGACGTTTCACAACATTAAGTATAACTAAAAATGGATATAAAACTATGGCATTAAAATCAAAATAAAAACCTCTAATCCTTGACAAATTGCTGCCATGAAAAAGCTGCCTTAAAAATAACATTGGTATGATAATGTGTTGTGAGACAGACAGACAGACAGACAGACAGACAGACAGACAGACAGACAGACAGACAGACAGACGGATGTCCGTTCTAATTCTTTCATGTCCCACCATCCAGTGCACAGTTATTAAATCAATTGATCCTTACGGTCTCCCCTGTCAAAAAGTTAGAGCCAAATTTGCTGTGTAGGCCTGGTGGTGTGAGCTGTTTGTGAAATAATAATAGACATCGCATTTGGTTTGCTGGAATAATTGCTGCTCATTTAGATGAAGCGTTTGATCGGGAGCGTTGAGAGGAAATTGATTGCTGGGAAATAAGCAGCGAGAAGCATGCAGGCGCCTGCCAGAGACGGAGCGCTTCTTAAAGCGATGTTGTCACCAGTTCGGTAATTGAGGTTACCGCTTGACCCCCACCGGGTGTCGTCCAAATAGCGGACTTCCTCGGCGTGGGTTCTGTCGGGCTGCTTAACATGTGACGACGATTAACTTTCGGGTGATGTGATGATCGGGCTGCCATTTCCTCTGAGCGCTGTTGGACATATCCAGCCTGTCGTCTTTGTGGTTAGGAAGCCGTGATTCCGCGCAGCGAATTTCAACGGAGGAATTATTTAGCGATTAAAAGGATATTCTGCTCGCTTATGCATGAAAAAGGTATCTTAGAACAGAGTCGGTTGACTTTGAATTGTCCTTTCTACCTGTGAAATATTAAAACCATCTCCAATATTCTGAATAATAACCACCTCAGCTGAAATGTCGTTAAAGAAGTGAGTCAAAGACTGAAAAAGTACTAAGGGGCATGGGGGGAAAGTTCATGTCTTCGAATTGAAGAACATAGAGGTTGGACACGCTGTTGGATGAGTAGGGAAGCAGGTGAAAACCTCATCTCCTTACCCAAGCACAACCCACACGAGATCCTTCCTCAGATAACTTGAACTTCACTACAACGTCAAATCTCTCCTTTTTTTTCATTTTTTACTCCACATTTAGCAAAATCAGTCGTTCGTTTTTTTACTTATGAGGATAAAAAATTAACTGGTGAAACACGCAGCAAGTCACCAATCAGGGTCAAGCGCACGCTCTGTTTTACACGTGTTCTGATTGGCTCTTGCTGCATCTACTGATCACCAACATGCTGTTCAGCATCAGTTTAACAGCAAGCAGAACATTTAGAGAGGAATAAACGATGGAGAAACCCCCAGCCTTGAATTCGAAAAGATGATTTTGGGGTTCATGATCATTGTAATAAAAGTCAATCAGTGTTTTACTCTAATATCAGTCTATTAATAGATCAGTTTGCTGAGAGTCACATTCTAGTCTTTGCACATAAACTGAGGTGATTAAGTAAAGAGTCTTGTGATAAAAAAAATTATAATTGGAACATTAGAGTTAGAATAAATCAGTACTTTGGATACTTGAAGGCGAAAACGTTTGTACTTTTACTCGAATGAAGGTTTAAAGGGACACTTTTACTGGAGTCACATATTACCGAACGTATCTTTATTTTAACTCGACTATATGGTTTGTGTACTTCGTCCACCACTGAACAATCGAAGCCAGATTCTGAGGCAAACCGTCACTCTGAAAGCGTCGCAGAATACAGTGCCTGGGAGGGCATCAAATGTGAAAACAGCTTTCAGAATTGTATTTGGCGGTGTGGCTGAAAAAAACCTGCTCCTCAAGAACCCGCTGTTTATCCTCAAAACCTGGGTTTCTTACCAAAATGAGCGAAATACCGGCGCATCTTACTAAACTTTCCCTTTCACCCGGAGCGGCAGGCAGGATTTGTCCGAAACTAAACGATGACTGTCCCACAGAGCTTCTGCAGCTGTTCCTTACTATTTCGGCTAAATCTCTTTGATCGTGACGGCGTGTTCGTTAGTCGCTGGTTGTACAGAAATGCTGAAAGATTAAACGCAACATGTGTCGAGTAGGAGAATAAATCAATAGGCTGTGATCTTCTGTTTTTAAAATCTTGGCAGTAAAAGTTTCTTTTTAACTTTAGTCTTTGAGACCTTTGAATCTCTGAAGTTACTGACACTGAGCCCTCGAGATCTGGACTCTGGATCATCGGAAGCCTGAAGTGAACTGTTTTATCATATTAATCTGAAGAATCTGTGCCCTTTCGACCCCTTCTCTTTTTTCTTTTTTCTTTCTTGCATTAAACTTGCATCTGTGGTGAAATACAGCTGAGACCAGAACACTTCAAGATTGTTTGTTCATTAACAGGAAACTAATGGGTTTTTGCTGATGTTGTTGTTGATGATGTCCTTAACTATTAATTAATAAGATTTAGATAGCTAAATATACATTTTTGTCTCCCTGTCAGTATGAATCCTGTGTGACACCCTACTGCTAGATGGACTTTATTATAAACATTTAGCTGCAGTGGATCAGGGCTGCACCAATGCCCATCAGTAAACAGCTGATATCTTCAACAACGATGGATCTGTAATAAATCTACGTTTGGTGATGACTACATCGATGGAGTCCCTTTTGAGTCTGGTTCTTCTGAAGGTTTCTTCCTTGCGACTGTTGCCATTGGCTAACAATGGTAACATTTCTATTTGTAATCTATTTAGTTATTTCAAGCAGCTTTGGGACATTCGAAATTTCAATGTTATTAATGCAAGGCATTAATATTATCAGGAAAACATTATTAGGGATAATTGTTTAAATGTTTCCTATACGTTTTTTTGTATTTTTTTTTAGGAGCGATTGTGGCAAACGATAGCGAGGAATTTTCCTCTGATTGAATGCTGTCGTTATTAATATTCATGACCAAAAACGTCTCATTACGATTGCTTATTTGCATAAAAAGAGGAATGTTTGCAACAATATGAATGAGAAATTCTAATTTTGCATGATGAAATTGATGTCTTTTTGTAGCATTTGATTATCACACCTCTAAAACCTGCGTGTACTGTCAACTTCCTGCCAATCGACCAATCAGAGATGAGGATATGTGCATGGTTATGAAACCAGGAGGTGGGTCCTGTGCAAGGTGGTCTAAGGTACGGTTGTGTAAGTGTAAGTGTCTTAATTACAGTCTCTGTTACTGCTTCTATTCATGTCCCTATTCCTGTCTCTATTTCTGTCCCTAGTCCTCTCCCTGTTCCTGTCTCTCTTTCTGCTTCTATTACAAACTCTCTGAGACTGTGTTTATTCCTTTCCTTATTACAGCCTCTATTCCTAATTATATTCCAGTCTCTATTTCTGTCTCTATGTATCCCTACATTAACATTGTGCAGAAATGCCAGTATTATTTATTATGCTGAATTAATATTCTGGTCTGAGGTTCCTGAGCACATAAACGTCACTCATTCACTTTAATGTTTCTAAACGAGCCTGACAGGAAAGAGGAGCACGGCGGTGGCATATAATAAATGAAGACGCTTTTTTGGGGTCCCGTTGATCAGGGGCCTTGTGCCTCTACCCGCTGTAGATTTTATTCCCTGCCATGTTCTGATCTTCTGAGTCTTTCTCTTATTATTCCTTGTAAACCAAAGTCTTCTTTTCTTTCGACTCTTTGAGGCTTTCGGTTTGTACAGATGTCCCAGGCGCTCATCTTATTCATATTTTATTTTGTTTATTGCTTCTTCTGCTCTCTCCATGTATTCTGGCCTCTTCTACACTGCTGCTTTTGGGTTCTGTTCTGATCGGGTTCTGTGATATCGAGCCTATTCATTACCTTCTGTTTACTCGTGCTGTTCCATTAGTGACGGTCATGTCAGAGCGAGGTTACAGATGTTAAGGCAGGTGTGTGTGTGTGTGTGTGTGTGTGTGTGTGTGTGTGTGTGTGTGTGTGTGTGTGTGTGTATGTGGCTGTATAGTGTGTGTGAGTGTGTAAATGTAATAACTCACCTCGGATCTGCTGCGTGTGTGGTGTGTGTGTATACCCATCATTGCAAGTCATCACAGTGTATTGGTGAATAGTGCATAGAAGGTGAGTAATTGTAATAATTGACCTGTGATTTGCTGTGTGTGTGTGTGTGTGTGTGTGTGTGTGTGTGTGTGGTAAAAGTGAAGGCCTCTCTCAAGCAAATGAAGTGTATTGTTATTGTGGAAAACAGTAATTCCATCTAGAAGTGGTAGTCAACACACACACACACACACACACACACACACACACACACACACATAAACATAAACAGCTTGACCATCCACAGCATCTTCCTTTTTAATCCTCACAGCATCTTTCTCCACAGTCAATTACCTCCAATCTGGTCAAGCTTTGAGTGTGTGTGTGTGTGTGTGTGTGTGTGAGTGTGTGTGTGTGTGTGTGTGTGTGTGTGTGTGCGCGCTGTGTCTCACTTGGTATTCCCTATTACACTACCAAAACTCCACATCCAACCAAACAGACAGGTTCCCGGGAGCTTCATCTTTCTTTGTCACACACACACACACACACACAAAAATACACACACACACACACACACACACACACACACAATACTGATCTATACTGACAGGTTGACATGCCTCTCTTCTACATGTGTGACAGAATCTTTTAGTTTTTTGTAAATTTCGATCATCTTCAGCTCTGCTTGCTCCTCTATTCTATTCCTCTACTCTATTATGGATGAAGTGTGTTGTATTACGTTTGAAAGTGTAAAGAGCTCTAACGGCAAAAATAGGAGCCCAATTGGCAAAAAAACGGAGCCTGAAAGGAGCCCGAACGCCACCTGTGAATGTTTTATAGGCACCAAAGATGTTTCAGTGTGCATTCAGTGCAGGTAGGCTGTCTACTCAAATCCATACTGTCACTGCACAGGGAACGCTTTGTATTCGGGGGAGTATTGAAGCTGATTTTCTTCGTGATCCGATGAGATTAATCAATGTGACACTCGTCTTGAACATGCACACACAATAAAAAAAATAAATAAAAAAAATCTGGGATAGATAAACACATTTACGCATTCTGGCGGTCTAAGGGCCTTGCTCAGGGGCCCAGGAGTGGTATTGCTTTGGATTTGAACTCTCAACCTGAACTCACATCCTTCATATTCAACGTCCAATGCTTTAACCACTAACCGAAACGAAAATGTACTCTGCAGTAAAACGATAATAAAAAAATACAGTAAAAGCAAGAAACAGTTTTGAGCTGAAGCTGGAAGAGTGGTGGGTTTTGGGGGTGTCTTTTAGGTTGCCAAGGAGGGAAAACTTTAGGGGCGCCTATGAACCAAACCGTGAAACCTCAGAAACCCATCGAATTGCTGGAATATCATCCACATCACAACAAGACAAATAAAAAGGCGTCGACGGTGCGTGTGTTCTTTCTGTCCTGACCCGCGGGTACCGGCGGCGGTTTGTCGAGTAAACGGATCAGCGGCGTGTTTGCCGTGAGTGACAGCGTCACCTGGGGAGCGAGGTGCAAGCGGCCTTAATTGGGTGGCCTGGTATTGATTGGGGGAAAAGCCATCCAGGACGGCTGCAAGTAAAACCTAATTAAGTGCTCCTGTCATTGTGTCCCATTAGCCTGGCAGAATAAAGAGGTGTGGGGGTGTTTAGCGACGGCGCGCTCGCATCCCGATGCCGTGTGCGCTCTCCTGATAAGCAGAGCTCCTCGTTTTAATGACGGTAAACAAGAGCTAGCTGACTTCACATGTTTTAATTAGAGGCAGGTTGAGCACAGAAGGCTGAATGAAGGCCCCGGCATTGCTTCCTCTTCATTACCACGCTTTTCTTTTCTTTTTTTCTTTTTTTTTTCCTTCCCTTTCCTCCCCCAGCCGTCACTATCGTGTCCGCGCACCTTCTCTGATAAATAGCCTCGTTCAGGGTGTGTCATAAACACGCGCTTCATTATTTTCGGAGGAAAGTAGTTGTCATCCTTTACTCTTTCGAATCTCAGAGTTAATAAACTGCGAGGACTGTCTTCCGTCCTTTTATTCAAATCGTGCTTTCTCTCAGGCCCTCTCAACCCTCCTCTCAGTCACTAGAGAGGGTCCTGGAGGTTTGAATGCCGGCAATATCCATAAACAATTCGTTTGCTCTGACGGTTACAATTTGGGCCGATAAACGAAATTGAAAAAAAATTTTGTCACAAGAGCTTGAAGGAGATTCGAACATTCTAAGAAGTTTATTATTTATATAAAAGTAATTGTTTTAACTTAATTATTGCTTTCGGGGGATTTTTCCTAGCAGGGTGTGTGTGTGTGTGTGTGTGTGTGTGTTACAAACCATTAAATACTGCAGGCTTTAATCGTTATATAATGTTGCTATACATTACACATTTTCACATGTATACCTGTGGCAAGCCATTAGGGTCAGCAAGGCCTTCTCAGCTGTGAACTCTTCAGGTGTAAAACGTTTTTTTGTTTCATTAGTATGTGCTACGTTTTTATTTATATACACAGATGCTCCCCACTTTATGAACATTCACTGTACGAACCTTTTGCAGATACGAACAAAACGGTCCTCAAAGTGAAACCGAAAAAAATTCTAAATGCCGCGAGCTAGTCATCGACCGTAACGAGTCTGCATGATGCGCACTGGACTCGGACAAATAAATATTTTTATATTATTAATTAATTTTTTTATGACTTACAAAATATTGTATACAGTATATTAATTTGTTTTAGTATTTTATTGTTTACTCGATAGTATTTATCGCGCTTACATCATTAGGAGATATGCGTAGGCAATAACGAACACAGTAACAACTTACGAACAAATTTATGCTGCGAACGCTCGTTTTGGCTGTAACTCGTTCGTAAGGTGGGTTTGTAAGCATCTATTATAGTCTATTCTCTTCATTTCATAGCGTATCTCTCAGGTACTGTTGTGCCCTTACAAGTTTCGGTCGGAGTTTCTCTCCGGTCTGATTTCGGGGGTCCCATCATGCTTTGCTGTAAATCCAGCAGAAATGAACAGCGTGGGCTCTCGGTAGATCCAAATCCACGTTGCTTATAGCTGATCAGATTGTAAGATTGTGTGGTTGCTAAAAGGCGTTTAATACCTGATGTATGCGAGTTGTGGCTGCGGTGAAAGGAGACGTGTTGAATTGCTGTACAAGATTCCTGTCTGTGATGCGGAGCTCTGTTACGCTAAGATTCTCTATAATGATGGTTTCTATAGTCGTGGCATCATATTTAAATTATTAAGAGGTGGAATGATTTAGGTACCACCACTGAAGACCTGGGGGGGAAATGCACGGCCCCCGACTGATATCTAGTAATAGTGGTATGTCAATACAGTATAAAATGACGAAAGGGGACGGCTGTTTTTCGAAAAACGTGCATCTTTCATTGAGGCGACAATGACTGAACAATAACTTAACAGTGTCGTACCTGTCGTTTTTATTCTGAATGCTTTTGGTGCTATGTAATGAAAATGTAACAGCGCGTGTTCCCTTCACGCTGCGTCCAATATCTGCGACGGCTCGGAATTAAACCGCGGCGAGCAATCCGTCACGCGAGCAAAGAAACGAACGCCGGGACAGACGCAGATGTGCGACACGAATCGAAAGACATGCCTGAGAGAATGGAAAGAGGCCCGGCTCAGATTCAGGCTGCAAGGCAAAGCCACAGGTACGGATTAATGTGCTTGTTGACAGGCGTCGCTTGTTCGTGCACCGTTTGTTCCTCGCTTAACGGCCTGCGTAAAGCTTTCCCGCCTGCCGGATTCATGGACGTTATAAGTAACACCTCATGCCGGAGAAATTTCAAATACTTTTCGGCGCTAATAACTCCGATCGGACCGCGCTCCCTGCAAGGGTTCTGCCGTAGAGGAGAGGAAACGAAGCGGACCCACCAATTTGTTCCCATATGATGGAGATCCTTTGATGATTAGCATAAAACCAGAATAATAACCAAGTCTTCTGTCGTTTGCTGACAATTCCAGGAAAATGTACTTCGTGGTGCAGAAACGCATCGGATGATAAAAAGGATGGGGGAAAAAAAAAAAGGAAGAAAAGAAGCTTTTCATAAAGCTACGGCTAATTAGCGGAGCACACGCCTCAAGTTTCAAAGCAACTGCTCTTTACTGATGGTGAGTCAGCGTTCGGAGAATTATATCTAAAAGTCTAAGATGTGTGTGTTCACGGCGCTGCTTTTTAAAAAAAAATTTTATTAAGGATACTGAAGTAGAGCTTCTTTGTAGAGTCGTTTAACAATATCACAGGACGACGTCGAGCGACTCATGAGCTGTTTATAGATTTCACACACACTCTAAAGCATAGTGTGAGCTGAATAGTTGAGGCTTTCGTTTCCTAGAAAAGTAGGAACCGCAACCGCCAAGGTGCCACACTTGGGCCCTTGAGCAAGGCCCCTAATCCTTTCTTCCCCAGGGGGCTCTGTCTTTATTTTTAAGCTAAACAAGCTGGTATCTGGGAAGAAAGAATTTCATTGTGGAAGGAACAATTGTGCTGTAATGTACATGTGACGTAAAATCTTTCTTTCCTTCCTTCTCTCCTTCTGATTCTTTCTTTCTTCCTTGTTTCCTTCTGTCTTTCCTTAATTTCTTGTTTCTCTGTTTGTTTCCTTCCTACCATCATTGATTCTTTTGTTTCTTACTCCCATCATTGCTTCTTTTTCTTCTTCTTCTTTTTCTTCTTCTTCTTCCTCCTTTAGTCTGTCTTTCCGTCCTTGCTTTCTTCCTTCCATCTTTCCTTCCTTCCTTTCTTTCATCCATCCTTCCTTGTTTGCTCTGTATGTGTCATAAAACGGCCATCGTTCAGCAGTTCACTGAACAGCATTTCAACTACAATAAAGGGGCATTTGAAAGGACAAATTCTCATGGCCAGATTATCTCACCGGCTTTGCGAGCCCCTCAGAGTATTCTTGCCACCCTGTCCGGTCTGGTTCCTGTTCCCAATCCCTGTCCCGGATTCCAGTTTACCGGTTTTGGACTTCCCTCTACCCTATGTTGCTCTGTCTGCTGGCTTTTGTATTTTGGACTGTTTGAGATTCGGATTTTGCCTCTGTTCCTCATTACCCTTTTTGCTGGCATTTGGATTTCGGACTGGCTTAGGATTTTGCTTCCTGCATCGCCCTGGTTTTTTTGGAATTGGATTAGGACTGTTTTTGGACCGTGATTTTGCTCTCCTCCTTTGCTCAGTTTGCCGGCTTTGTCTAAGAACTGTGTGTTTTCCCTCCTGACTGTTCTCTTATTAAAGACTGTATTTTTAAACTCTGCTTGCATCCTGAATTTGGGTCCTTCCAGTTTCACCGTGCTTTGGGAATGATAAAAGCGCTCTACAAAAAAATATTAAATAAAAATTGCATTGAATTATCAACCTGCAGCCTCCAATGATGCAATAGGGCAGCCTTGTGTTAACGTATATCAGTGTAAACTAATTAAAGGGTTGAATTTATCTTTAATCTTTTGTTGTTTTTTGGAACAGAACTGTTCAGAGCGCTCGTATCAGCACGGATCGCCGCCTAAACAACTGGGGGAAGAGAGCAGCAGCTTTGGCCAACAGCAGGAAGTCTTGTTTGTTCCTCAACCAACTCCACACCTGCTGGCAGTAAATGTGTTCGCCCCGCTAATCGTTCCTCCTCCCTGAGATAACGGCGAGCGCACGCAGGTTTGCTTACCCGCCGGGCGAAAACGGCGGCAGAGCGAGGATCAATCTGCATGCCCAGTTTTTCATATTCATGCCAAAAATTCACAGTTAAGCAAACAAAAAGAAAAAAGAGGGAGAAAACAGACACTGAAGAACCATTGCATGAATTACCATTAAATGAACATTTTGGAGAATTTGAACAAAACACCTTGTGCATCCCTTAGCAGACATCCACTTCATTTCTGGTTCGGAAAACGCGTCAACAGTTTCCGCCCAATCAGATAAGGGAATTCTGCAAGGTTGTGATTATTCACATGGCCCCAGAAGAAAGCCTCAGATTTGACAGCGCATTTAAAGGCGGAAGACAGAAACAGACATGAAGACACGACCGCACAGAGTTCGCAAGATGAAAACGCGTACGTTTGCTGATACGTAATGTGAGTATAGTTTGAAACCTCCGTTCCTTTCCTTTTGCCCCCCTACACACACACACACACACAACCCCCCATCCCCCCACCCCACCATACTGCAGCCCATCGCTCGGATGAATACAAAGTTCCAGCACTATAATTACTCTGTCAAAGGCGTATTCATCTCTATTCTTTCCTGACAGGTTGTTCAAGAAAAGGGATTATAATCGAATAATCAGCAACAATCAGACTTAAATAACTGAATCAGATTTTCCGATAGGTGCGTACCATTGCGCCAATTACACGCCATTCATCAAAACAAATCCCAAAATAACTTCATTGATCAGAGAATACGCCTGATGAGGTGCGACAAGGGTTCATTCTTTTATTTGTACTGTATTTATTTATTTTTTTCCCCCAATAATGAAAAATTGTCAGAAGCAGAGTGTGTGTGTGTGGTTAATTTATAATTGAGCTAGTGTAAGTTTATTAACGCGCCACTCTGGATAAGGTCCTCTGCACAATGCAGGAAATGTAATGTTGAAAGCAGTTGATTTCATGAGAAAAGAACCCTCTTCAGTAATGAAAGCTGCCTTACGCTCAGTGACCCATAACCCTTTTGCAGAAACAAAGAACTCCTGCTGGCTACTTTCACCTAATGGTGTTTCTTAGGATACCGAGATAATAACATGGCAACTTTTATTATAGTAATGTTTGTCTGTGATTGTTTATTGAACCTGTACAGAAAAAAAATCTGTGGTGTAATTGGAGATAAAACATGTCTGGGAGGTGCCAATCCGAACCATCAGCATGCGATTGTGTGGCTTTCGTTTGGAATAAACCAGCTTCTCGGGTTTTTATCATCGCTTTCACGTGAACGAATTCGAAATGCCATTGATAAGTGTACGGCGAGAACAGGGCCAGAGAGGGCATCTGATCATTTAAAGTGCTTTCCTATTTACAGTCTGGCTTTTAAATACCATCAGAATCGAGCCGAAAGCTAAAGAACTTCAGTGTCTGATCTGGAGTTGCACTAAATCTTGTTTGGTGGCAGTCAGACCTCAAGAGTGGAGCTATTAGAGCTCGAGCAGAAGCCGGATAAATGGGATAAGCGTGTGCTGACAGCCTGCGTTTCCTCCCTCCAGTGGACGGCTGGAAATCCGTGGTGCTGCATGTTAAGCGACTGCTGCACTCGGGAACAATAACGCAGGCGAAGATCCTCGCAAAGCAAAAGAGCTTGAAATTGATTGAAAATGAGTGACTTGGATTCCATAATAGACTGTTTATAAAAATGAAAGATTATTCCTTTCTTCAGTATGCTTCTCAAAATGCTTGCGCTGAATAGATGTGTCTGTAAACGGGATTAATGCTTTGATATTTGCCTGATAATATAACGGGAAATGTTGAGATCAATACGGTTGTTTTAAGATCATTGGCTCATTCCAAAATTTTATTGACAATTTTTTTTCCAGGAAGGATCTGCCCATACAAGAAAGCTTGCACATATAGGGTTGGAGTGGAAGATCTTAAGGGGGGGCTGCCACAGAGCTCTGACCTCACCCCTATTGCGATGAATGTGAGCGCTGACTGCACCCCATGCCTCCTCACCTTCTCAACATCAGTACCTAAATTTCCCAACACCCTTGTAGCTGAATGAGCACAAATCTGCACAAAATCTAGTGGACCGTCTTCCTTGAAGAGCGGTCAGTGTGTGTTGGGAAATATATATAGGAGCTGCTACTTGATTTGTTAGTTAGTTCCAGCGCCATATCAACTGCCTCATTGTTTTTAACTGCTGGATCTGAAAAAGCAGTGATCATCTCTGTCAGTACCGGGACCTTTGCATGTGAGACCAGGGTCAGAGCTAGCGGCAATTGTTCAGGGCCTATACAATATTTCACCAAAGATGGGCAGCGTAAAAACTAGGCATCCCCACCCTCTGAATGCATGTCTCTTTTCTACGTATTGACCTTTTGAGCGAAAAGTAATATTGTTTGCAGCCGGTAAATTCGTTTATGTATGACGCTTTGAATCAGCGCTTTTGATTTATTCCGGCGGGAAGGTGAACAGCGGGGCCTCCAAATGTCTAGAATCGGGTCCTAGATCAGTAAGGACGGGTATCTCCTCCGAGTTCCAACTAAGTATCCTAATATCTCCGAATTCGGAAGAGATTTCCGCTCGTTTCCAGAACTTCGCTAAGCTTCTTATGATGAATTTGTATTCGGCACTGATTGTGCACCGAAGCCTGGTGTTCGTCTGATTAAATAACCTCTCGTGCGCACACTAATCAGTCTTAATCAGAACTTCATCAGAACTTCATCCAGGATCATTTGCATCGCCTAATACTAACAGATATAATCCTAATCAGTGAAAGACTCTGATATGTAAAGGGTGAACGCATGAGCCTGTTTATGCCAGCGAGCGTATTTAATAAGAGGAGCAAAGCCTAAACGTCTGTCTTTCTCGTCCCGTAGCCGTCAGACAGTTGTATGGTTTGAAGTATCCTCTCACAAATCTCACTGAAGGACTTGTTTGTGCGTGGAAATCTCAACGCACTTGTCAATGTTCCTTCTTGTGTACGTATTGTTAAATCGTCGAAAGAACTCACGAGTGGGAAAACGTGCTTTTTGTTGCACAGATCTGTTGCTTTGCTCTGCACTGGAGTGTCATTTTATTCTCCACCCGCTGCACAGAGTGCGGAAAACGCACCGGAACGGACTGCATAAGTGACACAAAAACACAAAAAAATGATTGAAAACAACACAAAACAGCCTTGATACAGAAGATTTTTCAGGCGGCTATCGGCAGGACCGGGAGACGAGGATACAGAGAGAGAGAAATGGCCACAAATCAGCGAGGGGATGACAAGCAGGCAGGCGACGACAGTTTACAAATCAATTCCGCATGACAGTTTTCACCTCTATAGCATGCTCGGTGTCATCTACCTTATTGAACATAATGGACTGTGTGTGTGTGTGTGTGTGTGTGTGTGTGCGCACACCTCTGGAACAGCTTCAGCGCTCTTTTACCATGAGTCTACACATTTCTTCCAAATGATATTTCTTCACACGATGTTTTGATGTCTTTAGAAAAAAAAAAAAATGCAAATGGAAAAGACACTTTTCACTCCAACATTCTTCCATTCCACTCTGGGTCTTTCAGTCACTGAAGAACTCCGACATCATCACACCATCTGCGGTGCCTTTCCTCGATGAAAAAAACAAAACAAATGGGAGCTCTTTAGTCAACTAAAAGCAACCCTCCCAATCTTCTTGCACATTCTTGGTTTTCCTTTCTCTCGGAAACAAACCCCTTTTGAGGTCGTCATTGCGGCGCGGCACAATTAGCCACGTTCTAATAAGCTAGACTCGTTAGTCTCTAACGTAGCGTTTTTTTACGGCCCTCCGAAGCGCGTTTGAGACGGCTCCGACGCGTGGCCGTATTTCAGTTCCAATTACGGCTAATTCGACATTCCCTCTCGTGCGTTCATTAAGTTCTTTTAATAATAATCCCATTAACGGCTTTTGTGACTTTGGAGCCGGGAATGCTGGGACGTGAAACCCGTTTAACGTGTTCATTCTCACTGATTTATGAATACAGAATAAGATGGAAAACACATTCTTGAAGCAGTTTGTTTCATAGCGTTTCTCTCGGTTGTGCTGCTGCAAGGAGCAGCGCCACGGAGCGTAATTACACGTTTCTATCCAATCAGATTTCAGCACTCACATTATGTATTACCCGTAAACCCAGAAGATTCCAATCCACTGATGGAAGCTGTTGCTTTAAGCAGTCAGACCTGTGATTTGAACACTCTAGCTGGCGTCCAGTCACTTTCAGCATTTTTACGTTCTTTGATTGGATGTCAGAGAGCCGCTAGTCACAGAGCGCAAACCAAATCTGTAACAATCTAGGGTTAGGGTTATTTGTGTAGATTTTAAAGCTGTTTTTGTTTTTGTTTTCTAGCAGAAGGAATTGATTTTAGCACAGATAAAATCTGCAGTCTTTTCAAGAAAAGCTGAAAATCTTGAGGAAAGGTACGTTCGTACGTTTTTAAGCTTTTTTCACGAACGATTCCTAGTTTTTGCACAAAAGCACCCAATTTGCCTGAATTTGAAATCCCCAAGAAAACCGTAATGCCTGAAAAAGATGTGATCTGATGAATATCAATGCTTCTGCTGGAGCAGATGATGTATGTGGAGGTTCAGTTGCGGCTCCAGTGAAAGGAGACGTGTTGAATCCTGTTCATTGGGTTTCTCGTTTTAGTAATGATGTTCATTCTCGCTGTTTGAGATCCTGAGTGTGATGCAGCTCTCTGTTCTACTGCGCTTCTCTATAATACTGTTGGTTTCAATAGACGTGCCGTCATAATGATCGTATTAAGATTTGGATTTGTAAGGGAAGGACATCTCTACAGGCCTGGGTGTAAAATGCATGGCCTGTCACAGATAAAACATCTATCATGTTCTAAAATCCAGGAAAGGCTCTGGAAACAGTACGTTCGAGATGGGCAGTTTTTTTCTTCCGAGAGCTCTGAGTGTTTCTACATGGAGTTTGAAGCACTTCAGAAAGACATTGAAGCAGCCATTGGCGTAAAAATATGTATGAATGAAATATTTGTATGAATGAGGTAATGTCAAGGGTATAAATATATATAACTACACATGAAGTGTTTTTAGGTTCCAGCAATATGCCTGTTGAAGTGGTTTCCTTAAAGGTGTAGCAATGAAGTCTCAGATTCTCCTTATAAAAGACTATGAAAAGGCACTGAATCGAGTAGAAACACGTGGGAAAACTTCACCGCAGTTGTTATGGACATACAGGACGTTGGATGGACAAATATTTGACATTATAGTGATGGTGGCAATACATTATATGAGTGGAAGTTTTTGAAGAAGCCATTCCACATTGAGTCCCATTTTGCTGTAATAACCTACATTCTTCTGGGAAGATGTTCTGGAATTTGGAGTGTGGACATTGTTGCTCATTCATCCAAAAAGGGTGTTAGTAAAGGAAGGTCCTCATGTAGCTGAGGGTGAGGAGGCCTGGGGTACAGCAGGTTAGCATTCACATTCTTTCCAAAGTTGTTTAATAGGGTTGGAGCTCTATAGTAGGAGATCTTCTACCACAATCTATAAATTCTTGGAGCTGGCTTGGTGCACAGGAGAACATTATTAGTCTGATAGTTCAAGTCAGGAGAAGATGTCCTGCTACAGCACATATGGCTGGAAAAGTCAGGTTTCCCCAATACTTTTGTTCCATATAGTGGTGGTTGTGTAGGATGTATTCCACATTAGGAGATACTTCCTTTAGGCACAGGATTGCAGCTCACCTCAGGTCAAGTATCACCATCGGATATGATCAAATCACGGTCTAAATCCTATAAAAGGTTGTGTAATAGAGCGCATTGTTCATGCCTGATTATATCACGAAAATCGTCTGATGAGACTTAACGCATGTGAGATATCCGAATCTAATATGTTAATACGTAGCGAAAACTTTATAGGAATGAATCAATGCCTGAAAAGCTCCAGACGTGTCCGCATATCATTATCTGGGTTTTTATACGTGGCTGATTAACCGATTCGCTGCGAAAATTTGCAGTAAGAGGGGGCCTAGTTCAAACAGACGAGATCCCGAAATAAATGATGATGCAAGTTTTGCTACGCTTTGCATGAGGGAACATTTTCAGTCCAAATGCAGAAGGTGGAAAAAAATAAATAAATAAAAAAATGTATAAAAAATTAATTCTTATACATTATAGAAATGAGGATTTTATTTAGGTATTTATTTCTTTACTTATTTAAAGAACAAATAGATATTTGAACAAAAACAAAAAATTGAATTTATTTTTCCTTTGTCTTTTTTTTTTTTTAAGTGAAAAAAAAAGACAGATTTAAGCTTCGCCCAGCTGCCAGCTTGAAACCGCATTTTCCCCAGTGAGCCTTGTTTTTGCAACGAAGCTGTTCACCTGGAGCCGAGTGCCACGGAGGACACCGAGATTTGTCTCCATTAGAGGTCAAGCACCCATAAAATCCCAGGTAACGGTCTGTAATAGAATCATGATTAGGTTTTTTTTTTCTTCTAAATGCGGCGGCAACGTCTCAAAGCAGCTTAGTGCTACACGGGGGCTGTGGAAGCTTTGTTTTTTATTAAATAAAGGTGTGTTTTTTTTCTATGTCCACAAACGCTTTGCTATTTAAGTTATTCTCGTCGGGCTTATTGAGAATTGAGTTATGCATGTGAAGTGGTGGAGAGGGGATTTCACACCAGATTTACTCGCATTTGTATTCAGAGCTCAGTTGTAACTACAGGCTTACTGACTGACGCGTGTCTGGGTTATTCATGACTCTGTCCTTGAAAATTCCCCATGTTAGAGGAACCGTATGAGACTGGAAAAGGCGGGTGTCCCAATACTTTCGGCATCACGTATAAATATGATATGTATATTTATATATATGTATATATTTTTTGTCATAAATGATAAATACATTAGACTAATAAAAGTTATAGCACATTTTTATAAAGAAAAAGAAAATCAATTTCTATTGCACAATGGGGAGAACATTTGGATGTTCATGAGAACAGTATTGGAAGACTTGACTTTTTTTTTTTTTTTTATGTTTCCCTTCACTTGACCTAGAAGACCCAAACCAAACAAAGCCAGCTCCATGAAGATATGCTTTGCATGGGTTTAACCAGAAGATCTCCTGCTATCAAAACCCTATTGAACACCTTTGGGATGAACGTGGACGTAAACACACCCCCCCCCCCCCCCCCCCCCTGGGCCTTCTCATCACCTACATCACTTTATTGGCAGCCTCACTCTGAATGAATCTCCACAAAATTTAGTGGAACGTCTTCCCAGAAGAGTGGAGCTTTTTATAACGGCAAATGGAAACTGAATAAGGAATGGTATCTTCAAAACATTCATTTACGCCATTAGACAGATGCCCTCATCCAGAGTGACCTACATCTGAGCAGGGGAGGGTTAAGGGCCCTTGCTCAAGGGCCCAACAGTGGCAGCTTGATGGCGGTGTGATTTAAACTTTTGACCTTCCGATCCAAAGTCCAATGCCTTAACCACTGAGCTCCATCTCCATACTAATCTTATACCGCGGTATCTACAAACTTTTATATGGTATCCACAAACAAATACATTTAACCCTAAAGGACTTCACGTCCAATTCCTGCAATAATTCCTATTGGTTTTCCGCTTGAGTTCCTCTAAACGATAATCCCAGTTATAAGACCATCATCGTTTGATGCGCGACATTTCTCATCAGCTTGAGAACAATAGGATCTGAGACAGCCAAAATGTGATCGGAGCTCTGAAACATGATTACAGCTCAGGAGGCAGAGGAAAGAAGAGCGGCTCCTCCGCAACCCTCCAGTTATACAGTATCAACTGATCCCTTCATCGTTCTCGCCAATCTCTCCACTCGAAAAACCTAAAGCAGGAACGTACGAGCATGCGTCCGTCCACGATTCATTGAATTTACCATTCATGAAGTGACTTTATAGTCAATATATTATCTGAGGAAAAAAAACGAAACAATTGTGCACACAATGACAAAACGTCAACCTTCTAGATTGACCTTAATGTTATTTACGGGCGTGTGCGCCGTTCGTCTTCTGCTGCTCATGAGTTTTTATCCTCTGCGGAGTTGATTGAATTGTGTTTACAGGTGTAAAGTAGGGGTTTATAGTTCGGAGTGTTTATGCGAAAGAGCCCCATTTTTTTTTTTTTTACACTGACTCATTACGAGTCTTTACCCTTCAATTGACTTTAACACTGCGACGCTTTTTCTCGTCTTTCACCCCGTACAGGCGTTTCCATTTTTCTACAAGGACAAACCCATCTTTCATCTTCTATTTGGTTTAATGTGCTCACCGAGCTCATTGAAATGACAAGGAAGATTTATGGGATTTGAAGTCTGAGTGCTCACTCCATTTATATTTTTATTTTTTTCAATCCTCTGGCAAGATGACAACAAAATCATTTACACGCAGGGAATTGAAATTTGTTAAGAACAGCGTAGATAAACATTCCTAGATATTACTCAAAATGACTCTTCGACTTCCGCAAATTTTGGCTCAACGTATCCTTTTCTTATAAGACCACAAGCTGGTGGGCTGTGCATTTCACCCCCAGGCCTTCAGTGCACCTCTCAATATCATCATTAGAGAAATGCGGAAGAACGGAGCGCTGCATCACAGACAGGAATCTCATACAGTGAGAATGAATGTAATCACTAAAGCAAGTCTTTATAATTGTATCTGTGATACAGATACAATCTTGAATTCTTCTCCTTTGTTGGATGTTGTGGGATAAAAAAAACCTCTATTAAATCCTCACAAATACATTGGAGATTGTGCAGTTTGCTACAGATGCTGGTTGTCAGCTCTGACCAGTGCGCACTTTGACCATCCAATCAGAAGGCAAGAAAATTCTGACGTTATTGGATGCCTTCTAGACGGCCCGGTGTTTCCAACTTGAAATCTGATTGGTCAAAGCAACAGATTCATTCTGAAGGATTTTTTTACGCTACCAGTGACCCACAGTGCTGATTTTCTTAAGCCATACCGCAGATACTTTTGACCCCAGCAACATGAGGGGTGTGTGAAAACTGATTGGATAGAAGCTTCAGCGTATCCAGACACTCCTTACAGCAGCACACCTGACAGAAAAGCTATGAAATGAAGAGAATAAGTGTTTCTGATAGAGTTTAGCCTTTTACCGATTTCTTTCTTATATTTTTTCTCTGAAATATACCAAGATTTTTTTTAATTAATCCATCTCTGAGCTTGATTTCCCTGAAGTCCCTTCAAATTTGTGATTTTCTGCACTGGTTCCCAGGACCGTTTGGATATTTTAGTCGACCCCTTTGGGGGCTTCGTTGGCTCTTTGACAGTTTCTAACAGGCCGTCATTCAGTTAGATTGTCAGAACTCATTTAGTGTTTTCTTCCCGCTGCAGTGTTGCTCTGAGACGTCATTAGTCCATTCTTCAATCTGGGAGGGTTTTTTTCCCTTCCCTCAATGTCTCAGGAGATCACTTATGCCTCCGAACTCTATTTTAACCCTCGCTCTGAAGAGCTCAACTACAGTATGTGCTTCCGACCCTGATGCTTCACTTCACTTTCTAACAGAGACGTGTGACCCGGTATCAGATCTCTGGACCCTGAGAGGCTCGGTGTGTTCCTCACTGTTAAAGAGATCAAAGGTGAGGAGCAGCTTTCAGTTAGAAACCATTTTACACACAATTTAACACGCTCGGGGATCTTAGGTGTGTCAGGTGGAAGATTGTTTTGTAGACTGTTATAGAAGTAACATTTACACCTGCTATACAGAGCAAAATATCTCTATTACTACTATTGTACTACTATTTCCAGAAGTTTGGGGACATCCGACTTTTTCCTGCTGTACATGGTTCTTCTCCAAACCGCAACATCTGAAACTTTCCCTTCATATAAACTAGGACTCGACCCTTTTTCCAGCATGACTGTGCACAAAACCAGCTCCATTACGATATGCTTGGCATATTTTTGGTCTGGAAGATCTCCTGCTGAAGAGCCCAAACCCTACTTGAACACTTTATGATGATTGTAAACATTGATTGCATCCCAGGCCTCCTCACCTAATGAAGCACAAATCTAGTGGAACATCTTCCCAGGACCTTTTCAGAGTGTTCCTCAGCCTCAGCACTGTCAGAGGAGCAACGCTTTGGAGGACGTAAATGAATAGAATAAGGCTGGTTAAGTGATTATGTACTTATGAATAGGAGTAGTAGAAGGTGGAGGAGTAATAGATGTAGCAGTAGATTTATTAGTAGTTATGGTTTTAGAGTAAGGAGGAAGAGGCAAGTACTGATGTAGGTGAGGAGGCCTGGAGGGCAGTCACCTTCACATTCATCTCAAAGGTGTTTAGTAGTGATGAGATCAGGGCTCTATAGCAGATCACTCGAGATCTTACTCTCCAAACCATGTAAACCGGATCTTCAAGGAGCTCACTTTGTGCACATGGGAATTGCCATGCTGGAACAGGTTTTGGGTTTCCAAGCTCAAGTAAATGCAAAATTTTACTGTCACGCATCTGAAGACGTACAATTGAGGTCCTCCGGATTTGTGGGAACAGTTTGGAAAAGAACCACAATAAAGCAGGAAAGGTCAGGTGACCCAATACTTCTGGCAATATAGTGTCTGTTACAATTATCGTGAGCCCAAAACCTTCTTTTCAACTGCATTATTTGCGCAATTTTTTAAAGCAGGTTTTTTTTATAAACTCGTAAATAAAAAGTAACGACTGATTTCGCAAAATGTTGTTGAGTAAAAAAATTATAAAAAATTTTGCCTTTGAGATGTTCAAGTAAAAGTTTCCCAAAATGGAAATACTTCAGTAAAGTACAAATACGTGAAAAAGCTACTTAAGTTTAGTAAAAAATTACATTTACTTCCTGTCCACCACTGGTAAGAGGAGATAATGTAGCAAGTAGGTTGGTAGATTTCGTTCCCCATTGGTGTCTTTCTGCAGATCTTGTCTCTTTAGTGTTCTTTTTTATCCAAAAGTAGACATTTTTTTGGACTAACACTCGGTGCCATTTATATGTTTTGCTTGAAATAACCATTGGCTATTTTGAGTGACCAACAATGAAAAACACCCACTTCCTCATTCTACTGCTATTATTACTTCTCATCCTAATAAGATTGGTCCCCATTTGCTGCGGTCCTCCACTCGTCTGGAAAGACGTTCCACCAGATTTTGGAGTGTGCATGTGGAGATTTGTGCTTGTTCAGGCTCTCAAAAGGGTTGCGAGGTCAGAGCTCTAAAGCAGGAGATCTTCTCAGCAATTCATCCCGATACACAGAAAATGACTGTATATTATGGGCTATTTTGTGATTCACGACATATAACCCTAATTAGCGCTTTTATCTCGTTCTTGTGTCCGAAACTACAAAATATGGCCAAAAAAACAATTTCACGGGAGGGGAATGTTTATGCGTTTGATTAAATGCCACAATTTAGCGAGCGTACAGCTTCCTGCAAAGCAGCAGAAAACCTCCGGGGTGCACGCCGAAAATTAACGCGGGCTTTAATAGAAAAGGCTTTAATTAAAAAGTCCCAGGGAGTAAATTGGCCATTAGAGCTCGTGTGTTACTGTAAAGAGCCAAACTGAGAGACTGAACTCCCTGCTCCAGGTGCATTCTGGGTAAATGCCCTGTGCCTTGTATAGCAATAAATATTTGAAATTGTACAGGGATGTACACAGAATTGGCTTCACATACAGAGTAACTGGTACAGTGGGAACTACTTACTTGATATCGGCGTGGTCTGTTTAGCAACTGATCCTGGTGGATGCTATTTCTTTGCGTACGCATCGAAAACACGGAGACGTTTATTGTTCGTCCAGGACGTGTTAACTTCCATGAACTTTCGTCTCCAAGAAAATTGTTGCGAGCCAAATGCACACAAATGTATTATAGAAAAGTGCATGAGTACGTCCTTTCAGAGACATGCTTCCCTCGCTGCCGTACCCACATGCGTACTGGAGATGACTACATGCAGCGTGTTGCTCTCGCTAATTGGGGTCACCTCTTCTGAGAGGCGAGGGAACACTAAGCACACACGCTCTCATTATTTTTTTTTCTCCCCACCACACAACCACCCACCCACCCCAGTCTTTCTTTTCACTCTTCACAGCTTCTCTCTGGGATTTGAAAGGATGGAAATTCATGCCCTTTTTTTCTTTCTTTTTTTTTGTTTTTTTTTTTTCTTCCTTTTTTTTAAAGGCCAGGGTTATTGTGCAGCCTTTTCTATCATTTCGAGTTGACCACCCCAGTCTTTCTTTTCCCTCTTCACAGCTTCTCTCTGGGATTTGAAAGGATGGAAATTCATGCCCTTTTTTTCTTTCTCTTTTTTTGTTGTTTTTTTTTCTTCCTTTTTTTTAAAGGCCAGGGTTATTGTGCAGCCTTTTCTATCATTTCGAGTTGAAACAAACAAACAAAAAAAAATTACAGCAGCTCATCCCCTGAAAAAAGATTTCTCAAAAGGCCATCAGGTGCTTGTTAGCGCCCATGATGATGTTCTGCAAAGGACGACTCACTCTGCTCATCTCGTATTCACTGTACAAGGCTCTTGATCTGAAGGTCACGTCTCTGTCCATGTCCAGCAGGAGGCTCTGATGGTGTTCAGCATGAATCCCGCTTCCTGCTGTGTCTGATAGAGGTCTTTTTCTATCTCTGTTTGCTATATCGGCACCTATGAATGTCCAAGCCTCTGTTACTTTGAAGCGTCAAATAAACTCCCACGGCGTCCTTCGGCCAGTCTCTTTTAATTAAAGCCGAAATCACCAACAGGTTCTGATATTGTTTACCTGCTTTCCAATCTCACTCCCTACTAGCATCAAGGTCTGAGGGAGGCCCCATGCTTCACTTCTCCTTTTTACAGGATCCTGGTCCCCAAATTACCAGCAAGAAAGCACCCGCTAGGCTTTTCTCTGCACGGTCCTACTCTTCTTTCCTTACATACGATTTATCTTGAGCTGCCTTGGCACAGGGCCCAGAGATCACAGACACTTATCATGCTTAGTTTGCTCCAAATACTCGTACACAACCCAAAAGGTTATATTGATATAAAAAAAGGTTATATTGGTGCACTTACGAGGTGGTATCAAAAAGTTTCAAGACTAGCGCACCAGTGATCTGCTTGCTTTTGCAAAATGTCCTCTCTCGGACACTATAAAACATGCCAGTATAACTCGTTATTGACGCACAAGGTCAAAAAAAAGAGATGCAGAAAACGTCAAAGATTGTGAGCATTCACTCAATGAAGCTGCAGACCTGACTTGCCTTTTTCGGTCATGGAGATGATCGGTTCTAGCTCTTTGAAGACTGTTGCTTCGTCTCAGGGTCGTACCCGTACACAGAAGTTTTCGTCTCAGCAATGATCCTCAACATGAAGGACTGCTCATCCATTGCACACTGATGAAGTTCTTGGCAGACTTTAACGGGTTTTTTTTTTTCTTTCTGCTCCGGGGTCAGCAGCCCTGGGCCGAACTTGGCAGCAACACGGCGCGAGTGGTCAGAATAGCACCAGTTGCACAGCTCCCGATGTAGACAGGACTTATGAAGATCGCTGCTCCCTGTGACTGTGCGTGCAGCCTTGTGCTGCCATCTGTTGGCGTGTTATAAAACTAGTCTGGAAACATTTTGATACCACCTCGTAAACTAGGTCAGATTCAAACCTTTCACACGGTCAAGTTTCAGGCAACAAATCACTTGTGACTGGTAGCACATTGGACCTTCACTTGCTAATTTGTCCCTTCCTGTCCAGCTAATGAGGTAGCTGGGTAATTTCTTGATGAATAATAAGATAATGAATTATTTATTTATAGGTGGATAAAAATAAGGGATAACTAATAGAAAGCAGGGTATCTTGGTGGAAATAGTGGGGGTGTAATCCCATGCTCTTGTGCCTGAGAACTTGGGGTTTCTTCTGGATTCTCTGTGCTCTGGTTTGTTCTGCCTTCTGGAGGTATCCATGAGGCTTCATCATGGCTATAGTGACCTTTGGGAAGTAAGCTTTGGGTTTTATTTGTGTGTTAAACAATTCTGTGTATTAATTATATATCTTTTTGATGAGAAACCTCTACCCCATATCCTGAACATGTCTTCAAAATGCGAGGTGGTTCTTATATGCAGGGATGGACCAAGCCAGACTGAAATTCTTGCAGTTGACCTTCTATTTATGTTTTGCTGATGATTTCTTAAGGCAGAGTAGTACATTTTACAGCTGTACACATGCTGTAAACTGTCATTCATTGTCTTTCTGTCATGTTTCAGTGTTGATAGGGTATGACTTTACTCAGCCATGTGCCACTGTCAAGTCACCTGTCCACTGTGAATTGATGACTTGTGTACACGAGACAGACACCGGCTCTTCATCACGAAGAGGTATCGGCCGCATCAATCCCCCACACACCTGAGACACATCCCTGTTGTCCGAGGTTGTTCCGGTCACACCGACAGTCGGGTTGGCAGCGGATCCTCATTTAGAGATGATGTCTGACATGGGGAGGAATAATAATGGATGAGTTTATGCTAATGGCGGTATGATGAATGTAAAGGAGATTAGCAGCGAGGATTCTGTTGTACTCAAACAGACTCTCATATAAAGCAGCAAGGTCAGGTAATGGAACATTGGATGTTCATTCCCGTTCAGTCGGGTGCCAAATAATTGCGGAATGGATTATTGATGAACTAATTAGCTGTGGAAGTACATTTTGGTGAACAGATTGGCTATAACAGATCTCATTAGCACTTTCCGAGGCCAACTTGGCATCGATAGGAAACATGCCGGAGAGAAAGGTGTGCGCTTCCTGGATCTTTTCCAGGGTCTGTGTGCCTGGTACGTAAATTAAAGCACTCAATAAAGCTGTCGAGGAAACACTGGCATCCCAATCATTCTGCCAAAGTCTGGATTTTTATCAGGTAGGTTGAGAAAACACGTCGTTGTTTGGATGCATTTTTTGGGCACTTATTTCGTATATCTGAATATTGCGTTCCAGTCAGTAAATGACAAATTAAATTTAAAGAATTTTGATTGATCACAAGATGAGCCAATTTATCCAGAGTTTGCACTGGTGGAGAAGGAGGGGGAAGGGCTATTTTGGTGCAAAATAGCTGAGTTAATAGAAAATTAGGGGAAACAAATACGGTTCAGTGTTCAGGAAAATAAACATAATAAAATTGGTTGAAAATGTTGCTATATTGGTCTAGATATGGCTCAATTAGTAGGTTTGGTTTAAATGGGATTTTCTTGGTGTAAATGGTGCCTCAGCTTTTGTAAAAGTAGCACAATTGGGGGGAAAATGGTGGCACAAGTGGGAAAAAGTTATATCAGTTTAAAAAGTGCCACAATTTGGAAAGCATGACATGACTGGTCAGAAAAAGAGGCGCAACTGAGCGAAATGTGGCACTGTTGGTTAAATATGTGGCATAATTGGAACCAATATGGTCATCATCATTGGTTGAAAAAGTAGCACAAATGTCAGAAAATATGACATCGTCGGTTAAAAATGTGCCATTTCTGATAGAAATATAATGCTGGTGGTTGCAAAAGTGGCACAATCGATAAATCGATGATGTGGTAAAGTGAAATAAAGCAGTAGAACAGATATGTTTATATTTTTTTATTTATTTATAAAACAGGATATCTTAGCTCCATCGCACCACTCTGATTATTTCATCATAACGGCACAACACAAGAGTGTTTCGTTCCTTACATTATCTAAGGTTCGCATTAAAATTTAAAGGACACAAGGTTATCAGGTCGCCAGTGCTCCTGAGAATTTCCAACAAATTATAGATAAAGGTGAATAGAGGTCACTTATCATTTTTCTTTCTCTCTCATCACCCCATTCCTTCTCGGTCTCTCTGCATGCCCTCCACGTGCTCCTTTTTTTATTTTTTTATTTTTTTTATTTCCAGCCTAATGAGCCCCTCTGCATCCTGTAAGCACAAACTTTTCTTTTCCCCCCAGCCAGAGCAGCGCTATTATGAAATCAGTGCATGCAGGAAATGTCTCTTTATTGACACCAGTGAAAATTTAAACTCAGCTAATGTCCACATTGGAATCTTGCCTGTAGCAGATGCTCCGCCGTCATAAACGTGGCCGCGCATGCAAAAGAGCCGGCTATGCTAATTAGCTTTAGCATTTATTTATTTCTTTATTTCTTTTTTAATTGAGCTGCTCATTTCCTTGTGCACTTCTCCACCAGAGTGTGTAATGATAGCTTAAGGCTAGTGGTGTGTTAGCGGAGCTACGAGTGGTAGTTGATACAGCTCGGCGTGGTTTTAGGCTAGCGGATACGCTTTGCAGTTCTCACATAATATTTAAGCTTTAAAAGTTTTTTTTTTAATATAAATATCTATATTTCTAATGCTAATAGCGCTCACTAGCGCACTCTTTGTGTACATTTGAACATTTCGCTATCTACCATTTTCCTCCCGGTGGTTGAGATAGGAGGAAGTGTCTTAGCGGCAGTAGATGGAGTGTGTGGGGTCTGTGTCAATTACCCCATCTTGAAAATATAACTGCTTATTTAGGATTTAATGTGTCAGGTCTTCCCACACAGGGGAATGATCCAGCTGTGTTATAGTGATAAGAAGATTGGATTATTTTACTGACCCGGTTCTATGAATCTTATTCTTAAAAATTTAGTTTTTAATTCCTTTGGTCAGAAATAAAATAAAATGTTACCTCAGATCACCCAATATGTGTACATACACGAACTTTGTGGATAGTTCCAAAAATTTATATATCTATATAGAACTGCATAGCGTATTTGGAAGTCACGTGAATCGAGAACAAAGGATGAGATGAAATGCATCATTCCGTTTCCTGTGTAATGCGCTGCAGAGCGTCTATGGGAGTCACGTGATAAAAGAACGAGGGAACTCTGACTAAAAGAGGTAAACTACTCCATTCTGTTCCCTTTACACAACCTACGGAGATTTGAGCCTTTGGCTTAAATGTAAGCATGCATGGCTAAGTGATGATTATTTACATTTTTTTTAACTTATAGGTCTCGAAACTGGTAGTCAACCCCTTCCATCTGATCAGACTCCAGAAATACAGCACTTAGTTGTATCAACTTCTGCTTTTAGTTATTAATTGTATATTTTTTTTTGTTTCCCAGAGGTAACTGTGAACACGGTGATGGAGCTCCACAGAGCGAAGTGCTAAAAGAGGTTTGAGAGCAGCCGCTGTCTGCGCTACAGCATAGATCCTTTCATTAAAGAGAGAACACTAGGGACACGAGCTGATGAGGATGGATGTCTGGCCGGCAGGCAGGATGAGAGCTTCTCAAGTAACCTCCAAAACATGCCCGGAGTGTCAAGAGCAATCTCGTGTCGACTCGAGTAGGTATATTGATCAATAAATTGTGGGTTTCTGCACCCTGGCTTTTGGCAGTGAATAAGCATCTCTTTCTTAGTCTCCATCTTCCGAGACCTCGGAGCAAATCGTTCAAACATGCCGATACCACTAGAGCATTAAAAATGCACTATGACATAAATATGCATCGTAATGCATCACACTTTATTCATGTAGCTCCCGTTGTGTCTGTACGTCAATAATTCGTCATGAGCACACCACAAACCCAGAATGCGTACAATGGACAGCGCAGGTAACATTATCCTCATCCTTCTGAGATTGTTAGCATGCGGATGATGAGGGGAAACAAAATTCCCAACTGGAAAAAAAGGGAGAAAAACCGTGTCGAAAAAAGTGTAATGTAATAAAGATGCAGAAATGTTGCTGACGTTTTTGATATATTTTCGCGCCGAGCTCGCGGGCCGTCCTGATTAACTCGAAGTAAATCATTTGCAATTCCCTTGAACGCGTTTTCTCCGCGCTCTTAGACTTTTCGCTCCGGTCATAAATAATACAAAACTGTTCGACGCTTGAATGCAATCTCTGTGAAGTTACCGCTATTAATACTAATCAGCCGACTTCTCTCTCGCCGCGTGTTCCTCGTCTTGTTTACGTGGCGATGCGTTTACTTGCTGCCTTTCGCACTTTTTCTTTTTTTTTTTTTTTATCGTAAGCCCTTGAAAACTTCGAGAGGTTTAATGGGGTTTAAACTCTTAACTTGGAAGCCAGTATCCTCACTTAGGGGTTCTTTAGAAGTTCTTTATGTCCACACACAATTTAGGAGATCGTGAGCAGGTACCTAGTGTCATCTTTATTCAGTTAGAAAAAAAAGTTACAAAAAGTTCTTCACTCATAGACCCAGAGGAAGCCATTGGCCATTGTCAACTTTATGCGAACAAGTTATTAGGGCAACCCTGTCTCTGAACATCACCCTCCAGCCAGGACCAGATGAACCACCAGTACAGTAAGCTTTAAAAAAAAAACCTTGAAAAGTCCATGAGAGCTTGGTATATTCTCTCTCTTCATAGACAATTATTACTAACTTTATTATCTTGTATATATTATTATGGTTATTCTCCTCATGACTAACAAAGAATGTGTTTCCTCAGGAACATAAACAAACCTGCGCTAATTTCCTGAAAGAAAAGAAGAAAAACGGGGAAAGTAAGTGAAATGTTTTTGTATGTGTAAATATTTTTTACAGAAGTCAGAAAAAGGGGAAAGAATTCATCATAATTATAACAAACAAGAATATACAGTCTGTAAAATATCACTAAGGAAAGAAGGAAGGAAGGAAGGAAGGAAGGAAGGAAGGAGAGGCAGGGAAGTGAGGAAGGAAGGAAGGAAGGAAGGAAGGGAAGAAGGAAGGAAGGAAGAAAGGAAGGAGAAGAAGAAGGAAGGAAAAGCAGGGAAGTAAAGGAAGGAAGGAACGAAGAAGAAGCAAGGAAGGAAGGAAGAATGGAAGAAAGGAAGGAAGGGGAAGAAGGAAGGAAGGAGCAAGGAAGAAAAGAAGGATAAACAGGGAAGTGAGGGTTAAGAAAGAAAGGAAGGGGGAGTAAAATGAAGTGAGGAAACAGGAAAGGGACCAAGAAAAGAAAAAAGGATACAGAGAAGGGAGGAAGAAAGAAAGGGATGAGTAAAAGGATAGAAATAAGCACAGTCCTCACATTCTTCCCTCCTTTCTTTGTTTCCTCCTTCTCCTCCATTTCTTTCTTTGTACTAGTGAATGAAGGAAAGGAATGGAGGAAAAAAGGACAGCATGAAGGTAGGTATTTAAGTGAGTAAGTACCAAATATCCCAGGATAGGAGGTGTGGCCTCTGCATGAATCACCCTTAGTGAATGCTTTAATTCCTTCATATTTATCAGCCCCATTCGAGTAGGCGTGTCTCATGTGCGGGTCGGTGATAGTGGCAGATGCGTCCACAATGTGTTCCTCAGTCCCACTGAAAGATGCATGTCCTCCCAGACTTCACTATCGCAACAACCCTACATCATTTCGCTTGGAATCATCACAAGGAGAAAGTGTGTGTACTCTCTAGAGAGGCTGACTGCGATACTTGCAGTTAAAATATCTCTCACACACACACACACACACACACACACACACACAGGACACACACACACCGTCTCGCACCTCATCCCTCTGTGTCCCTGAGAGAGACCATAACAAGCTGTCCTCTCATGTTTACCTGTTCTTTCTCTCTGTCTGGTAACATCTCATCACATACTGCCCTTCAGCCTTCTCTGACAGTCCCGGTGAGATTCACTTCCAGAGATTAGCTGATGAAGCTGTGTGTGTTTGTGGACATGTGTGTGTGTGTGTGTGTGTGTGTGTGTGTGTGTGTGTGTGTGTGTGTGTGTGTGTGTGTAAGCATCAAGGGTCTATCCGTTATAACACACTGTGTATGCCGTCTCTGTACCAGCCACCGTTTGAAATTCCAAACGGCGTCTATACTAATGAATGGCCTCTGCTTTCCGGGGCTCTCGTGGCTGTCATGGAGAATAGCGCGGAGGTGAAGGGAGTGCAGGGACGGAGGGAACCTTACAGACACGGATACACATCTAAACACCAGCCTCGTTCTTGCATCATCTCATCCATAAAGCAGGAGCACGAATTGGCTTCGGCTTTCTTGAAGCTACAACGTGCTACATCTTGAAAATCTCTTGGAGCTTGGCCTCAGTTTTCTGTGTACATAAAGTCTATATTTGCTTATTGTGTTTCGGTGATCAGGAACGTGCAAAACAACTGTAAAGGAACAAGGGGAGATGTTGTACATTACATCATATGGATTAAAAAAAAAAAAAAAAAAAAAAAAAAGAGACTCCTGACTTACTTCCACAGCCATGTGTGGTTCTGCTACCACACACTTGGAGGCATATGATTGGATAAAATGTCTTTTGGAGGTGGAAGCCTGAGATTATCCCATTATTTGTTCCAGCATGACAATGCACCTTTGCAAAAAACTAGTTCGGTGAAGATATAGGTTGGAGTGGAACTTCTCCTGCTATATAGCCTCTTCATCTCAATCTCCATCAAATCTAGTGGAACATCTTTCCAGAAGAGTAAAGTTGTTTATTTCAGCAGTTGGAGACTAAATGTGGAAGGGGATGTTCAAAATGAATCATGTACCAATCTTATGGTCAGGCGTCCACAAGCTAGTCTACATAGTGTACACAGATCAGTCATAACATCGTAGCATTAGTGAATTGAATAACACTGATTATCTCGTCATCATGGCACCTGCTGGTGGATGGATATATTAATTAGGCAGCAACATTTTGTCATTAAAGTTGACGTGTTAGAAGCAGGAAGAAATGGGCAAGCGTTTCACAAGTGCCAAATTGTGACGTCTAGACGACTGGGTCAGAGCGTCTGCAAAACTGCAGCTCTTATTGGATGTTTCTGGTCTGAATTGGTCGGAATCTATTAGAAGTGTTCCAAGGAGAAAACAGTGGTAAACCGGTGACAGGGTCGTGGGCGGCCAAGGCTCATCGATGCACGTGGGGAGCGAAAGGCTGGTCCGTGTGGTCCGATCCAACAGACGAGCTCCTGTATCTCAAACTGCTTAAGAGGTTCATGATGTTGATGCTTGGCAGGTCACGACTGTTTTGATGGCAGAAAAGGACACATGTTAGGCAGATGGTCACAACGTTATGCCTGATCGGTGTACATTTGATTAAAGGGTAATTTGCAATCTATGAGAATGCTTAAGGAATTTGCTTAAGGCACATTTGTTATGGACTATGAAGTTAGAACGAGTATAATTTGCCTTTAAAATCCAGCAGAACAATTCATGTCATCTCGTCAACGTTTCTCACTATTGTCCGACAACAGGAGCCAGAAGCCTATTTAACTCGACAGTCTAATTGAAACGCCTTAATTCATTATGCGAGCCGGCCGTCAACCGTGTCCGATGGAAGATTGCAATATCAAACGTCTCCCTTACTAAATCAAGCTTTTTGTCCGTTTCCAAGCGAGTCAGGGGACAGCTGGGAGGAATGAGATCCCTTATATTGGCCATCAGAACCTGAACGTGTCGGTCCCTTTTTCAAAGCAGGTGCTTGGGATGACCTTCATTCTTTTCCACTCACTGTGACTTTGCTATAGGGATCGAATTCGCTGCTACTGTTGACCTTGACGGCCTCGCTTTTGTGATTTGGCATTTGAATTTTTCTCATAAGGACCGGATTTATTCACCTAATAAAGTATTACACCCTTAAAGAAAAATCCCATCGAGTGAAATGTACACGTCCTCTTTTTTTAGACACTTCCACACTTTTTTCAGCGAGTATGTGGTTGGTGAGCTGAGCGACCATGAACTGTTCTGGGGACAATATTGTAAACTTTCACTTTTTTAAATGTTTATTTACCTCAATATACTCATCATTTAACATTGTTCAAGCATTTATGGTTTTATAGAGACAAAACCATCGAAAAGAAGGCGACAAAATGTAGCTAATCAGCCGAATCGGTCTGAAGGGTTTCCTGCAAGTCTAAAAATTATTATACGTTTGTCCTCAAAATACATTTGTCTCAGTACTATGATTTCTACATAACACATTCCAGGTCTTGCTCTGTCTCTGAGGCTGGCAAAATACTGGCAAAACAAGCAGCCTGTGGCACCTAGTGGGACTGAGGGGAAAAAAGAAAAGGATAGCTAATTGTGTGAGTAGAGAAAGCATCTGGGATTTTGTTTCTACATGCACCAGACACATTGTGTTACCTGTGTTGCTGTAACTGTTATATTTGGGCCATATTTAGAGCAGAGCTAAACAGGTGTAATTGGGATTTTTATGCCACAAATCCTCAGATGTAATTAAGTGCTACTCCGAAGTTAAACAGGAGTTGGTCTAAAAGAGAAATCGTTTTTTATCTGCACCGCCTTCAGGCCTCAAGCATGTTGGCATGACATTGGCTTGAACCTATTTAGGATTTGAATTTATGGTTGATAAATAAAGCGAAGCGGTTCGAAGAAAACACTGTGCAAGAAATTATTCCAGCCACCAAGAACTGAAAACCTTTAATGACATTTGATTACTGAAGGAGACAATGTCACATTCATTGATATCATCTTTGCTGTCAGCTTTTACTCTACTGTGGCTTTTCGAATTTAAATTCAGAATATATTGGAGCTTCACACAAGTGGGTACGATGTTGGACTTACACCTTACGTTGCTCTGGATAGTCGCATCTACCAAATATCACAAATGTCACCATATCACCCCTAGGGTACTTTGAGATGGTCTAATTTATCCTCCGTTGAGGTAAAACCAAAAAGCGGTCCTAGGTCAAGTGCGATTTAATGGGCTCACCACACAAAAGGAATAACAAATATGAATATTTAAATTTATTTAAATATTCATATTTGAAGCATTGATTTGTGCCATATTTACAACTAGGACTATTTTCACAGCTATACTTTTTTACTGTGCGATATCATCTGCATTTTTTGGGGTCTAAACCAAGTGTTGAGTAAAGGCTATTTGTGATGTGCATGTGATTTTTTAATATTTTATTTATTTATTTATTTATTTATTTATTTATTTTTCTTTCCCTCTTTTTAAATTTGTAATCAATTTGCAAAGGTTTCAAACAAACTTCTTTCACATGGCAATTATTGGGTTTTGTTTGTAGAATTTTGAAGAATTTAATGATTTTAATCCATTTTGGAAGAAGGCAGTAGCATAGCAAAAATGTGGAAAAATTGAAGCGCTGTAAAAACTTTCCAGGTGCACTGTGTGTGTTGTCACGATACAGCTGGATATTTTATTGTTCATAAATAAAAAAAAATAAAAAATCTATAAAATAAAATTCATTACATTTATCAGTTGCAACTTACTGTGGATAAAGGCATTTAGAAGATAATAAGCCTTGTGGACTTTGAGGAACAGCTCAGCAATGCCGAACCTGAAGTGCGTTCTGCAGGGTTTTTTCTTTTTTTTTTTTTGTAACAACCTGAAACCAGACCTGATTGCACCAGATGGGAGTGATGAGGCGAAATCAGGGTTGATGTTTTTGATGCGTGTCTGTGCAGCGGCGTTCCCCGGAGTGTTTGCGGTGCAACAGAGCAGAGTGTGGAGGTTAGCTCCCAGGCTGGTCTGTCAGATTGATTCAATTCACTGTTACAGCAATCACCTAAAATGCATGCTGGCAAATTTACTTGTGTGTACCTGCACTTCTGTGATTATATTTGTATATCTGTCAGGATAATGAATTTGGGCCATGCGGTGTACAGATATTACTGCAATTGCACACATCGGAAGTCGGACCTCAGACATCGGTACTTCAGTGCTAGCATAAAATTACTTCAGTGCTAGCATCAAATGCTAAATACATTTAGTTTATTGCATAGCAAGTTTCTGAACCACGAACCTAGAAGAGCTAAACGAATGAAAATGAGACAGGGGAACCCAATCAGGTAACAACAAAGGGATAATTTTTGAGCCGTGATGGGAATTTGACAGAAGAGTATAAAGAACGTGAAACAAACGGACTAACTACAGTAATGATGCACAAATGGGGCGTTTTGAATAATCAGAAAGTGCCTAACACGAGCCCAAATATACGAAAACATTGTTTTACGAGTGTAAATCCTAATGTAACTTATGGCACAGTTCATTCATTCCTATTCCCAGTAGCACTTTTAATACCTGTGTCAAATACATGTAAAAATTTTTAATTATCATTTGAATCCTTTTTTTTTTTTTTTGTTTCGTGGTACGAAAAGTCACAAAGATGCCGTTTGACAGCAGTTGACTGAGAGCAAAACTTTAGAGCGAAATGTGCTGACAAATAAAAGCGCTAAACACTTCAACCGCACACACACCCTTACACACAGAGCGCTACACCAGCTGCAGTAATAAACAGCCTCATATATATTTTTTATTGATTCTGTCATTGTGCTCTTGTAAAAGAACCCACTTTTCTTTATTGAATTCTTGTTGTGCAACGCTTTTGACTGCGCACTAGAGACCTCGAACAATTACTGCCCAACCTTCTCTGTATTAAAAAAAACCCCAAAACACATAAATATACTGAATAGAAAATCATTCAAAAGTTCGGATTCGGCGTTTGAACCAGTGTATGAGCGACGCTTGTAAAAATGATTGTCGATTGCAATCATTTGTGCTGTGAAATCATTGAAGATTTAATCATGAGATTTGTGAAATGAATGTCACACACATTTGGAGAGAGAATTCCCTTGCGCATCGAATGTTGCCTTTTTGGCTGAAATTTTCTTCGATGATTTTGTTGAGGTGGGAGCTCGGTGGTTATGGTTTGGTTCGGGAGGTTGAGAGTTCAAATCCCAGCACTGTCAAACTTCCACAGAAAGGTCCTAATATCTCAACAGTTTAGTTGTGTAACTAATAATAATGTGTACCTGATCTTTTTAAGTCGTTCTGGATAAGCGCGTCTGGCAGCTAAAAAAAATTATATACGGGTAGTCCCCAAAATAAGATGTACAGTAACCCCCTGCTTTACCGTGGTTCGAATCTCGAACCCCGGTTTTATCACGAAATTGCATTTGCCACATAAATAATTAGTTTGGCTGATTTTCCCAGTCTCTCGTGTTGAGCACGTGGGAATATCATGATCCTCATGTAAAATGTTTACACTTATTGGAACGTGTATTTGGAATGTGGAATGTGTGTGTATTAAAGGACCCCTAGTGCATTATATCTAGTTTACAACATATTGGAACCTGGAATATGTTGGAATAAGTGTAAACATCTTACATCATATGCATCGAAGTAATTTATTAGAATCTTTTGTTTTTAATTCCCAGAGACACACTGTATATTAAAACAATACACAGTCAACAAAGAAACAGCAAATCGACAGGAAAGTTCTGAAAAAATGTTAATGTTGAATTAATGAAGCTCTTGTGACCTGCCTTTAAACAGGTAATGAAACCCCTAGCAAGTTTCACTGATTGTGTGTGTATGTGTGTCTGATCTATGAGCCTGAAGTCGACATGAGATCCTCAATGTGCTTATGACGCCTTCCAGCTGGAAAATAATTCAAATATGTCTTTTTTTTTTTTTTAATAAGAGTCCCCACAGGCCGTACACCATACAGGAACTCATTCAGGCTTAAAAAATACCACTTCAGCTGATTTTTTCCTGTTGCCCTTTGGGTAATGACTGATCTGATTTCCTTAGCGTGTGTGTGTGTGTGTGTGTGTGTGTATGTAAGGTGTAATGGTGTAAAAACTACACTCTGGAAGGAATATACATTAAAACAGTATATATTGAATTATAATATATGTATGTGTACTATAATACAGAGTTATTGCTTTTTTAACTTACAATTTTGACATCTGCTTGCGAGCTCTGTGTGTGTGTGTGTGTGTGTGTGTGTGTGTGTGTGTGTGTGTGTGTGTGTGTGTGTGTGTGCGTGTGTGTGTATATAAATGTATGTATGTATATGTATATATGTGTGTGTGTGTGTGTGCAGGGAGTGCAGAATTATTAGGCAAGTTGTATTTTTGAGGATTAATTTTATTTGAGGATTTAATTTGAACAACAACCATGTTCTCAATGAACACAAAAAACTCATTAATATCAAAGCTGAATATTTTTGGAAGTAGTTTTTAGTTTCACACACACACACACACGCCCAGGCACTGGCTTTAGAAGGATTAACACTGAAGCGTGTTGAATTTTCCCATGGCTTGTTAATGGAGTTCATTGTATCCTTTTGTTTTTCCTGGTCTAACACAGGGGATTTGGCTCATGAAGGCCTCGCTAATCCACCGGCGTGTGTTCGTTTGCAAGCAGGGAGTTCTAAATTGCAAACTAAAAATGCCATGTTATTTCAGTGACGTCCAGTCGAGTGGCTTTAATTGTCATTCCAGCCATATTCACGACAGTGCACAATAAAACCTCCAGAACCAAGGTTCTCTGTGAAACGACAATTAACACAAGATAAAATAAACAAATCCGAACAACTAGATCTATACACAGGACGTTACATTAAGTGGTCATGTGCAACAGCACAACACGAACATTGGAACAATGCAGCAAAAAATGTCTATATTGCACTTTTAACAATGGACATTGTCTCAAAGCAGAACTTAACTTAAGAATTAAAGTGAATTATGTGCATTTTTTTCTGACGATGAAGCCTGGGGTAACGGTGGCAAGGAAAACCTCCCTAGATGTTATGAGAAAGAAACCTTGCCAACATTGGCAGATTTGAGGTGCTGCGATTTTAAACTCATGACCTTCCAACAACTTATGAGCTTCCACTGACTATTTACTGCCCAATGTCATTTTGAAAAGAATAAACTACAGTACAAAAAGATATCATCATTGTCTATCAAGTGTAGGCTAATATTGTGCAGGAGCAAATATGTTTAGCTAGCTTACATAAAACCTCTTTCCCTTACGCAATAAACCAAACTTTTCAGAATAAATTTAATTGCTCAGAGGAATAAGACTAAATTTAAGATCCCATTTATTATTATTATTAAGATCCAATTTGCTAAATTGTAACTCCAGCATATATCAGGACATGTACAAGGTGTTATCAAAATATTTCGAGATTGCTATTCCGACCACGTCTGTTACCATGGCTGCGATTTAAACACGGACAGCAAATTAGAACAAAGAGCAACTGTGAAATTCTGTGTGAAACCGGGCAAATCTGCCATTGTCACATTTGACATGACCTCCGTTTGACACACGGCGATGCCACGACCAGTCATTCCATGTGTTTCGAGAGATTGGGAAAATCTTGAAAGAACTCAACCACCGGTAATGTCGAAACCATTCAGCAACTCGCGCATGATGAACGTCGGAGAATGATCCACGTGATCTCGCTTACACACCCACCCCCTAATCACCAGATTTGGCTCTGGCAAATTTTGCCCTCTTCCTGAAGATTAAGATCAAACTTGAAGGTCGCCGTTTTGACACATTTGTGGCGTTCCAACGCAAACTGCAGAAGGTGCTTGACACATTTTGAAATGACGATGTCCAGGACATGTTCCAGAAGTGACATGAACGCTGGGAGGCTCTGTATTGCTGTGCAGGGGGACTATTTTGAAGGCGATAGTGTGCAAACATAGATAAATAAAGTACTTTCTTATAAACAGAGCTAGTCTCGAAACCTTCTAAAACCACCTTGTATTTAATTATGATATATTATTTGTAGCTTGCTATACGACAAGCAAATGTTGCGTAGGTGCATGTCTTTAATGTCCAATAGGGATTGGTCTTAAACCTACACAGATTATAATATTGTTATTAGATAGGTATTTGTACACACTAGCTTGCCACCCCAGTGGGCTTATTGTAAAAGGTCTGTCTACACCCGTTCTGATAACTCTGATATTTACTCCAATATCGACTCTCTTTAATTTCTTATAAGATACACTTTTATTCTGATGTTCCAAAACAAAAGGATAGATTAGTTAAACCCTCACAACAGTATATAACTAACAACCTGCTACAGGACAGGCCTGGAAGGCGTTTTCTGTTTTATAAAACCTACCGGCAAGACGTAAATAACATTTTTACATGGCAAATCATCCTGAGCGAACAGGAAAAAACGGCTTGAGATTTACAGGGTGTCTGGCAGATCAATACTGAACTCCGAGCGAGGTGGTAGATTCTATTCAATCTGCCACCGGTTACAGCTGATCCGCCTCGTAAAACACAACAGCGGTGTTGTGCTGTCGTTACTTGAGCCTGGCGCTTCTAAACACCACAGCAGACTTCAATTCATGATTCTGGTTGGTGGGAAGGCATCAAATCGTTTTCTGGAACTTTGTCTAAAATGTAAGAAAATGTTGGGATCCGAAGTTTTGGTGCTTATCAAAAGCCAAAATGGAACAATTTTAATTATATACACTACAGACATTGTTAGCAATAGTGACAGCCAATGTGTTGTGCTAAGAGCACATTGAGGCTTTTTATCTTTGCCTCTCTCAGATCATTGTCCTTCCTGTCTCGTTCACATTCCTGCCGGTCAGGATTACAGGCAGGATTATAAACCATGACAGAATCAGCAAGTAGTGAAAGGAAGCAGTGGTAGCGCTTAGCTTTCACAGCATGCTAGCATTCATAACAGCCCTCTGTGCTTTTATTGAAGCTTCACTGAGTGCTTCTGACACGTGAAACTGCCGCGGTGAGATGGGAAATAATGGGTGTCTGCTTCCATGACCGCGTCAAAAGATTTAAAAACTTAGCACAGAGATTGGGCAGCGACGGGAAAATGGAGGGCGTGTTGTGAGGCCTAACTGGGATTCTTGTTCACCCTAGTCAACATGACTGCCTTGCGAGTTTATTAATAGAGTTTGGACACGAGCCTGCCGTGAATGGAACGAATAGTTTAATACAAGCTTTTATTACTTTCGAGGAGTTTAAATATCATCTCGTGTTTACCTCCAGATTTTGTAAAAGGTCTGCCGCAGCTTTGCTAAGTCCCCCGTGGAATCTCACGACTGAAGTCTGAGGAAACGAAGCCTCTTTTCTAATTAACCCCCGATTCATTTGCATTCTCTTCCATGCAGGTGAAAGAGTGTGTCTGCATTTCCTTAATAAAGAGACACGGAGGTTTTTTTTTCTGAAGGAGTAAAAAAAAAAAAGACTATCTCTTTCTTTTCCTTCTCCATATTTATTCTTTCTCATTTTTCTCTCCGCAGGTTCTGATTCAGGTGCGCTTATGGTTTGGATCAGTGGCTCCGGAGTGATTAGGAAGCCTCCTGTGAGAGGTTCAGCCCCCATGCAATTAAATCGTGCTGTTGGCTTATAAATGAGTAAATCGTCAGAGTCTGGTGAGAGACGTGCTGTTAGTAAAACACTTGTTGTGTGGTTGATGGGATTATTCACATTCCATACTGTTACATGAAATGATTACTAATATGACTTTTGAAATAATCACGTTTGAGGGTTTCATTACTTAGTCATAACAATGGTCTTGTTTTTTTTTTACTTTTCAAACACATCACTGTGCAATTCATTGCTGTCCCCTTCTAGCAAAGTGAAACACAGCTAAATAAAATCCATCCTGTCGCTGTGAGTCTCACCGTATCAGTCCCTTAACATCATCCACCGCCTCAGGAATTCTGATGATGTGATTATTAAAATTCTTTCTCCAACCATCTGGTAATGCATCTCTTGCGTACTTAATTAGACCGGGTCCTCCGGGTGTTTAAAGATCAAGTCTCCAGCAAACAGACCGATGAAGGACATCGTACTATCAATAGTGTTTTACAGAGAATCTGAACTCTAAAGTTTAAGTCTGAAGTTTAAACTGAAAGGACACAAAGGAATGGACAGCAAATGATTCCCCATCAGCCTGCTCTCACTGCTTCTTGTGGACTTCAATAGGACCAGCATAAAAAGGTCTTCTCAAACACTACCGGTTTATGTACATTTTCCCACAAAAGGGGACCACACTTTAGATCACCCTGATTCAAGACTAAAGAACAGCTACAACCATGATAAGAATGAATCTGAGCTTCGTCCGGAGCATTTCAGCAGCTAGTGTACACAGTGTAACTACGCAAATGACAAATAAATGACTCTTGACTCTTGAACCATTAAGTATCATTGCACTGCGATAATTAAGAGCTGAAGAGGCTGCATTTTGTTTAACACCAGCGCTTGTTATTGCCACTTGGGTCTCACGCCATTGATTCATACAAAAGAGAATACAGAGACTATATTTTCTTAGCAATCATAGTTGTCTGTATTTCCAATACACAGATAACACACACGGAATTCAACCTGGAGGGGCCCAAGGGTGAGTTCTGTTAGGAGAACCAGCTGCCTATCTAGTCTATTTTAGTCTATGTCTAGTCTATGCTGTTTACACTATAATACACCAGTCAGACCTTTCCAACATCATTTTGTAGTGGTGGGCATCTCCTTTTCCCCACTGTTGCCTGAGCTGCTCAGCAGAACTGATCGATTCCAGCACATGTAAAGGAATTCCTAACACTACAATGTAAACTTGGTAGTTTAAAGAAAGAATAAACATCCTGAAGAAGGATGAATGTGCACATGAATGTGAAAAACGAGTGAAAATCCCTGCAGAACCCATAATCTTCAAATCTGGCTTCTTGTAATGAACTAAATACTTGATTTTTTTGTTTTGTGCTCTAGATTCTGCTAAAAGAGTTTTTCATTCTTTCTCTCCTTTCACATTTCTTCTTCTTTCATTGGTCAGTTTTTTGTATTTTTCAAATCTTTGCTTGATCCTCATATCGACCGCAATCATCCAGTTACTGACCTCAGCTCTAAAACATAGCTGACTACTTAATCTCCACAGGTTCACCTCGATACGTTACATACAGACACGGGTAGAGAGTGTCTTTCCAAAATATGAACGCAAGCTCCTGAAATCATGAACAGACAAATATAGTGTTAGACCAGAAAGACTTCTAAGAACGCTACATAGAAATACGCAGCCAAACGAGGAGCAAAAGCTGTCAGTGCGGCGTGAGGAAGAGATTCAGCTGATCCGCTGAAGTGAACAGAATAGAAGACGGATGCTGTAATATGCTGTCTGCTGTTGCAGTCCACCAGGAGCTTCTTTATCTGATGTTCCAGCCTCAGGCTGAAAGGAATGTGTGTCATCAAACTTCAAAACAGCTGTAAGATTGATTATATCAGCACAACCTCTGTGTGTGGCAGTGTGTTTAAGCCTAATGTATGAAGCATGTGGTTGCAGCATTTTTATTTCTTTTTGTTTGTTTCTGTCCATCTTAGGTTTTAAAAAAGAAGAGTCAGGAATTTGCCTTGGGCGCTTTTCACATGGTTCATTACTTCTCTACCATGTGCCGTGAGTGGGGAATGGAAGCTCATATAGGCTTTACTACTTGAAGGATAAGGGAAATGCTGGTGCATCAGTCAAAATAAAAACTAGGCAAGATTTGAAAAGTCATGGCTGCATCAGACATATGAGGTATTAAATTGAACACCATATTTGCCTCTATGATGTTTCATATATACTGCATTCAGTTTGGTTCTTCACGAATTGGAGATTTCTTTCTGATCTTGCAATCCAGTTCCTCCCAGAGCAGTTCAATAGGATTCAGGTGCAGTGACTGGGCAGGCCATTCAATGAGCCAGATGCCACCGATGTAAATAAAAGATTAGCTTTTCACAAACACTGTATATGTAAATTTGTAATATAGAAACATTTACTACTTAAGATCTACTGTGCATCATCAACAATATGTTATGCAACATCTTGCTGATCCTGACAAATGCGCAATAATAGCTTTAAAGTAAACGCGTGTCGATTAAGGAGCCTGCTTTCCGCACTTTCTCTGGAGGCTTTGGAAAGCTTGGGGCGCACCTTCATGCAGCAAGCTGCATGATTTAACCTGCTGCTGTAGCACCGGTGCAATTTGGGTCGAACAGATGCTGGGTTTAATGGAGCGCCCTGGCCAGTCGTCTCCTTCCCAAAAGTCTTCAAATGAGCTCTGCAGGTAATGTAGCATGGACGGAAATGCTTCTGCTTCCTGCTTCTGAAAGGAAATATGTTGTTAGGCACAACATATGCTCCTATGCACGTGCCCTTGCCATGAAAAACCCTCGTCATTGCACTTCCAAATGGATCAGAAAGAAACGCGACAGAATTCAACGCTACCAATTTTATCGTGTGGAATTGTAGAGTATATGACGCATAATTTTGCACTCAAATAAATAATGATTCAACTTGTATTAAAGTTACACACTGTGCCTTTCCCTTGAACATTTCTATATATAAATTACAGTTTATTCTACTAGTTTTGGTACTACTGGCTGTTCCAGGGCTGATTAAGAGGAGTCACAGCAGTACTTTTACAACCAGGAAATTTCTTATTTGTGAGATTTTTGCAGCCCCATTTTATTATTAAAGATCTACTTTGTGTAAATGTGTCACATATAATCCCAATTAAAACCATTTCAGTCTTCACAGTAAATAAAGTTCAAGGAGGTGAATACTTCTGCAAGGCACTGCATGGATAAAATAAGAATTGAGACGTCCGATTTGTGTATGGTGATACGATTGAGTCATTTATAGTGCAAAAATAATTGCCTTTGAAAGACTACTGATTTTTGTAATTCAGATTTTGCTAGAAGCTGGAACAGTAGATGTATAGATTAACGTTCAACCCAGTCCACCACGCCAATGTTTCTCTATTTCTTAAGAAGAGAGCAGGTAGGTACTGTCAGCACACGCTCAGTACCCTGAATGGCCTATTTATCATTCAAGGGCTGGTATGATACTATTATTTATAATGAGTTCTCCAGGACACAGTGATCTTCAGGATAGAGCACTGTGCACATTCTGGTTTCTCAGTAATAATATAACATGTTGAATTGTTGTCTAATTAGTTTCAATAAAGTAGGAAAGAGGGAGAGAAAAGATTTTTAATAGCTGCTAATCCATAAGCAGCTTCATTGCCAAATTATGCGAAAGGACAACAATCAATTAGTCCAATAAATAAGTAAGGCCTTAATCATTGCACATTTACCACCATGCTTTTATCACTGGTAAAAAAATGTGTTTGTTGAAGAAGATGTGCCAGCGGTGAGCGGGTGGAGGGCGGAGCCGGACGGAATGAGCGGTAAGAAACACCTGCAGCTGATAAAACTAATAAGTGCATTCGGTTTTAGTCCAGCGACGCCAATAAAGATGAGTGAGACACCAAGCAGAGACAAGCGGGAGAGTGGCCGAATGGTGACTGAGCATGGGCAGGCGCCGGAGAAAGACTGCTGGCCGGCGAGTGCACTTAGGCGGACGCTTGTAAAAGGTGTGCCAGTCTGCGTGGAAAATCGGGCGAGCACTGAGGAGAAAAAGAGCGATGATCCGGTGAGACGGGCGGACGTCAAAGAGAAAAGGCGCCCCGAACCCCGAGTGTGTGCGTGAGCCCTGGCGTGTGTTCTGGATAGGAAAGCACCGGGTAAAAATGAAAGTAAATAAAGAAAGCTCTGCTTAGTGAACTTTGTTTGTCTCTTGTTTCTTCCAGTGAAGAACCAGTGAGTGTGTTACAGTGGTGCTGAAAGAGACGTATGTCACCAGAGGGACTTTGCCGCGAAGGGAGCAGGAGCAGGCCAAGAAGGAGTGCTGCAGTCGAGCATCTTCAGCGAGATGGGACCAGTGGCGAAAACGGCCACTACACAATCCGCCACACCTCTCCTGGGAAGTCCAGATGGTGCTGTACCCATGGACAGGCAGCTTCTCTACCTCTCTCTCTCACTTCTCCTCTCCTTCTCCAATGACCTTCCCCACCAGCTCACCAACTCCTGTGAATCTGGGAGCACTTTTCACCACCTTCTGCCTCTTATGCTGTTGGGCATTGTGGGGGTGTGAGCCAGCGGTGTGCGAGTGGAGGGCGGAGCCGTACGGAACGAGCGGTAAGGAACACCTGCGACAGATGAGACTAATCGGTGCAATCTGTTTTAGTTTGGTGACGCCAATAAAGAGGAGAGAGATGCCAACCTCCGGAGAGAGAGCCACCAAGCAGAGATGAGAGGAAATGCAGCCGAATGGCAACTGAGCGCAAACAGGCACCGGTAAAAGAAGGTAAATAGACTCGTGTGGACGCCCTGTTTGTTTATATACACCAAACCTGAAAAAAGGCAAAAACACAGTGACGCTCACTGAAACCGACCTCATCATCCAACAAAACAATGAGCCGAATCGTACATCTAAGCTCTGCAAGTGTTATTTAGAAATCAGTCATCTGGAGTGTTCGTTTTTATGAAATTACCTGCCCAGTCACCGCACCTAAATCCTATTGAACTGATTTGAGAAAACTAGTGAAGAACACAATTGGCAAGTTTTACAAGCAGCATCGCTGTATTTCAGCTGAATGTTTGAAGAAACAACCTGTCAGAATGCCATGAGTGTGTAAAGCTGTTTTTCATGCTAGGGGAGGATTTTTTCAATGGAAATAAAGTAGAACATTTATATTTGTTTAGTTGCATTATCGAGGTTGCTGCATAGAAACAAAAGTAACATTAAAAAACCATAAATAACCTTTTCCACCCTGTCCTTCAGTGCTTCTAGAAATCCCTTTATGGCTCCAAAATTACCTTAAGGTTATCGACATTTGAAATTAGCCTTTAAAATAAAGAAAAAACAAAGTCAGATTAATTGGCTTTCTCGCGTCATGTCATGCATATTTCAAACACCTTTCACTCACCAGTTGTGAAGCCTGAAGCTGTAACCATAGCTTTCATCTGGAGATCAAGGCGAAGAAAGGTGACCTTCATGTCAGTATTGAATCAATGATTAAATGAATGAATGAATGAATGAATGAATGAATGAATAATTTGGAGCAATGAGCAGTTGCATGGCCTGTTGTGAGAAACAGCGCGGCTAAATCGACTGATATCAGGGGAAAGAGAAGGATCTCCAAGAAGGACGTGCTGGTTAAGTGCTAGACGTTCTTTCCTGGTAACTGAAATGTTGCATTATTACATCTGTGGACATTTAAAAAGTGATTGTTTTAAGCCATTTACAAGTCTTATAACCTTCTACTGCTAGGACTGAATTCACTTTGAGATGTATTCAGTCTCAACGTCTGTAACGGATATACAACTGGTATGTTTGCTGACACTACCTACATCAACTGGCTCGCCTACTATATACAATATATCACATATCGATCACCACAAAATGCTAAAACTTAAATACCATGGAGGCGAATAAAGGAATACCAGTATGTGGGATTCCAAGAAGGAATAATTGAGAAGTATTTAGTTTGAACGTATTTGGCTAGGCTTACATTTTTGTTCAAGCTTACCTTAAGAATGCTTTGCAAAATCGCCATCCCAAATTGACCTCCTTTACCTAGTCATGACTGAATCCATTCTCCTCCAGCCCTACCATGCCTCCTCTTTTTTTTTTTTTAGTACACATAGAAATTCCTAACTGCCATTCAGCTTGCTCTATTTATTTCCCTCTAGTGCATTCTGAAGACCTTCCATACTAACAGCACAGCCTGATGATGGGGGAGGCTGTAGCTCATTGGTTAAGGCAGGGCAGGTCACAAGTTTAAATCCCAGCAACGTCTAGCTGCCACTGTTGGGCCCTTAAGCAAGGCTCTTAACCCTCAGCTGTTAAGTTGCAAGTTGCTCTGGATAAGGGCATCTGACAAATTCTATAAAGATAAATTACATTTAATTTGTCTATTCTAACTGTACATTATACACTCTACACATATGCCATAATAAGGTTCATTAGATCCATAAAGCACATTGTGATTTGTATAGCTCTTTTAAGATTGCTGAAATCGTACAGCCGTTAGAAGTCATATTGGCTTGAAATTAATTATTTACCGTTTTTAAGAAAGATTGTTTGCAAGTGGACAAATAAGTAAATGTTTCATACAGTGTACAGGATCTTTACAGGACGCAGCTGCACCACTTGGTTTCACACTTTCCAGAGTGTCCCGCATGCTCTCTCTGTTGACTTCCTGTAGCTTCCTGTGTCGGATTTAAAACGCTCGCCAACAAAGGCAAAAAAACAGACCAGCATCCCTTTACCCCTCAGCACTTCTCACCTCGGAGTGTACCACACTCCTTCCAATCCTGAACCACTGCTGGACTGGTCCCAGAAGGAAGGTATGCTTTCAGACTCTTCTCTCTTGTAGCTTCAAGATGGTGGAATAAAATTCACTTGATCTCTGAATCGCTGAGTCACTAGCTGCAGCCTTCAAACGATGTCTGAAGTCTTACCTCTTCGAGAGGTTGTTATATCATCATGGCTATGCTGACCGAAAAGTCTCCATGTACAGAATGTTTACATGTGGTTACAGGGGAAAGGTGAGCCTTTTTACACACATATGCCAGTGCAATGGACCTTGTATGGGAAAGAGCCTCGTTTGCATCTGTTTCTCACCCCTATCCAGAAGGCTAAAGACAAATATGTCCTTTTCACCCATAGAGGAGTCTAGATGATGAAATCTCACTGCAAGAAGCAATAGCAAGTAAAGATCTAGAAAGAAAAGGGAAAGGCATCTAATCTTTCTCTTTGCTGTTTAGCAACAATATTGAAGTGTAAGCATATTATAGAATAAAGACAGACAAACAGACAAAAGCGTGTTCGACGGATTTTCTGTGAGGCTGCTGAGACCTTAATCGACGAAGAGATGTTTGCATTCTCACAACCTCCATCTGCCTGCAGATACGAACGGCATAACCAGGGACGAGCTGATCAGTGTGGATTTATCACCGTGGTTCGGTGCTTTGCTTCTTTGAAAAGTTTTACAGATGCCCTGATTTTATTTTAGATCGCTTACCCAGCAGTACCTTTGGAGCTAGAAAGCTGACATTCTCCTATATTCTAAAATAGTATAGATGGATTTCTATGCATTATTGCTATATACTGTATGCTACAATCTCTGACAGCTTGTAAATATCCTGTCTAATCGATCCCAAGCAGCTCCTCAGAAATCTACTCAGCTTAAAACACAGCTATCCATGGCCGGGAGCCATGGGGAGCAAATTTGGATTGAAGTCATGGGATATTTTCTCTCCTATGTCATTCGAATCATTCTCTGCAATTTTGCATTGCACAGAAGACATAGTGCTTTGTCATGTCACCCTGTTACCATTATGAGGCACAGTATGTGTTAATCCTCACTCTTTAAAGTTGGTATTTGTTGTATGATGGGAAAAGTGGATGGTTTGTGTATAGAACTAGGCAAGTGACCAAATTGTGAACCAAATAATTCTTTCTAATCAAGTAGTTTTACTAGTGCTCATGAGAAATGGGAAAGTTCAGCAAAAATAGTTGAGTTGTTTGCTGTTGAATATCGACCAATTGTATGATTAGCCATTAATTGTCCCAGCACAATAGAGAGAGTGCTGAGCTGTGTCGTTTTTTTGTTGGTCATGTAATGAGCTATGAAAGCACATGGATAGTGGAAATTTGGAAGTTCCTAGCAAAAAAGCTGACTGACTTATACCAGTTTTATGTGGTATTGCCTAATGCAAAAGTTGGGGGAAAAAAGTGTTTTTAAGACTTTTGTTCATCCTACACCTCATGAACTATTCATTTCCTCAAGTGCTGGCTAAAATATTTGTTATATTTTTAGAAGGAACCTTTGCGGTACAGATTGCAAATGCACAGATCATAATTACAAAGTTCTCCGTTTTGAAAAATTACGGTCAGGTGTCGGATTGATTGTTTCGTTCTGCCGACTTTGTTGTTGAAATAAATAATCTATGCATATAAACACTCATGCCTATACCTCAGGAGTTACGAAAGGTCACTGTGAATAAGTCATGAGAACTCTTTCCTCAAGACTAATGACAAATCCCACAAACTGTCTGTCCCAAACCTTAAAGACCTTCTCTCCTCAGAGGTCACCATAATTGAATTTTAATCCAGCATTAACATAAAGCTATAAATCATAGCAATGTAGCAGCACAAACACTAAAGATGGGACCTGCTTAAAATTAAAACATACAGGGGTGGCCAGGAAGAATCATGACTGAGAGAGGTGCTGAGGAAAGGTCCATAACCCTCTTATGTCTGGCAGAGATGAGGAAAACCCCAAAATTGAACCCTGAGGTACTCAAACAAAATGGTAACAAAAATAAATAACTTGTTTACTTTGGGCAAAGTTGGCCTCTTCCTTCACTTTGCATATTAGCTGTGAGGGCACACATTTGAATCAAACTCAAGATCATGTCCCAAACTGCATAATGTACATGGGGTAAATACTTTTGATAACAAGTCTAAACTTTGTGTGGTACGGCATCCTTTACACTTAGGAAGGTGCCATTTCTTATAACAACCTTGCAGTCTTAGGACAGGCTTGGGTAATCGTTCAGAGCTGGCTGGAGAGATCACTCAGGTTCTACCATATACCATATTCTACCATCAAGTCTTATAGTTGGAGATTAGATCTTCTGACAGTACTGAAACACTGCACTGCACTGATCTGGGAAAATGGTAAATTACCAGTGGTGGATGAAGTGCACAAACTCTGTACTTGAGTTAGGGAGTAGAGATAGAAGTAGAGATACACTCAGTAAAATAGTTCTTTAGTAAAAGTGCTCCCTTTAAACTTGAGTAAAAGTACTAAGGTATTTGCCTTCAAATGCATTTAAGTATCCAAACAACTCTGATCAACAAAGTTGCTTAATCAACTTTGTTAATGTGAAAAGACTTAAATGTGACTTTCAGCACACTGATCTATTAATAGAATAATATTAATGATTTCAACACTGATTGATTTTCATGAGCCCAAAACCTCCTTTTCAACTTCTTCAAATAAATTGTGCAAATGAGGCCACGTGTTGTTGTGGTGAGTACGCGTCTGGAGTTTCTTCATCATTTATTCCTTTCTAAATGTTCTGCTTGCTGCTGAACTGTATGTTAGTGATAAGTACGTACACACCACCGAGCGGCGATCAAAACAAGTTTCTAACGGAGCCCTGATTGGTGGCTTGCTGTGTGATTGACCAGTTACGTTTTTATCCACTCAAATAAAAAGGGACGACTGATTTTGCTCCAATGTAAGAAATTTGACTTTGAAATGTAGTGACGTTAAAGTAAAAGTCTCACCAAATGGAAACACTTCAGAAAAGTACAGATACGTGAAAAAAACTACTTAAGTACAAAACGATATTACGTTTACTTCCTTACTCTCCACCAGGGTGGTGTCTCTCGAAGTTTTGCTTTAGGTAACTGACACTTTTCTCGGAGTAAATTTAGTGGTCCTCAAGTCTCTGATCTGAGGCCATTATTCTCACATGTATCTATACAGAACCTACATAAAAACGTAACTGGATGTAATATATGCAATAAATTGTTGTGTAGAATGTAATATTTTCAACTTGAATATCAAACAGTGTATCTAAGTCATGTTGTATTCCTCAATGTTCTTCTTCCAATGAGTCCTCTTTCTGGTGACCATCTTTCGCCTGCTCTGCGTTTCATCTGTCGTTTTGCCGCGGTGTCTGGAAATGGATAAATATGTTGGGATATCAAGAGTGACTGAACAAGAAGTGCATATTGCCAAAGGAACCATATTTCTTTTACTTCCCTTTGAACCCAAACGCTATTTCAGGGTCTGCAAAACAGAAATCGGTGGTGTGCGTATAGCTGGTATTACCTGAGTGATGACAATAACTTGTGGAAACTTCCAGAATGACAGTTGATGGGGGTGAAAAAGGAAAAAAACAAAAAAACAATGCTTAAACCATACAAATCATTCCCTAAAGGAAAGAAAATGCAGGTATGTGTGGGTGGACAATTGGTTTCAAGAGAGTAAAACGTATCCCTGACAGTGTAGGAGTGGGTAGAAAACTCAGTGCTGTACTGTATGTGTGACCTTCATGTACACTTATTATCCTGCTTGAGGTTACAGAAAGTGTGTGTTGCTTCTACACGAGACTTCCTGACCTTCAAGGAGAAAGAAAAGGTGGCCACAGGCTGCACGCTGGATTTGTAGCGGATAAGCGTGTACACAGACCCTGGAACAATGTTTGCGTGTGTGTGTTTGTGTGGATATATGTTTGCCCTTGTGTAGCTGTACAGCTGCAAAACTCCTGTGGCTTTAGGAGGATCAACACTGCAGCGTGTTTGGTCTTCTCTCTGCCTACTAATGTGTTCTGTCTTTGATCAGTATTGTGGAGAACAGGGTAAGGTGTATGCTTATGATGGCCATACGAGCACAGAATTGAGATTAGCATAACTAGCCGTCAGCCAGCAGGGAGGACGATTGCGTGTCATGCTTGGGGGTTTCCCAGGCACAGACATCAGCATCAATGCTAACATTTCAGGAATCAAAGACGCAGGATCACTGACGGAAAATAAAGTGAATAAAATGTGTGTGAACAACTGCTCATTGGTTACATTTGATGTATTTTTAGCATTATTTCTGTATGTAGAAGGACTGTGACGAGTGGCGTTAACAAATAGAATTTGTACGTGGTAAAGCGAGATACTCAAATATTCCAGTCATTTAAATGGGACATCAGGCAATCAATGGAAACCCTGGAATGGAAATCTGTCCATTAGACTTAAACCATATTATTAGAGCTCAATCAAGTTTGGTAGTTCCAGTACAAATAAGTTAGCCTAGAGGTTCCTGATCCATATCTGAACTTTTTCAATAGGACTGTCATCATTTGGACCAGGCTAAAGAACTGCTGAGGAGATGTAGTGTGTGCACATCTAGTCTAATTTTTTTTAGAGAAAATGTAAATCATACATGGACTAAAAGGAATCGATTTCAATCAATAATCAGTTAGAAAATAATCTCTTTCAGTTAGAAAATAAAACTAAAAAGCCCTATGAGAACTGGGGGGGTGGGGGCTTCATAATGCTCCAAAATGCTCCAAAGTTAATAAGCACTGCAAACCAGTTTCAAATATCAGACCTTCTGCTCTGGTGACTTTGTGGTCTGTGTTTGGTCGCTTGGGATCCCAGTCACTCTGTTCTAACCTGTGCTTTAATCACATTACTCGACTTTAAACAATGTAACACCTGATAAAATATGCAACCGACTGTAAGATTAACCAGTTTAGATGTGATTTCATAAATCATGCACTTGAAGATCCGACTGGAATTGCAAAAAGAAAAAAGAAAAAAAGAAACATCGGTCATTTGTGATCCCACACTGCCCCCTGGTGGCAAGATTTTGAACATTGCATATTTAGGGCGCCAATAATAGTGTTTGAACCCTTAAGTTTATGTATTGATGTTTTATATGTGTGTGTTTGAGAGGAGTATTTTACCCATGCACTTAGTGTTTTGTAAGACTCTGTGTTCTGTAACAGATGTGGATTGGATGAACTAAAACACTTTCAAATGCTCGCCACTGCTTTCAGCAAAGTGAGAATAGACGAATCAGCACAATATGAACAACCACAACCCAGAAGGTCCAGGGGTTTGTCTTTAATTCAGGACCTGTATCTCAATCACATACATTATCATGAAGCTTAACATTGCAAGATGATCAAGAGGGAAACTCATTGATGAGATGAGATGATCTCATTGTCCTGAGTGATGTATGGGATTAAATTTTTGTCTGTCACTGGTTTGAACTAAGCAATCTAGCTAAGACACAATAATGCCTACAATCCAGAGTTGTGCTTGAAATCACGCAGCGCTTGCAAATGGGAAGGTAACGCAATGCAAAGTACCTGCAGCCAAAACAGATGATGTAAACATCTGCCACTGGCGCAGGTGCAAGGAACCAGAGCCGAGCTGGATTTATGGCAAATGTACCAGAAATATGGAGATGCACGGTAGCAGTAAATTGAATTTGAGGTGTATTAGTGAAAAGGACAAAAAGAATCTTGGGAGGAAAACAAGGCCGTAATTTACAATATTTACAACCTGAAACCTTTTATGGTCTTTTATTACTTTTATCATGAGTCGGCTTTTGCAAATGCCTATAGGTGACTAAAAATTATACCAGTTTGATATTTAAGGCAATAAATGCATCCAAGCTCATCTTATCTCATTTTTCTTTTAAAGATCTTCCCCAGCCACAGTAGCTAAGAGGGTGGCATTTTACTGCATGGCTCCCGTCTTGCACCAAAAAGAATAGAGAATAAAACATGGCAGAACTGGCAGGTCACACCGATAAGGTAGTGCTTAGTGTTCACTGTACGCTATCACTTATCGCTCTCCATGCTTCTTTTAAAACTTGCCCCAAGTGCTTGTGACATGTTCAACTGCAAAGTTGTAATGAGAAATACCTGGTACTGAGCTCGATCAAGCCTTCCAGATATCAGATATTACGAGATCCTGATTTGTCTCCAGGTCAGGATCTCTGAATAACTCTTCATAACTCTCTGCTCTCCCCTTCATCCACTGCTCGCAACCTTGGGGTAACTACAGACCCCTTCTCCATACATGTTGCTAATGCGGCTTTTTCTTGTCAATTTCTTCTCTACAACATCCGAAGAATTTGACTGTTTCTGCCCACACAGTCTGCTCAGATGCTTGTTCAGTCTCTTATCATTTCAAGACTGGACTACTGCAGCTCTTTGCTGGCAGGTCTGAACGCTATTCGTCCACTGCAAATGATCCAAAAAAACGCCGTTGCGTGACCTGTGTTCAATCTGCCCAAGTTCTCCCACACCACCCCACTGCTGCTTCTCCACTGATGTCCAGTAGCTGCACGTATCAGATTCAAAACACTGATGTTAGCCTACAAGGCCAAAAATGGACCAGCACCATCTTACCCCAGTGACCTAATCACATCTCGCACTGCACCACTGGTACCACCTTCTCTTAGAATGAGAGGTAAGTACACTTCAAGGCTTTTCTCTGTTCTGTCTGGTGTTTTTATTGCCTCTCCAACACTGGATATCAAACCTGATCCAGTTCCAGCATTGTCAATTTATCAGATGTAATCTTCTGCCTCCTCCAGCTGCTTGAAGACGTGATCAAGAGACGATGCTTCACATATCGCCGGGGCCCTTGAATGTAATTGAACTTAGTATCTGTTGCGCAGCCTAGCTTACTCGATTCATATTCTTTACACAAGCAGTCATTGTTCTGTATTAAAAAAATGACTACCAAGAAAAAAACACTGTCTGTCTAAAATAAAATCACACACACAATATTCTTTTGGACCGCCTTGAGCTTTGATTACGGCATGCATTCGCAGTGGCATCGTTTTGATAAGCTTCTGCAATGTCAAATCTTTTATTTCCATGCAGAGTTGCAGTAATTGTTGTATTGATGGTGGGAGTTGGACCACTGCACAAAGTCTTCTCCTGCACGTCCTAAGGATTCTCGTTGGGGTTAAGGTCTGGACTTCATTGGTGGGAAAAATCCATTGATCAAATAACCTGGTCATTCAGTATATTCAGGTAGTCAGCTGATCCCATTCTTTGGGCACATAATGTTGCTGAACCGATACCTGACCAACTGCAACAACCCCAGATCACAGCACTGCCCCCACAGGCTTGTACGGTATGCATTAGGCATGATAGCCTTTTTTTTCCCCTAAGATTAGCCTCACTGCTAAGTCGTTTTTCTTTTTACACAGCAGTTTAGTCCTGTTGTTGTTTTTTACGATTTCACCAAACGTTTACGTGATTGCCGATCACGATCATTCAGAAGATGATGGTTCCCCACTATTCTTCCAGTTTTTATTAATGCGTTGGACAGTTTTTAACCCAATTTTAGCAGTTTCAGCGATCTTCTTGGATGTTTTCTTTGCTTGATGCATGTCAATAATTTGACCCTTCTGAATCAGATGAACAATTTTTCATGACCACAGGGCGTGTGTTCCAACATGGTTGTTTGAGAAATGAGAAGTTGCACTTTGGGGTTTAATAACTTGTTGCCAGCTGAAACATAATCATCCATGCAGAAATGATCCAATGGGAGGCTCTTAACTCTTTTCTTAGTTAAATCCAGGTGGTGACTTTTTTTTGGACTGGCATTGTATCTTTGCTATATATCTTAGCTCATAATGTTTTCCACCATAGTTCTTGTCAAGTAAGAGTTTACTCACAAAATATAGACATGATCAGGTTTTATGGTTTTTGGGTTTGCTTTAAAAAGAATCAATGCACTTATCTTGTAGGACTACGTGTCTGGGTTTATCTCTCAGCACCTCTTCGAGGGCGATGTGGCATTCAGCTAAGCAACTAGATGAAATCTGCCAACACAATTCATACAAAAATTATTTGAAGGATCATGGCACTTACACAGCTGGAGTTTGAGGGTTTTTGACCCCAGAATGCAGAATATCTGAATGTACATTAGTATTCATGGCAACATTTTATGCCTCCTCAATTTTGTATAACTTGATCTGGCATGTGTCTTTGCATGATAAACAGCAAGATAAAGGCCTTTTATGACTTTTACCTTCTTAACAGGATCAAAATGAAATTCTTATGGTTTTGTTAAGACCAGTGGGTTATGGGGGCTGGACCAAACAAGGAATTTACAAAACCATGTTATCATGCCAGTCTGACACACAAAAAATTGCAGGGCCACTGGATTTTAGGAAGGTACCCCATTCCAAACCACAGCAGAGTTTTTTTTCTGTTACAGCAGGGTGTGCATTGCCCCAGCGCAAGGCAGATCCTAGTTTACCCATGTTTGGGCCTCCAGGGCACCTGCCTGCAAGAAAAGCTTGTCTTGCAAGTGCTACCAGAGTCCGGGATAAACTCTGACTTTCAAATGAAAACACAATGCTGTAAAAGTACATAGATTTGCAGACTAATATTGGAACACTTTCTTTGATCTGATGAAATATTTAAGAAAAATGTGTGATGAAAAAACCCCTACAAAAGTTATCAGCTTAGTAGGAGGGTGCAGGTTTCTAATCATGAACAAGGCATTGCCAAAGGGACCATTCCTGTGGAGCCTTTAAAAAAGTACACTGTGTTTTGACTTTCCCTACTGGGGACCCACCTACTGTGCTTTGGGGAAGCATTTAAATTCCTCTTATCTACCTAAACAGTCCCCACCCCAAATATTCTTAAACAAAGCACACCTCAATAGAGCAGGAACTAGAATGAAATGTTTGACAAAAAAATAAAAGAGCTTGTTGGTAGAAAGGTAAATGTGTCACAAGCAGTTTGTTTAGTATCTGAGATAGGTGGTATATAAAGTTTTAAAGCAAAACAAATTGTCAGAATATGTTTTTGGAGCGTTATTAATGGATATGTTTGTATCCTAAGGGTGATGTAAATCTAGCTGTGAAGCCTCAGGACTGGTTCCTGTCCGATAGACTTGTCCAATGTTACCATTGATCGAGAGTGCACTTTCGATCAATCGGAGAGGCATTGCTCTCTCATATCACCACTTTTAGTCATCAAGGTTACTTTGATTTTTGTAAGAGTTGGTTAATGGTGGTTTGGCAGGATGACAATGTACAAAAGTTGCCTCATGCGTGCCACTTCCACTTTCTAACACTTTTCTTGCTGTGGTTCCTCTTGCGCTCTTGACTCTCCAACTGATCCAGCTGCTCTACTTTTGTTCATCCTGTATCGTGCTTGTCAAGCTATCGATTCTTATGTGTATCCTCTTGTTGCAGTGATAAAAAGAAATTGACAGACACCGCAGAAACTTAGCTACAAAAGAAGAAAAAAGTGCACACAAAGCCTTGAAATTCCATGTCCATGGAAATAACAGAAATAATGTTTCATTAATTTGAAGAAAAAGAGTGTAAGTGTTGCTTATGAAGTTCTAGGGTAAGGTTCAATCGAGAGTCTGGTCCTTTTTTATTTATTTTTTTATTTTATTTAAATAATAAACATCATATATAATGCCATTCAGGTTAGTATTAAAATAAAGGGACAAGATTTAATGCTGATACAAGATACATGATTAAAAGCTGGAACTACCATTTCATGAAACCTGACTGGCTAATCGAATGCTCTGTGTGGATTTCATCAACAATTTAAACCACTAGTTTAGCTTATAAACAAACATACTGTATGAATGCAATATAAACATTCAAATCATGCGTTCAACAAGAATACAAGAATATTTGCTACATAGCATGCAAAACAATTTCAGTTCGTCTCCTTCTTCGTTGACAGCTTTATCCTGGACCAGGGGCCTACTCCAAGAACACACTGATCAAGATGGGAATACACCATAAATGTAACACCAGTCTGACACAGGGCATCATATGCTCTTATACATATTTTTACCTAAGGTGAATTAGAGCAGCGGTCCCCAACCTTTTTTGCGCCATGGACCTGACGGTTTAATGTCAGACAATATTTTCACGGACCGGCCTTTAATGTGTGGCGGATAAATACATCAAAATAAAATAATACGACCATAAAAATTGGTATTTTCTAAATCTAATAATAAACGTGAAGCCACTGTGTTGTATTTTGTTCATTTTGCTCGCTTGGGGGTTTGAATTTAGCGGTAATGTATTATGTGTTAGCGGCCGGAGCTCCTTTAAGAAGGTAGCGGATGGAGGTGAGACATGTGACCGAGGCATCATGACATGCATCAAGAGTGTGTCATAGACAGATGTGGTGATGAGAATCCAATAATTTTACAAAATAAAACATCGTTCAGAATCAGATAATAAATAAAAACGGAAATAGTTATGTATTCTTTCTGTGCGGTCCGGTACCAATTAACCCACGGACTGGTGCCGGTCAGACCCGAGGGTTGGGGACCACTGATTTAGAGTATCCGTCTACTGCCATGTATTTGGTAGGTGGGAGGACAGGGAGAACAATGAGAACACACTACACGATTCTTACCCTGGAGCCGAGGTACCAACACCACCGTCTGTCACCATGCTACCTGACTATGAAGCAAGGTAAGCTGAAATCTGTAATCTTTATCAAAGCTCAGTTTTATCAGTTTCTTTTTGTGGTATATTAAGGTGTCGGCTCCACTGTGTGGCTTCCCTCTTTTGTGTGAATGCGCTGGTGTTGCCGAAGGTTAGACCTGCAGGTAAAACTTTTCCCACACTGTGTGCACTGGTAGGGCTTCTCTCCTGTATGAATGCGCTGGTGTTGTCGGAGATTCGACTTGCAAGTGAAACTCTTCCCGCACTGCGGGCATTGATACGGCTTCTCTCCCGTGTGAATTCGCTGATGAATTTGGAAACCTTCCAGGTAATTAAAACTCTTGCCACACTGTGAGCAGGAATACAGCTTCTCTCCTGTGTGGACACTCTGGTGTCGTTGCAAGGTACTCTGATAAGCAAAACTCATCCCGCATTCCGAGCAACTGTATGGCTTCTCTCCGGTGTGAATGCGCTGGTGTCTTTGGAAACCTCCCAGTTGAGCAAACTTTTTACCGCACTCTGAACACTGATAAGGCTTCTCTCCTGTGTGGATGCGCTGGTGTTTTTGGAAATTTCCCATTTCGGTAAAACTCTTTCCACACTGAGAGCAGCAATATGGTTTCTGCCCGGTGTGAACGCGCTGGTGTCGTCGGAAAGTGCGCTGGTAAGCAAAACTCTTGCCACACTGCGAGCAGTGGTAGAGCTTCTCCCCTGTGTGAAAGCTCTGGTGCTGTTGGAGGAGACTCAGGTGAGTAAAACTCTTCTGGCATTCTGAACACTTGTACGGCTTGTCTCTTGTGTGAACGTGCTGGTGTATGTGGAGAGTGCTCTGCTGAGAAAACCTCTTCCCACACTGTAAACACTGAAACGGCTTCTCTCCGGTGTGAATGCGCTGGTGGTCATGGAGAGACGTCGGGTGAGTAAAACCCCGGCCACACTCGGTGCAGTGGTATGGCTTCTCTCCTGTGTGAATGCGCTGGTGAATTTGGAGATTGATCTTTTGAATAAAAGTTTTCCCACACTCTGAGCACTGATATGGTCTTTCTCCAGTGTGAATGCGCTGGTGGAGCTGGAGAGCGTTTTGGCGAGTAAAACCCCTACCGCACTCTGAGCAGTGATAAGGCTTCTCTCCTGTGTGAATGCGCAGATGTGTTCGGAAGTTGCCCTGCTGAGCAAAACTCTTCCCACAGTGCGAGCAATGGTACGGCCTTTCGCCGGTGTGCATACGCTGGTGTCGTCGGAGATAACTTGCTTGAGTAAAACTCTTCCCGCAGTACGAGCAGTGAAACAACTTCAGTTTCTTTCCCGCATGAATGAGCTGGTGCAGTTTAAAATCACTCAGGTGGACAAAACTCTCTCCACAGTCTGAACATCGGTACGTTTCTATCTGCGTTTTACTGTTAGAGGCAGTAATGCACAAAGGACCAGAGGAGTCGGCTTCGATTGGATGACTACTGGAGCTGTTGGTAGGCATTAGATTTAATATCTCGTATGCAACCGCCCCTGAATTCATCAGTCTCGCATATTCCTCAGAGTGGCATCTCTTGGCGTGTTTTTGGAAGTGAAATAGGGATGTATATGAAAGTGCACACATGGAGCAGCAGAAGGGTTGCGACAGGATGCCATTCATTTCTGGAGCAAGACAAAAAAACAAAACAAAAAACAACAAAAACAAAAAAAAACAGAACTTCAAATTCAGTGCAAGAAATAATGTAAGATGTAAAATGTAAATTTCATTTAATAATACCAAAATACAAAAGTATTCACTCTCACTACCAGACTGACAACCAGGCTTTGAGACAGGTATGTTGTATCCAAGCCACTGTTATCTCTTTCTAGTATTTGAATTGCACTTTGCAGTCTTTTTACCATTTATCCCTTTACTTAATTGTATTGTAATCTGTATTCTGTCAGACTTTTAAAAGATGCACAGTCACCAAGTTGGCTTGGTACAACAGTTTATGAACCGTAGACAATGCTCTTCACTTGGGCAATTCATCTAGACAAACTTTCGGTCTCCATTCTATTCTTGACAACATCTCAAATCATATTTAGCCAGCCCCAGAACAGTACAAAAAAATCCTCATATAAAGCTCTCAAAAAAAAAAAGCAGCAGTCTTGTCTAATTAAAGGTCTACTGTGGGTCGGCCAACAGGTTACTCAAGGTCCAATCCAATCCAGTGAAAAGTGCAATAACCCAACAAATGCCTGAACAATATTATACAATTTCACTGTACATACATTTCATAGTTTTTATAACCTGTCCAGTAGTCAAGACACCTTCAAATTCCTTTTGCAACATTGGATCACTGACCAGAAACGTAATCAATATGATGTTTTTAGATTTTATATAAAAAGACTGTGGTGCACTGCTTTGCTTTACCTCCAGACTGAGATAATCACTTCTCTGTTTATATATTCTCCTAATAATGCTGTTGTGCTCGGTTGATCCTTGCTCAACATTCTCAAATCTACTATTGTGCAAAATTGCAATGTTGTTGTTTTTTTGTTTTTTTTTGTCTCTTTGTTTAAAACTGTACAAACCGAGCAGTTAGCTCTCAGCTTTTCACTACCTAAAGAGAAACTGCCATTACTTGTATTTCATGAGCATACCACATAGGACCCTTTATTGCCAAGATGGCTATGGGTGCAAGCATGGCCCTGCCCACATAGAGCCCTCACAAGGTTAAAGAAACCTTTTAGGATTCTGAAAGATGGAATGGTAGTACACCATGTGGCCAGTCTGATTAGTGGTTTTGTGATTCTGAATGCTGTGCTCTCCTTTCCAGGGATTCTTTGGCAGAAGGTTGAAAGAGCAACCCTTGCACACAGCTTAGATTCAGGGTTAATATAATTATACCCTGCAAAAAACACTAGCAGATCAGGGAGAAACACAGTAACCAGAACCCCTGTGGAACCCTATCAAACCCCCAGCCAGTTAGACAGTGGAAGGTGTAAAAGAAATGTTCAGCTGGAGTTTTAAGAGGAAAATACAGTGAAACTAACTTTACCCCATTATGCTCCAAATAGGAGGCTCAAGGCAAATGTGTGCAAGAAGACTGGTGCCCCCACTACCCTTGTGACCCACTGGACAGCCAAATGATAAAGGATGTGAAATGCTCAGGGAATTTGGAATCTCGAGCGATGAACCCAACCCAACGGGAAGGAAAGAGATGTAAGTGCCACAACTGAACAATGGCACAAAGCAGTCTGTAAAACTTGACAAGAGAACTTCGCAGTGAGTGAGTCTAATAAGGCTAGCGACAATAATAAAGGAAACCAGTTAAAAGCTAGAGAAAGAAAGAAAAAAAAAACTGGAAATATATGAAATATACACTCACTGCGGCAGAGGAGAAGATAGGAGATGGTAAGTCACCAGCTTTGGAGGACTGGATACCTGTAGCTCCATCCATGGTCCCAAGCTGCTAAGCGGACAGGTCCACATGATGCACATGTAGTCTGATGTATGCAAGGTAACAAAAGGGCAGAAAGTCTGCTGTATGACAGCCATATTTATTGCATACACTGTCATACGTCACCTGGCACACAAGAAGGTTTCTGATCACCACCTCTGGCAGTTAGGAGGAGTGACATACTGCTTGCGTGACATTTTTTTTTAAACTATCAATTGGCAGCATAACCCTTTACTATTATTATTATTATTATTGCACCTCATAAAAATGATGGCAAAGAAAAAACTATTTTCTCATGATTACTGGACAGTTTTTCAGATTAGGGTTTCCCCCCACTGCTTTCATATTTTATAGGGTTTATTTAGTTTATTTGAGCTTTTTATTTATTTTCATTATTTTAAGACTCAGTTTTACACTGCTATGAATTATTATCACTCGGACTGAATATGATGTAGCTGAGGTAGATGACCAACACAGCTTGGTGCTCTACTCCTGCAGACCAACTATCTGTATCAGTGAGTAACTCATGCCATGCCTTAAGAGTATCTGCTGCTAGGCCTTTGCTAAGAAACCAATTCTTGACCCTTTTCGATCTCCAACAGATTATTATTATTTTTTTCTGGAAGCATCCTAATACAGAGTCAGTGCTGGCTAATGGTGTAAATTACCAACCGCATGTCTTGGCTTGTAAGTATATGTGTTGGTACTAGTGGACTTAAGTACAGCATTCAACACCGTTTTAATCATGATATTTTAATAGACAGGCTTGAAAACATGCTCGGGTTAGACAACCAATGTTTTAATCAATTGGAACTATTTAGTGCCTCAAGAAGTTCAATATGGTGCCCCGAAAAGTTAGACCTGCTACACGTCCTTTGTTTTTTTTGCAATTTGCAGACACAGCTACAGAAGATATATCTAAGAACAACGGAATAGTAGTGTAATAGTAATAGTCCTCAGTAAGAATGTTTTGACTCTAGAGCTTGATTGCAATTTTTGATTCAATTATAAACATTATATATAACGCATTTCATCTGAGTATTAAAATAAGCAGATACGGTACAGAATGTTGGCGAAAAAAAGTCCATTTGATGGAACATGATTTACAATAAAAATGTTCTTAATATATTTAGCACACTATTCAAGCTACTATCTAAGAAAGAAAACATATGAATGCGACACAACATTCAACACATGCGCTCGACAAAGATACAAGACCATCAGCTACATAATATGCAGAACATTTTCATTCAGTCCTATAGAACATCTATTTTCTCATCAGGGTGTATCCTATCCCAGGAACACTGGAAATAGACCCTCCACCGGATACTGCACAACAAAGGAAGTCACAACACTCATGCATTTCTTCTGGCATTTTTTTGACTATCCGTCTAGTGGTATGTCTGAAAAGTGGAATGCAGTCCTTGCAGAAACAGGGATGTCAGACTCTTATCTACTGGACCCTGGAGCTTTGAGGTACCAACTCAACCTGTCGCCATTCTACCCGACTAGGAAACAAGTTAACCTGAACTCTGTAATATGGACAATCAGGTTTCTTGCTCTTGTGTCTTGGCTGTACAGCTTCGGTCTTTTGTGTGAACGCGTTGGTGTTGCCGGAGATTAGACTTGCAAGTAAAACTCTTGGCACACTTCGAACAGTCGTACGGCTTCTCTCCTGTGTGAATGCGCTGGTGTTGTCGGAGGTTAGTCCGGCAAGTGAAACTCTTCCCGCACTGCGAGCAATGATACGGCTTTTCTCCTGTGTGAATACGCTGGTGTATCTTGAGACTACTGGCACTAGTAAAATTCTTCCCACACTGTGAACAGGAATATGGCTTCTCTCCTGTGTGAACGCGCTGGTGCACTTGCAACTTGTGCTGGGAGGAAAAACTCTTCCCACACTCTAAGCACTGATACGGCCTCTCCCCGGTGTGAATGCGAAGATGCCGCTGCAATCTGTGCTGGAAAGAAAAGCTTTTCCCACACTGAGAACAGTGGTACAGCTTCTCTTTCGTATGGATGAGCTCGTGCTGATGCAAATTACGCTGGTGAGAAAAACTTTTCCCGCACTGTGCGCAGTGATACGGCCTCTCCCCAATGTGAATGCGCTCGTGCTCTTGAAGATGAGTCCGATGAGTGAAACTTATTCCGCACTGTAAGCAGTGATAAGGCCTCTCTCTTTTGTGAATAGACTGGTGTTTCTGCAAGCCTGCCAGCTGAACAAACCGCTTTCCGCACTCGGCGCAGCGGTACGGCTTCTCTCCGGTGTGAACGCGCTGGTGTAGACGGAGAGCGCTCTGTTGCGCAAAGGTCTTTCCACACAGCAAACAGTGAAACGGTCTCTCTCCTGTGTGAATGCGCTGGTGTGTGTTAAGGTTACTCTGATGAGTAAAACCCCGCCCACACTCCGAGCAGCAATATGGCTTCTCTCCCGTGTGGATGCGCAGGTGTGTTCTGAGGTTACTCCTTTGAATAAAACTCTTTCCGCACTCTGAACAGCGATACGGCCTCTCGCCTGTGTGAATGCGCTTGTGGGCTCGGAGGTGACTCACTTGAGTAAAACTCCTCCCACAGTGCGAGCACTCGTATGACTTTATCTTCTTTCCCGCGTGAATTTGCTGGTGCAGTTCAAGATCGCTCTCTTGAAGAAAACTTTTACCGCAATCGGTGCAGTGGTGCGTTTTTATTCGCATGCGACCGTCGGAGGTTGTAACGCACAAAGTACCGGAGGAGTCAGCTCCAATTTGGTGACTACTGGAGCTGTTGGTGGGCATCACATTGAATTTTTCACAGTTTATCTCTCCTGAATTCGTCAGTCTCACATACTCCTCATAGTGGCATCTCTTGATATGTTTGTGGAAGTGAAATAAGGATGTATAGGAAAGTGCACACAAGGAGCAGGAGAGGGCTTGCAACAGGATGCCATTCATTTCTGGAGCAGGACAAAAAGAAACAGAGAACTTCAAATGCAATGCAATTTTTTTAGGTTTGAAAATTTTTAGGAAACTATATATATGAACTGCTTTATAAGCTACAATAATGTTTATTGCTAATATCAGTAGTAGCCAACCACACCATGACGTTTAGCACAACCAATATCGAAAATCCTTCACATAACCACTAACTAACTAACATTTAGACACCACTAGAAGCAGCATGACACTTGGTAAAAGAAATAAAATAAAAATAAGAGTACAAACTTCAAAAATAGCTCTAAAGCAGAAGTGAGGTAGCAGCCTCTGTTCAGATTTAGACCAGATTTAATTACCCAGTATGTAGAAATGCTCCAGCTAGAGTGACAAGACAGACACCTGATATCCTGTAGTTCTCATCTCATTTCAACAGCGAAGGCTATAGATCAAGTCAAATCATGAACCACCAAACCGCTAAATGCCACTTGGACGTATTTACGGAAAAAAACCTGAAAGACAAAATGCCAGTAAAAGAAGCACGACCCAGAACAGCTACATTCTAAGACAAAACGTGCAGACGTCAACCACCAAACTGACTACAGAAATTACTGAGAAAGTCTTTGGTGATGTCTGATGAGGGCTCAAAAGATGGAACAATGAATAGGTAACACATTAATCTGATCTGTAAAGTGATCTGTCCATCTGTTCACCAATCCAGCTAGATCCAGTTCCACCTGTTGCTCTATTTTAAGAAAAAACCCACGATGACAGCGCACCTCTCACCTGATTGCTTGACCCTAAATGCAAGTTATTCAATAAACAGGCTAATACCAACACAAAATGATGGATGGCTCTTTAATGCTGTAGAGGCATTTTGCTGACTCGGTTTAGGTCCACTTCAATACAAAATTATTTTGACTGTTGTTCTGATTGCTCATGATAGGATTGATCTCTTCAAGGGTGACCCAACACCTTCCCCAAGGCATGTGAGCTCACTGTTGTAATGGTTATCACAATGTTGGAAGATCTCAACCAAGTTGAATGCTTGAGTGTTAGACAGTTCACCCACCCCACTATCAAGGCACTAAATGAGAGCCAGTACAGTGTCCCAACTTTTCGGTATCATTGCTGTAACAGTACAAAGACAGGTGTACAGGTAACTCATGATGGCCAAACCTTACAATTCGCAGAATGCTTTTCCTTTAGTATGTCACGAATGCGTGTGTCTCTATGTGAAAAAGATACGTTTCCTACCTTCTTTCCACAATTTCTGACACCTTACCTTATTAGATTGACATTTTTCCAAAAGCCATTTTTGCTTCTGCCATAGCAGTTTCAAACTTTTAAGTAGTATTTTGGGGAAGTTTTGTCAAGCAAAACTGAATTTGGACTTTGTAAATGGACCAATGAAGGTTTTTAAAAAGGTAAATTTTTCATTACAGTAGATTGATGACTGAAGATTTGACACTAATTGAGTCTGCTCACTAATAAGATTGAAGTAGACCTTTTAGAATTGATTCACAATCTATCTATCACAATCTAACCCTAGACTTCTACTCCAGATTCAAGTATTAGGTAATTTTATTTGCCACCTTATCCACCTGCTACGTTTAAAAGACAAGTTGAATTACATATGTAGCTATGCACTATGAACTCTGGATAACCTCCGGTGGTGTTTTTACACCATGATACCCTCTAGTGCACCTGTGCACACAGGGCAGGATCTTTAATACAAAGTCACGTGGTTGCCATCAACACTATAAAATGCTGTCAGTAGTGGACAGCATTCCCTATGGAACTTTTTTCCTGGGTTCTGATTGACTGGAAACCCTTCTTATTATCTGGAGTTAGAACATTGTAATATACATAACCTAACATTCCACTTCACCCCTCCTGACACTGCTGGGGCGGTGTTTTAAAAGCAGGATAACCCATATATCATGAGGAAGTTACTCACCTTCTGAGAAGGAGGGTGTTTGCTGTACTCATCACACTCAGGCACAATGTTCTTAGAATATCTGCAGCAATGCACAAGTAGCTGCACCACAAACCTCCTGGAATGGCATGTTTGTCGGAGTTCTTAAAGATGAAATGCACCTTGTGGAGTTGCCCATTTTCTGCCACAAATGTACCATGCTTTTAATAGGTATAGTAGGGAACACTCTGAACGGACTGACCCTTGTTGTACACCATAAAATCAATCCCAGGGTACTTGAGGCACATAAACTAAAATAAGATCCATGAGTTTGGTCATGAGATCCCTCTGTAACTGGTTGTCAGAGCATGTGGGACAGGCTTATTGCCAAGGCATGCAGTCATCTTAGCCCTCTGCAGAGGTGACTGTCAGCAAAAAAAAAAATGCTGTCTATAATAATGCTCCATAGAGCATCCTGTCTGGGTCAAAATGGTGTGGGAATAAAGGTACCCAAAACAAAAGTGAGATCCCACATCTGACACCTTGGGGAGGGGTAGTTTATAAGCCCAAATTTAGGATTGTGTTGTTTGTCTGTACTGTTTGTACTGTTTGCACTGGGTTGCACTCGATGCACTTTATGTAGCTTTATGTTATGTAGCTTTACGGTGTACCACTGTGTATAGTATAAATGACAATAAAAGCCTCTTGACTTGAGGTATAAGTGCCCAGATTAAAAGTTACTTATGTGTTGTAAGCTGCCCCACTGTGCTGACCAAGTGGGTAAAGCACTCTCTAGAAGCTTACCATTCGTGGGCCAGGTCCAACATGTTTCAACATGTGGAACATATTTAGGATCCCAGCAATACCACACCCACACATGGCCTGGAGTTTAGCGAGCAAAACTTGTCTTGTTCTCTACATGGGAGGACTGGCGCTCCTCCACCCTGTCAAACCTATCAATCACAATGAAACTATCTGTCTAGTAAGTGTTTTTTGATCTTTACAGTCAATGGCATGGTTAGGAAGGACTTGAGGACCTCTCTTGCTTTCTAAAATTTGGACTTATTGCCCCCCTTACTGGGACTAGGAACTGTTCTTGTCCGTGGTCCCTGGGAATTGCTTTAGAACCTGCTGACTTACAAGAGGTCTTTGCTTTAATTCACCTTTTCAGGGCATTCTGCTGTACATGTAGTTCACAGTCCACAAAAAATCACAACTGAAGACCAAGACCATTTTTTCAGATTACCGCTGAAGATCTTTTCAAGATTTGAATTAGCTTCCTGTGATGGTAGCACCAGGGGACTTTGGTTAGAGACACCAAGGCTAACTATGCTCAGTGTTGATGCAAAAAAGTTTGTCAACAGCAAAATCACCCACCGCAGTTCTGACTCAGTGTTATAATTATGTAACTAGGACGACAAAACCACTCCATCACAGTCATCGACATAGTACCCCAAGGGACCAGTATACCAATAAATACCGGTAACCAACTAAAAACTTAAGAAACCCACATCACCTACAAATCTGATATTTAACAGTCTTTGAAAAAGATGTTTAGCTGACCGGTTAAAACACTTGTTCAAAAATCATTCTCCCTGTCCCACAAAAATCCCATTTTCCATTGTCCTATCATAATCCCTGCATGAATACCAATCATACCAAGCCTGCAGGAAGAGGTTAATTTGGTAGGTAACAAAGGCCATGGTGAAATCAACTCCATCTTAACAGTAGATGTCACTTTCAGCCCGGGGATAGGCTGAAAAGAAAGCTAGCAACTTAAAATATTAGTGAGCTGGAAACTCTTACGCAAGTGAGGTGCCCCAGAATGGACAAGAAAATCACTGCTGACCAAGTTTTAACAGGCATTTGGATTACGACTTATGTCACAACTGGCCAAGTCTTAATACCTTAATCTGTAAAGTACGTTATAGTCGCTATCTTGTATGCTTATAAATTAAGCATTGTCTAAATAACGATAATGGAATTGAAATATTGGTACGTAACCATTTAGGGAACACTTTTTGTTCCAGAGGTATTCGAAAGCAAGACTGAGATCTTTGGCGTATTCCTCTTCGTAGCCCACTAGAAGCTCCTGTCCTGGTTTGATGGGTCGGCAGCAACGATAGAAAATCCCTCCTTGATACTGAAAGGCCATGAGATTCTGATCTTCATCGGCACAAGCGCAATTCACATACCTAAATTAGTGGCAAAAGTAAAAACAAGGTTGTATTTTTAATAAACATTCGATATGAATAACTCGAAATAAATCTTTAATATAATATTCCTCACCTCATCCAGTTAGCATGTATCTCGTTCGTAGCATCGACGTATTCCTCACGCTGTCTGTCTTTGTATATCTGCCAAATAATGTTCAACTTACATTCTATGCACAATTGTGTAACAAGTATTCATTCATTTACCAATTCTGTTGACCAAAATGTGATTTAATCATTTCATGTGTGAGTTTTGTGATTATATTACTTACCACCCATGAATAACCACTGTTCATTGCCTCCTCTCGGTCTACCGGATCTCCCTGGTAGGGCCCGAAGTGTGCTCCAACTGGAACGGTGTCTCCATTATTAAACACTCCCAAGCCTGCGTCGGGAACGTCGGACTTCCGAATCTCTAGCCCTGATGGAAGGGTTCGTCTGGCACGGTCGGCGACCCCCATGGGAACAGGAGTGTCGGGTATGAACAGAGCTGGACCGTGAACTTCACACTTGTTTACGAAAAAGCACCTGCATTCCTCGCAGTCTGGAAAAATGAAAAAAAGACGCTAACTTGTTCGGGTTTAAGGCTAATTTTCGTGATCAGAAATGTAATTTTTTCGAGGTAGCTGGAGTAGTGTGCACATGGGTCATTAATTAAACAGGATATTGGCTTTTAAGTGCATCATACAGATCATCGGTATGAGTCGGCATCAGCATGAAGTATCATTTAAATATTTTTTTGATGTTTGTGTAGGCATCAGTTCGTGTGTTGAGCTGTTTGTTTCTGTAATATTTTTTATCTGGGTGTTGGTTTGTGTTTAGGTAGTTCATCATTTGTCAGAATGGTTTATTGGTGTTCAGCAGTTTATCTGTGTATAGATTTATATCAGTAACTGATGATCATGATGTGCATCTGTGTTCACACACTTTCTTCATGTTTACTTGGTTCTCATGAAACAATGCCCAAGGCGAAACACTACAGAGTGGCCATGTGAATCATTTCAGATTTTTGGATCAATGGCATCCACAGCATCTTGTTTCTTATGCTGTTGAGAGAAACAAAAAATGGATTTGAATGAAAAGCATGTGCACTGCTATGTTTCAATGCAGTGCAGGTGGTAGCTTTGTGGTTATGGCATTAGACTTTGACACCAAGCTGCCACTCCTGGGCCCCTGAGCAAGGCCCTTAATCCCATAGCTGCTCAGTTGTATGAATGAGATAAGAGTGTCTGCCATATGCCGTAAATGTAAGCGCATGCCATTGTAATTTCCTTTATAAAACTCGACACATGATACATGACGTGCATAAAATCATACATTAAATCAAGCACACAGACACAAGACTCAAATCCAGATGTTGATCAATGACAAGAGCTGAAAAATGGCAGAAGCAAAAAAAGGACATTTCTGTAAACAGTGTAACAAACACATCCTTAAATGCCATCGTCCAAAAATCTTACGTGATCCGAAAGCGCACACGTTTATTGAACTGAAACCTTGTTTGCAGACACAAATATATTTTCAGAATTTTTTTTTTGTATCTAAAGACCATCTAGGGCTCTGGATAGGGCGTGTCACTGAGCGGACTCCATTGTGTCCTGCAGCTGGCTTACAGAGGTAGTCGTCATCCTCGGGATCTTCCTCCTTGATGCAGATGATATTCAGCCTGTCGAAATCGCTCCCTTGATCATCGCTGTTCAGCTCCACAGGCTCCTCCTTCAAGCAGTGTCCTAACACGCACAGGATCAAACACACACACGCATTGTCAGGAACACAATGACTAAAGTTCATCGACATGTTCACATAAAGCGAGGCACCAACCAGACTCCTCCGATCCAAACTCTTCTTCTGGAAGCTCATCCCGGTCATCCGCCGGGTCGATGTGACGCCGGCGTGAGGTCTCGCCGCTGGTAAACGCCTCCTTCGGCACGTCTTCAACCTGATGGGTGTGAACAAAAGTTAGACCCGATTTAGAAGAGGCTTTGTGCATGTCACATGTTCTTTCACTGTACAGTGGATTTTTACATTTTGCAGCTTGTCAGAAAACTTGGGCGAGCAATGATTACAGTGCCCCTGAAGCACAGAAGATTGAGGGCCTTTCTCAGGGGCCCAACGGTGGGAGCTTAAACCTCTGATTTTCTGATCAGAGACTTAACCATTAAGCTGCCACTCTCACCCCTCTGTTAGGCCGTGTGAATGAAACCCTGGGGTACTTTGGCTGTACAGACGTCCTCACAACCATCAGGTAGCAAATAAAAGGAACCAAAAAAACGAGGGGTCCGAAACCGGTTTCACAAACAACAGATCGGATGTGATCTCCAGGGAAGGACAGAGTTTCACAAACCAGCATTTGCAGATCATCTTAAGGCCTTGGGTTCGTTTTGTTTCATTTAATGATCCTCTGTGAAAAACGTAAGCAAAATAGGAATCTCCCTCTGACTCGGACAAACATGAGCAGGACTTACAGGTGCAAACAAAACAGGAGAAACCATTGCTCCGAAACCTGGCAAATGGAGAAGTGGCAGCTCAGTGGTTAGGGTGTTGGCCTTCTAATTGGAAGGTTGTGAGTTCAAATCCCAGGACCACCAAGGACTCGGCTCAGAGCCGTTCAGAGTGTTTGATGTAGATGTTCACAGTGTTTGATGTGGATGTTCACAGTGTTTGATGTAGATGTTCACAGTGTTTGATGTGGATGTTCACAGTGTCTGATGTGGATGTTCAGAGTGTTTGATGTAGATGTTCACAGTGTTTGATGTGGATGTTCACAGTGTTTGATGTAGATGTTCAGAGTGTTTAATGATTATGAGTATTTTAAAGATGAATGAAGTGTTTCTGGTAGCTGTGCTTTACCTCTGAGTGAGCAGGATCAGGTTCCTGCGTCCGAGGCATCGCAAGGGGCCACCGTCTGTTTCAACAAATATATATTATCATTTTTTTAATTACAATTTTATTTTTTAAACACCATTATTTAAAGGAAATAATAAATCAGCATCAACTGCTAAACCTGGTCACAAAAGGTACATGAGTACAGTGAAGGACTTTCCCCAGAGCTGACTAGCTTCAGCCCTCAGAAATTAGCTGATATGCTATAACTAGCTGAATGCTAAGGGGCTTTGCGGTGAATGTAACGGTCCTCAGGAGACAGATCACAGCTGGATGGGGTTCTTCTGGTCCTAATCCAGCTGTTACACGTGACATCAGTTTGGGATTTAGTTTTTTGTGTCACACCGTTTCTGAGAAAAGGGTCTGAAAATGCAGCTGAAACACGAACCCAAAATCATCTAAATATCCAAATCAGAAGCAAACTGGTGGGGTTCAGTCTCCATCCATCCCTTATTTATAAATAAACTTCATGATCATTCCTGAGCCATCAGTGACTCCAGACCTCCATTCACATAAACAATGAAACTAGCTGAACCAGCAGCTTCACCATGGCTGAATCCCAAATAACCTCCTCTTAAATACAAAGTGCACTGCAAAGGGCGTAGGCGCCATTGTTATCGCGGCCTATGTAGTGTGCCTAAACAGGAAGTGGAACTCGATTTGGGATTCAGCCACTCACCGTTAGCCGAGCAGCTCAGCCAGCGAAAGTCGGTTTATTTTTATTATCTGGAAAAAGAAAAAACAGCGAGGTTTTGATTTTTATTGTTTTAAAACTCGAACACGGTCATATTCGAATGTAAAACTCAATTCTTAAAAGGAAAGAATAAGATGATGAGGCAGGCTGAGGAGAAAATGGGAAAGTGCGCTCAGCTTCCCGAGCAGAAAAAAATGCAGCGCGTCACCGTCAATGGAAAAATGTTTTTTTTTTTTTGTTTTGTTTTTTTTAATCATCTTCTTCGCTAAAGTTATTCATTGAAAAAATCGTCATCGCCACCAAGCGGCCTGGCGGTATTGTTTAGGTTTTGGTTGCTTTCTTTTAGTTTTTTTCCTTTTTGTTTATTTTTCCATTTCTTTAGTTCTTTTTCATTATTTATGTATTCATTAATTTGTCTGTTTTGTGACTGGGTGGATGTGGGTTTCCTTATGCTTTACTACCAATGTTTGTGGATACGGCTGGAAGTTGCAAATTAATTCATTATGTAATTGATCAATTAATTTTTCACGTGATAAATCTGTAAGGATAATAAGCTAATAAATTCCAATAACAACAACTGGTTGTTCGTGATCTTGATTTTATTTTCGTTTTCTGGTGCAGCCTTAGCCCATTCTAAAACCAACCAGTGCATAGATGATGCGTGTTGTTGCGCTATTTGTCCACAAGGCGGCGAAACAACACCCGTTCTAATACCAGTCAGTGCGTTGAATGCGTGTTGTTGCGCTGTTTGTCCACAAGGCGGCGGAAAAACACTAATTTTCTAAACCAGGCAAAGCAGTGAATATTGAAGCAGTGTTGTTGCGCTCTTTGTCCACAAGGCGGCGAAACAACACCCGTTCTAATACCAGTCAGTGCGTTGAATGCGTGTTGTTGCGCTGTTTGTCCACAAGGCGGCGGAAAAACACCAATTTTCTAAACCAGGCAAAGCAGTGAATATTGAAGCAGTGTTGTTGCGCTATTTGTCCACAAGGCGGCGAAACAACACCCGTTCTACCAGTCAGTGCGTTGAATGCGTGTTGTTGCGCTGTTTGTCCACAAGGCGGCGAAACATCCATTTTCTAAACCAATCAATGCAGTGAATATTGAAGCAGTGTTGTTGCGCTATTTGTCCACAAGGCGGCAAAACAACACCAGTTCTAATACAAATTAGTTGGTTGAATGCGTGTTGTTGCGCCATTTGTCCACAAGGCGGCAAAACAACACCCATTTTCTAAACCAATCAATGCAGTAAATTTTGAAGCAGTGTTGTTGCGCCATTTGTCCACCAAATGGCGCCAAACCCCGAATTTGTTATGCTGCGCCCCAAAATATTGTAACACGAAGAAGAGTCAACACTCTGGCACGTTTCCCAAACCGACACTCATCCTACGTGGTAGTGCACTTGAGAGTCGGCAGGGCTCGTTATCTCGTACCCTACGTAGTGAGCATCCGTATTGAGGGTAGCGCTATTTGGAATTCAGCCCCAGCCTGCACGGTATGTTTTTGCTGCAGCGTAGTTGTGGTTAAATTCTCGACGTTTTGCGTTGAAAATGTTCTTTTAAAACCCGAAACGATTTCTGGTGAATTTATTTAGTTTGCACGAACATATTGTGTATAATTATATAAGATGCGTCCTGGACAGACGCCAATGGGCGTGTGTGTAGCGCTTACATGTAATATTCGCTCGTGTCTGTAATAATAATAATTTGTATTATTTATATATAGCATTATTTCGCTTAACATCCTGTTTCGCGCGCGCGCGTGTGTTATTTTTACTTCTTACGTTAGAGATGTAAATAAAATGTAAATAAATTTATTTGCCGTCACACAGGGCCCAAATGGCACGTTGTACACGTCACAACTCTGTCCGTATGATGTCAGATTGCTGCCGAATAACGTTCGCAAGTCATCGTTTCCATAGTAACGGTTCTTTCACACGGAAGTGAAACGGGAGAAATCGTGTGACGTTGTGTCGCTCTTTCCGTTATGAAACGTTTGTAAACATTTCTGGGAAGAGTCTCCTGTGTCCCGGAGTCAGAATCGAGCCGAAATGTTTTCATTACAGCAAAAATGTCGAATAATCGAGGGGTCATTCAGGGTCATTTTATTAATTTTTTTGTTATTTGCAATTAAAGAACAAAACATGTATTTTCTCTATTTGTTTAATCACACAGAGTTGTTTTCCTCATTCTAATCTCAAAATACCAAATCTGATTAATGGCCTGTAGGGCTCAATATTTCCAATCTAACATCTGGAATTTCCTCACTGGTCTGAATATGATGCAAAATCAGAGCAACATATTCAGAAATCCAGTAGACCATGGTGCAGGACATGTGTGAGACTCCCTTGCTTAGATGACGCTCCTGATGGTTTATCAGTTTTTCAACATCTGTATTGTTTGGCGGAACCACACCCACATTACTCGAAGCAAAAACAATGTGATGGAAGAAACTGGGGTGTATTTTACATATTTTACATTTAGAGCAAAAAATTTGTTTAAACATAATTGGATATTTTTTCTCATTTTCAAAACAAAAAACCAATGAGCGCGGTCGTTTCCGGCTCCTCTGCAGCGTTCCCACTAGAAAAAGTAGGACGTGTCCTTTAATAAATCTATGCCTGATTGATTTCTAGAGCAGCTGCACCACAGAGGGTTGATTTCAGCAGTGCATTGGGATTTGCTCCGTAGCTTTGAATAGTTCTAATTCCATAACATGGTTATTGTTCTTTCTTTTTTTTCGGTGTTATATCAGACGAGTAAAATTGCCAGTAAATGAGTTTTATGTTACTAAGCTAGATTCAGTTAAAACATTAACCTACAATCTTGTCTTCACTACTTCAGTCCTGTTCAGCGAGGTGTAAAGATGGTGGACCAGCGAGCTCTGAAGAATCCCTACCTGGATTTTAATGGACTTGAGAACTCACAGGATCTGTTCGACTCTCACGGCAAAGTGAGTTTAACACGAGTCTGTAAATGACTGTATGAATATTGAACATAAAATTCTAAGTGTTACATTTTTTTCCATTCCTAGCTCACGCCCACTTTTGCCGGTCGTATTACCGGTAAAATTAAAGAGCTGTTGGCCGTGATGGAGAACGGGCTGAAGACGGCCGATCCGAACGACTGCACAGGATACACGGGCTGGGCAGGTTCGAGATGCTCAAATATAACATCAATTAATTACATTTAGACTTTGTCAAAAAACTTGAAATAATATATAAATATTTTTTTAATAGCCATCATTAAAAATTTTATTGTATAATTTGAATCAAAAACATTTTTGGAATTTAACTTCTATTATTAAAATATAATGTTGCTATGAGAATCAATTGGAGTGAAGTTATAATTATTATTAAATTAATTAAAGCTAATTAGATAAAGATTTATCCATACAATTCTTTGAACCAATTTTTTACCAAGGGCACCAATTTTTCTAGATTCGTCTGCACATTTATACGACTTAAAGCAGCCGTTATGCCGTTATTTACTATTCTAGGTATCGCCGTGCTCTACCTGCATCTTCACTCCGTCTTCGGTGACCGTGCGTTCCTCCAGAGGGCGCTAGAGTACGTGGACCGCAGCCTCAGGAGTTTAAACCAGAGATGGGTGACTTTTCTGTGCGGAGACGCCGGGCCGCTCGCCGTGGCAGCCGTTATTTATCACCGCTTGCAGAGGACCCAGGAATCAGAAAACTGCATCGACAGGTTTACGATCATGTTCTTTTCGATTGTCCCAGAAGGTTTCAGAGGGGGTTTGGCTTCACGTTTGTGATGTTGTGTTTGCACATCTGCGTCCCAGGTTGATGGAGTCACACAGATCAGTAGTGAAGGGATCAGGTGGCCTCCCGAACGAGCTGCTGTACGGCCGTGTGGGCTACCTCTTCTCCCTCATCTTCATCAACCAGCAGTTCCAGCAGGAGAAGATCCCTGCACAGTACATTCAGCAGGTCAGTATGAGGTCTAGTCAGATTTGACCTTACTACTAAAAATAAACATGTGCAATGGCACAGTTCATGTCGTTTTTGATCATGAGCTTAAGGTACACATGATTGGTGGTGTTGGTGTGTTGTTGTTTTTTGTGCGAGCAGTGGTATCCATAATACCCCTATATAGGATTAAGGAAATCTGCCAGACCTTTAGTTTCACCAACAACGTCTACACAACACAGCCAGGAATCCACTACCCCTTTGTTGTCAAACTTTACAACCTTAACAGAGGTCATCCAATCTTGCAATCCACCACCTGTCCTCTGGATCCAATCCCTTCAACTATGCTTCAGACCATCACACAAGCTCTCCTGCCCTTCATCTCCACAATCATCAATGGGTCCTTAACATCTGGCTAACTACCTTCAAGCAAGCAAAGGTCATTCCCATCTTAAAGAAACCTGCTCTGGAACCATTAGACATCAACAACTACAGACCGGTATCACTTCTCTCCTTTGTTTGCTAAAACTCTTGAACGCACTGTTTTTAACCAACTGTCTGTATGTCTCTCACAGAACAACCTCCATGATCCGAACCAGTCTGGGTTCAAAGCGGCACATTCCACAGAGACGGCCCTTTTGGCTGTTTCTGAGAAACTGCATGCTGCTCGATCAGCCAAGCTTCATCTGTTCTTATCTTCCTGGACCTTTTAGCAGTATTTGACACAGTCAACAACAAGACTCTCTTGTCTCCCCTTCAGGAGCCTCAGTATCCGCTGAACAGCATGGGAATGGTTTGCCTTCTACCTGGAAGGTCGCTCATACCAGGTAACATGGAGGGGATCCACATCTACCCCGTGCAGACTCACCACAAGGCTCGGTACTTGGTCCCCTCTATTTCTCCCTCTATCTATCTATCGTCCATTGCAAATGATCCAAAACGCAGCTGCACGACTTGTGTTCAATCTGTCAAAGTTCTCCCACACCACCCCACTGCTGCGCTCCCTTCACTGGCTTCCAGTAGCTGCACGTATCAGATTCAAAACACTGATGTTTGCCTACAAGGCCAAAATGGACCAGCACCATCTTACCACAGAGACCTCATCACATCTCGCACTGCACCACGCTGTCTGAGATCCTCCAGCACTGCTCGACTGGTACCACCTTCTCTCAAAATAAGAGGTAAGTATTCTTCAAGGCTCTTCTCTGTTCTGGCACCGAGGTGGTGGAATGAACTTCCCATAGATGTCCGTACAGCAGAGTCTCCGACTATCTTCAAGCGACGGTTGAGGACCTACCTCTTCCTGAAACACTTAAATTAGCACTTTCCAAGTTTGCTTTGTAGAATTAAAGAGTTATATTTATATTAAGTTTATAATCTTGCGTATTAGTGTAGATTTATTCATTACTAGAGACTTAAAATACTTTTGTGCGTCGCTCTGGATAAGGGCGTCTAATAAATGCCACAAATGTGAATGTAAATGGTATCAAGTGTGAATGCACAATTTCCGGTTCCACTCACTGTGTTAATGGTGCTGTCTTACCATAGGTTCATTATACAGCCGCTACCTTCTTGTGGCTTTATGAGGAAGGGGACGATCTAGTAACCCAGATACCGTAGCTCAGCTCGACCTAGATACAATTTTCTTGCATGAGCAGATTCTGATTCCAGTTCCAATTTTTTTAATATCAGTTAATGGTATTCGGTGCACAGTGATAAACTGGTGAATCAACCAGAGTGTTTTTCTACCAACAGCCTTCCGATCAACCAGCATAAAGAGTTAACCGAACTCTCTGACGATATCTTGCTCAGGAAGTCTACTTATGTAATGGATTATAATCCCTACCAGGTGGCGTTCCACCGTTCTTGCACCATTGGGCCCAAGCATACAGGATTGAGAGATAACAAGCGTTTTATCCCACCTCGATTTATGGAAAGTTGTTACTTAATGATGAAGTAATAATAGGTCTTGACAGTGTTCTGACTTGTGGTCCATGTTTGTTTTGTGTAGATCTGTGATGCTGTGTTGGCATCGGGTCAGAATCTGGCTCAGAGGATGAGGGTGGAGCATCAGACTCCACTCATGTATGAGTGGTACCAGGAGCAGTATGTGGGTGCCGCTCACGGCCTTTCAGGCATCTATTACTATCTCATGCAGGTACAATTTAAAATGGAGGCATAAAACCTAGACTCATATATATATATATATACAGTATATATATATTTAAGCAGTTCCATTTGTTCCCCTGTAGCCTGGTTTCATCTCCAACCACAGCCTCATGACAGCCCTCGTGAAGCCCAGCGTTGATTATGTGTGCTATCTGAAGTTCCCATCAGGTAATTACCCCCCATGTGTCGGCGACTCCCGTGATCTTCTGGTTCACTGGTGCCACGGCTCTCCTGGAGTTATCTACATGCTTCTGCAGGCCTACAAGGTACAATCAAAAGAAACAAAACCATAGATAACCTTGTCCTGATTAATCCTGAATAAGTGAACACTGTTTGACCAGTTGAATATTAAATAACTTTTAGGAGATCAGTTGTAGTTTATGTAGAGAATGTGTTCATTCTTTTTGACCAGCACAATATAATATGTTTTATATACTTGTTTCTTTCCTAACCGGAAGGTGTTTGGGGAGCAGCATTACCTGCATGAAGCCATGCAGTGTGGTGAAGTGATCTGGCAAAGGGGTCTCTTAAAGAAAGGTTACGGCTTGTGTCATGGAGCAGCAGGAAACGCCTACGCCTTTCTGGCTCTCTTCAAACTCACCCAGGAGGCCAAGTACCTCTACAGGGCCTGCATGGTAGCACATATATCGATATATTGCATAAATAATATAAACTGTATAATTTTCCTTAGTTAGCAAAAGCTGTATCACTAATCCAAACGTCGAGGCAGGATGGGAAATATAGTGTCTATTTATGATATGTATGTCTCGGTTGTTAGTTTGCAGATTGGTGCATGAACTATGGGAAACATGGCTGCCGCACCCCAGACACTCCTTTCTCTCTTTTTGAAGGTACTGCATAGAAATAATAATAATAACAATAAAAGGCATACTATTTTCATGAATTCTGTGATAATGAATTTTACCATTTTAAATCCATTGAATCTATAATGTAAAAGATTCCAAAATTCAGTGCGAATTTATCTTTCATTAATTTCTTCCTCTTTATTGCAGGAATGGCCGGAACCATTTACTTCCTGGCTGATCTCCTGCAGCCGACGATAGCCAAGTTTCCAGCGTTCGAGGTGTAAAGGTGAATAAAAAATTATATATCTGATGAATAAATCCAACTTTTGAGAAAGCAACATTTTATGTATTACAAACTTAGGATGAGAGAATATTTTATGAATGCAGGTAATTTAGAATGTGAGCTATAATTGTGTATACAGCAAGTGGGCGGGGCTAAGCGTTCACCTTTAATGTTTAGCTGTAACCGAGTGAAAATAGATATTTGAATAGTTTGTGCACATGAGGACGTTGACCCTGATTTGTTGTGGTTGTTGTGATTTGTTGCGTTCCAGGTTCACTGCTACACAACGTCGCAGCATAATCAGCGGCAACCTGGGGTTTTTCTCCAGAAAAGGAAACACGCACACTAATACACACACACACACACACACACACACGTTGTTGTTGCTCCCCATGCTGTAGGGAATTGCGCATGCCTATTGTACGGTCCTACTCGCTGTCCATGTTCATGTTTCAGGGTTATCTCCTTTTTGAAAATGAACATTGTAAACTTTTTAGTCAGGAAGTGGTGAGCTAAATCTGTGCACTATAACTGCGCATGAAATCCTTTGCATTTTGCATTAGCTTTGGTGAATTATCGATTATTAGTCAAGAAATAGGAATGTGATATTTTTGTATTTTGTCTCAGCATTTGCTTTTTCTATTACAGTGAGCTGTTTAGCAGTTATGATGTTAGGCACTTGTACTGCACTTTAAGTTAAATTTGTCATTATTTCTTTAGTTTATGCAAGTTTATTCTTCAAGTCTTACTAGTAACTGATCAATATAGATCTTGTCTCTTGAAAGGAAGTAACACTGGGTGTTTTTTCTTCAGTAAAATACATTTCTGCTCCCAAAATAAAAGCTAAATAAAGATGATCATGATGGACTAGTCATTTTTATGTCTTTAAAGAAGAACGCGGATCAGCTATAACGTTAAAACTCCTGACCGGTGACCCTCAACGTTTAGCCAGGAGCATAGCTGCTCAAGGTTTGTTAATATTGCTGGGGCTCACCTTCCTGTCTTGATCCATAGAGGCCCCTCCATGCACAGGAATCTCCTTAAAGGTCTAATGGGGTCCAGGGGTCTTCGTGTCGGTGTATAGGCAGATGGTTTAAAAATTAACGATGATGAATATTGTTGTATAAACCCCAGTTTAATAAGGTATTCTATTTGTTAATGAAAAATATTTGAATATTTAATGACATAAATTACAATGATATTTTTTGTAACATATGAAGTATTTACAAAAATACCTTGTACAAATATTAAACACTTGAGTCATATTTAAAAAGAAGAACACAATCGTATAAAATAAAAAATACCCAAACACGCAGGCGTGATTACATGATGCAGAGTAAAAATTCTGCTGCCAAATCCAAATAAGGCTGCTACTAATACACAACACTTCTACAGCTTTTTTTATACCACGATCTGAGATCTGTCTTGCTTTACAACTGTAAGAGTGTAAAACCCCATCAGCCAGCTGATGAAGCTGATCCCGGTTCAGTTTTAAGTGTAAGGAGTAACCCAAGCTGGTGTAAGGCATCTTTTTATGATCCGTGGTCTGCTGCTAGGGCACATGGGTAGGGTGTAAAACATTTAGGACCCTTGGGAAGTCTCAGAGTGTAAGAAATTGACACCTCTTGACTGAGAGGAACTAAAGATAGATCCTGCAGAGGATTTTTGTAAAGTGTACAAGAATCTCACAAGAGTCCTAATAGCTTTAATGGCTACTTTTGAAACAAATTCCTAAACATAGATTGAAATATAACAGGCAACCTGCAGCTTTGGATATTTTGTAATCTATACCTACACCTATAAAGGGTAAGGTTTTAAAGTAAGCACATGACCCCTGCAGGAAAAGACGGATCAGACTGCATACTAAATATACACACAGGTTCCATGAAGCAGGTCCACCATATATACAAGAACTGCTCTATGGGGTAAATATTAATAATGTTTATTTAATAAGTCTGTCCAGGTTACTCTTGATGGCCCCTGATGGGCAGGTGAAATATCAGTGGTGAAACCCAAGAACATATTTAAGAACATGATTTTCTTGGGGGTGTTTTGTTGTTTGTTTGTTTGTTTGTTTGTTTGTTTTTTTATATGATAAGATTTTAGATCCATCATTCAGTCTCAGTTTCTTTAATGGCTTGGGATCTGGAATTTCACCTGTACCTCTAAACCTTTCGAGAACCTTTTAGTTATTCATGAAGTACCAGACAAACTAGGTGTACTGTATTTATTAAATTCTTTCCAAAAGCAATATTCCTTGAAGTGCTAAGCATTGTTCAGTTAACTAAGAAACATCATCTCATACAGATAATTAGTCGAATTTTACATTAAATCATGTGAAACACATCCCAAATTAAGGATTAATAGAAGAATCCAAAGCTGGTTAAATGTCCAGGGCTTCATTGTGCAACACCTGCAAATGTTTGGTTAAAGGAAGACTTCTGGCAAAAAATAAATAAAACTCATCAACATCTGCTTGGACATGTGGAGTTGGCTGTGATAGTTTTGCACTGAAGCTATGACACAACTGTATCATTTCCAGTTCATTCTTTGTGCGTAGTTTTGTTCTTTTGTCTCTACTTTCCCTCCAGCTGAGATCCCTCATTGAAACTTGCATATGATTCCAAGAGTCCAACTCAAGTTTGGCAACCTTCCTGAAATGTGAGAACTTGAGTCATATTGTGGCTAAAGATAAATAAGATAAAGATCATAAAGATAAATTAATACATACAACGATTGGCAGAAAAAAAGGCCAAGCGCTTTTCTCTGTGATTGACTATTATAGAGGCCACACCTCCTGATGAGCTTGACAAGCATAGATGATGCACTACCTTAAATGGTCCCAACAGGCACAAAGGCCACACCTTCATCACTGAGACTGTCAGGCATAGACACCATACCACCTTCACTTGGACTGACAAGCATAGAGGCTACATTTTCTTCACCTGGACTGACAGGCATAGATGTTAACCTTTCTTAGATGGGACTGACCGGCACAAAGGCCACACCTTCTTCACTGGTACTGACCGGCATAGAGAACACACCCCCTTTTCTGTCCTTTAAAATCTCTATGTGTCCTAGTGTTATAAAACTTGACACATGTAAATAAGTTCTTAAACATGATTCCTAATCCCTGTCTGTCTTCTCACCAAACTAACAAGCCCAGATATGCATGGTGATGAAGGAGTCTCCGGTGAGCAAGCAACAACTTCCAACAACAGTTACAGGAATTCATAAACAGTTTGACTGTTCAGCTTATTGATTGACAGTGCCAACTAGAGGCCTGTTAATGCACTGGTATTCTTTGTTGTGAAGTTGTGTTTCTTAATTTGCACATCGTTCTTTGGTATACACGAGTTCTAGATGGCCCACTTCTCTTTAAAAAAAATATTAATTTAAATTTTGCTGGATTAGAGCTTTCTAATTGACTGCGGTCTTTATCTCAGAATGCCGGCCTCCTCCTGATAGAACACAAACTTATTTATGTATTACAAGATACTGTGCATCTGTTCATGCTACAGTAGCTTGCTTACAGTACCCTGCTAACCTGCTACTTGTTATAATGTTTGCTAGCATTTTTTTTTCTACTTTTAACAATATAATACTTCGTTTCTTCTCATTGAACTTGGTTAGCTTCTGTAGTTATATTTAGCTAAATCCACAGCTAGTTTTAGAGCAAGCGATGTAGACAGCTAGGCTAGAATTGCTAAATCAGCATGCACGCTTGTCTATAAATAGACTTGAATTTTCTGTAACAAAAAAAAGAATCTTTTTGGATTTTTCATCCTGTTTATATATTGTTCTGTTAACTGTGATATTGGGTTTGGATAATATAATGTCATATCATAAAATCTAATCTAGATTACTATTATGTTCATTAATAGTAACTTGGGTTGATAATTAAATGAATTCAAATATCCCCCAAAAAGAAACAGCTCATAGTATCCAACCCAAGCAAACAGTTTCTGTGTTTTAGCTCTTTATATAACCATAAGAGGCTAAGCATCACAAGTTAAAAATATCACTGACTCAGACTACAATCCTATTTGCATTAAATACTCAATTTTGGTGCACAACTCATCCACTGATGAGCAGTCAGTTCTTCAAGTTTGTATGTACATTATGAATCAATTTAATGCTGACCAAAACTTGAGACTGTCTCCAAAAAAATGGCCCACAGAGTAAATCTAAAAATACCCAAGTGCCCTAGAGGAGGGCGCGTCTCGAGCATTCAGCTTGCCCTAAGAAAGTTAAAGAAAGTCATGGAGCGTCAACCGATCCTCCCTGTGACATCAGCGGCCCAGCTTAAATAAGAAGGCCTCGAACCCAGAGATCAGGACCACTCTCCTGGGACTACGGCTTCTTCACTTGTGCCCCTTCTCCCCTCCATCTAAACTGCATCATGGTGTGTACTTGGGAATATTTCTTGCTTTCTTTCTTTTACTCTCTCGCTTTATTTTGGTGCAGAAACCCGTCTTTTCGATCTCTGCACACAAATCTGGGATTACGTTTGCCAGTGGATGCTGTTGATAAAGGGATTTTTTTCCAAAGGGTTTTTGAAACAAAGCAGTGAGCATTTAGAGTAAAAAAAAATGGAATAAAGTGAACACTGAGATTTTTTTAAATAAGCATACAATTATTTTCAAATAAAGTCCAGTATTTATGCAAAAGCAAATCTTTGTGTTTAGTTTTAGCAACGTTCATGTATTTATTAACCTTTTTTTAGTCATGTAACAGAGAATTAATTTGTATTTGAATTTTCCAGACTGATTTCACAGCTGACCAGATTGAGGGTGAGTATACAAATGTTCTGTATAAATACTTTAAAGTTCTATATATTTATTAGTACATTCTTAAATGCGTTTAATCAGGAAAAATAGTGCTAATTGGAGCGTTAAGGTATGTAAATATAAATTTTTGAAACCAGGTGTACATTTAGTGTTGCAGATATTCCTGGGCTCTGTTTCAGTCTCTTAGTTTATTTTCATTAATCAAAACCAACTCGCATAACGAGCGACTTTTGAAGGGTTTATTATTATTATATTAATTGTTATTCATTTCAAAACACAACCCTAAAACCTATAAAGAAAATCGTACCACAATTGTGAGTATAAAACAAATATATCAGATTAGTC
>MU552100.1:2241652-2266219 GCA_024362625.1 Silurus asotus
ATCTGTTATTACAATGTAATTACATTATTACATAGGTTTTACATAATTACACCTCAGGTTTTTTCTTTTTTGCCAAAATTTCGATCTGTTATTACATTGTTATTACTTAGTTATTACATAGTTATTACACGTCAGGTTTTTTCTTTTTTTGCCAAAATTTCGATCTGTTATTACAATGTAATTACATAGTTATTACATGATTATTACATAGTTATTACTTGTCAGGTTTTCTCTTTTTCACAAAAATTTCAATCTGTTATTACAATGTAATTACATTATTACATAGGTTTTACATAATTACACCTCAGGTTTTTTCTTTTTTGCCAAAATTTCGATCTGTTATTACATTGTTATTACTTAGTTGTTACATAGTTATTACACGTCAGGTTTTCTCTTATTCAACAAAATTTCGATCTGTTATTACAATGTAATTACATTGTTATTACATAGTTATTACATTGTTATTACATAGTTTTTACCTAGTTATTACACGTCAGGTTTTTTATCTTTTGACAAAATTTCCATCTGTTATTACAATGTAATTACATTGTTATTACATAGTTATTACAATGTTATTACATAGTTATTACATGTCAGGTTTTTTATCTTTTGACAAAATTTCCATGTTATTACAATGTAATTACATGGTTATTACATAGTTATTACATTGTTATTACATAGCTATTACACATCAGGTTTATTCTTTTTTGCCAAAATTTTTATCTGTTGTTACAATGTAATTACATTGTTATTACATTGTTATTACATTGTTATTACACGTCGGGGTTATTCCTTTTTGCCGAAATTTTGATCTGTTGTTACAATGTAATTACATTGTTATTACATTTTTACACATCAGGTTTATTCTTTTTTGCCAAAATTTTTATCTGTTGTTACAATGTAATTACATTTTTATTACATAGTTATTACACGTCAGGTTTTCTCGTTTTCACCAAAATTTCGATCTGTTATTACAATGTAATTACATTGATATTACATTGTTATTACATTGTTATTACTCAGTTATTACATGTCAGGTTTTTTCTTTTTTGCTTAATTTTCGATCTGTTAATACAATGTAATTACATAGTTATTACATTGTTTTTACATAGTTATTACCTGTCAGGTTTTCTCTTTTTCACCAGAATTTTGATCTGTTATTACAATGTAATTACATTGTTATCGCATTGTTGTTACATTGTTACTTAGTTATTACATAGTTATTACACGTCAGGTTTTTTATTTTTTGCCAAATTTTCGGTGTTATTACAATGTAATTACATTGTTATCGCATTGTTGTTACATTGTTATTACATTGTTATTACATAGATATTACACGTCAGGTTTTTCTTTTTCGCCAAAATTTCGATCAGTTATTACAATGTAATTACATGGTTATTACATTGTTATTACATAGTTATTACACGTCAGGTTTTTTCTTTTTTTTTCAAAATTCCGATCTGTTATTACATTGTAATTACATTGTTATTACATTGTTATTACATATTTATTACACATCAGGTTTATTCTTTTTTGCCAAAATTTTGATCTGTTGTTACAATGTAATTACATTGTTATTACATTGTTTTTACATAGTTATTACACGTCAGGTTTTTTCTTTTTTTTTTCAAAAGTCCTATCTGTCATTATATTGTAATTACATTGTTATTACATTGTTATTACAAGTCAGGTTTTTTTATTTTTGCCAAAATTTTAATGTTATTACAATGTAATTACATTATCACATTGTTATTACATTGTTATTACTTAGTTATTACATAGTTATTACACGTCAGGTTTTTTCTTTTTTGCCAAATTTTGTAACAAATTTATTGTCTGTTATTACAATGTAATTACATTGTTATTACATTGTTATTACATAGATATTACATGTCAGGTTTTTCTTTTTTGCCAAAATTTTGATCAGTTATTACAATGTAATTACATGGTTATTACATAGTTATTACATTGTTATTACATAGTTATTACACATCAGGTTTATACTTTTTTTTCAAAATTCCGATCTGTTATTACATTGTAATTACATTGTTATTACATTGTTATTACACGTCAGGTTTTTTCTTTTTTGCCAAAATTTTGATCTGTTAATACAATGTAATTACATTGTTATTACATTGTTATTACACGTCGGGGTTATTCCTTTTTTGCCGAAATTTTGATCTGTTGTTACAATGTAATTACATTGTTATTACAAAGGTATTACATGTCAGGTTTTCTCTTTTTCGCCAAAATTTCGATCTGTTATTACATTGTTATTACATAGTTATTACATTGTTATTACATAGTTATTACACATTAGGTTTATTCTTTTTTTTGCCGAAATTTTGATCTGTTGTTACAATGTAATTACATTGTTATTACATTGGTATTACATTGGTATTACATAGTTATTACACGTCAGGATTTTTTTTTTTTGGCAAAATTCCAATCTGTAATTACATTGTAATTACATAGTTATTACATAGTTATTAAACATCAGGTTTTCTCTTTTTTGCCAAAATTTTGATCTGTTAATACAATGTAATTACATTGTTATTACATTGTTATTACACGTCGGGGTTATTCCTTTTTTGCCGAATTTTTGATCTGTTGTTACAATGTAATTACATTGTTATTACAAAGGTATTACATGTCAGGTTTTCTCTTTTTCGCCAAAATACCGATCTGTTATTACATTGTTATTACATAGTTATTACATTGTTATTACATAGTTATTACACATTAGGTTTATTCTTTTTTTTGCCAAAATTTTGATCTGTTGTTACAATGTAATTACATTGGTATTACATTGTAATTACATAGTTATTACATAGTTATTAAACATCAGGTTTTCTCTTTTTTGCCAAAATTTTGATCTGTTATTACAATCTAATTACATTGTTATTACATTGTTATTACACGTCAGGGTTTTTTTTGCCAAAATTTCCATCTGTTATTACAATGTATAATTGGATAGTTATTACATAGTTATTACATTGTTATTACACGTCAGGTTTATTATTTTTTGCCAAAATGTCCATCTGTTATTACAATGTAATTAGATAGTTATTACATTGTTATTACATAGTTATTACACGTCAGGTTTTTTCTTTTTTGCCAAAATTTCGATCTGTTATTAAAATGTAATTACATAGTTAATACATGATTACATAGTTATCACACGTAAGGTTTTTTCTTTTTTGCCGAAATTGATCTGTTTTTACTATGTAATTACATTGTTATTACATTGTTTTTTACACGTCAGGTTTTTTCTGACAAAATTTCGATCTGTTATTACATTGTAATTACATTGATATTACATAGTAATTACATGCCAGGTTTTTTCTTTTTTGCCAAAATTCCGATCTGTTATTACAATGTAATTACATTGTTATTACATAGTTATTACATTGTTATTACATAGTTTTTACATTATTACACGTCAGGTTTTTTCATTTTTTCCAAAATTTTGATCTCTTATTACAGTGTAATTACATTGTTATTACATAATTCTTACATTGTTATTACATAGTTATTACACGTCAGGTTTTTTTCTCTTTTTGCCAAAATTTCTGTTATTGCAATGTAATTACATAGTTATTACAGTTATTACATAGTTATTACCCGTCAGGTTTTTTTTTTCCTAAAATTGATCTGTTTATTATAATGTAATGACATTGTTATTAAATAGTTATTACATAGTTATTACATTATTACACATCAGGTTTTTTTGTTTTTTGCCAAAATTTCAGTGTTATTACAATGTAATTACATTATTACATAGTTATTACAATGTTATTACACATCAGGTTTTTATTTGTTGCCAAAATTTCGATCTGTTTTTACGTTATTACAATATTATTACATAGTAAATACAAAGCAGTTACAAAGTTATTATGATGGTATTACATATCAGGTTTTTCGCTAGTTGCCAAAAATTCAATTTTATTACAAAGTTTTTTCTCTAAAAAATTGTTGCAAATTTTTAAACTGTTGTCCAATTGTAAAATTGATTAGTAACAATTTTGTTAGAAAGCTGGGTTCAGCAATTACATAACACAATACTATCATTGTCAGCACTATTCAATTCATTTTTATTTATAAAGCACGTTTATCAATTAACATTGTCTCAAAGCAGCTTTACACAGAACCCGCACTACCACAACACTAATCACAAGCACCATCTGCCATTTTATGTTTTAGTAAACAAATTAAGAACATTCAATTTAATTTCTTCTCATTTCTTTTCTTCTTTTTTTTCTACTTCTCCTTTTCTATTCTGTCTAATCTCCTTTCTACTTCTCTTCTATTTTCCTTTCCTCTTTTTCCTGTTTTCTTCTTTATCCTATCCTCCTCTTCTTCTTTTTTCATCCCCCTTCTCTTCTCTCTACTTTTCCCCTCAATAATCTTTTATCTGTTTTCCTTCTATCTTCCTCTTCTTTTCTTTCCTTTTTTCTCATACTCTCTTCTCTCTTTGCCTCTATCCTATCTCCTACTCAGCTCTCCTCTCCTCTTTTTGTTATTTTTACTACTTTTAAATACTTTATCTTGATCTAATGCATTTCATCATCTGCAAGTTATATTCTGTTTATAACTCTGACACATCAGATCTTGAATCTTCTTTTTTTTTTCCTCTTCTCCCCTTCTTGTAATTCAACTTTCAAAAGCAAACACCACAAACATTTTTGCTATCTGTCAGTAGGATCCCTTTACCTTAATAAATCATAAAAATTGATTAAATGTATAAATCAAATAAAATACCCAAAGTTTGAATTTATTATTTTAGCCAGAGGGGAATATAACAGAAAATACCAGCATAATTTTCCACTTCTGATTGGGTGGGCAGCCTAAAGCCTATGAACGAAGATCAGTCTGCAGCAGTCCTACCTAAAGCCCTGCCCGAGAAGCACAGAATAGTTTTTCCCTCCCTTCACACTAATTTCAGTTTAACACGCTTAGAAAATGTAGCTCTATACTGACTTTTTTTTCAGTTCGTCTTTTTTTCTTTGATTAAAAAAAAAATTCACTTTTATTTTAATTTAAAAAATGTTAGTGTAAAAAATTTTTTTTGATCTGTGTCATCAAATAATGAATTACGAAATAAAATTCTATAAAAAAGTAAAAAGGTCCATAACATTGAAAAAAAAATAAACGTATGTAATGTTCTGATTTTGAACTGAATTTTGAAAATAGGCTTGACAACTTGATTTGGTATAAAATAACTAATTGAATTAAATAAAAATATTTATTGGGTGTAGAGTTGAAAAGTTTTCGAAGGTGTTTTCTTGCACTGGTCAGTTTTAGTTTGAATTAAAATTTTGGGTTTTTTGTTTTTTGTTTGTAAATGTTAATGAAACAACGATTTTGTTCTTCTTTAGTTTGTTCTTCGATATTTCTCTTTCATTATCTTAACTTTTACAAGCTACAATTGTTTTTTTTTTACACACAATTTATATTATTCCATATAGTCTACAAGCAGACAAATACTGTGCCTGTGTTATTTATACAATCGCGACTTCAACTCGAAAGCGAAACGGAATTTCTGGAACGGAATCGGTTTGTACTATTGCCGCACCCGTACACAGGTCCATTTCCGGAAGTGTGTGTTTGTTTTTTTCACATTATAATGGCGGCTGTGCAGCACCGCGGCGATGGACCTCGGGCTGGAGGTGAAATTATCAACCCTCATTTTCATTATAGCACAAAGAAAGAAAGGGGGGGGAAAATGCCCGGTTGTAGCGGTTTAAAGTCATTTTGTTTATGATTGCATGAAAGCGCAGAAATGATCTAAATGGTGGCACGAAGCTAACTAGGCCTAGCGCGCTAAGCTAACGTTAGCTCGCTGTGCTGTTTCGGGGGAGGGGCTAGATTATTATTATTATTATTATTATTAGCATCAGCAGCAAACTGTCTTCATTTGCTCTTAATGCGTCAGGAATACTAATCTAATGTGTAGCTAGGAAGAGTTTATGGCCACCATTTTAGCATGCTGCAGACTCCATATATAAATCATGTTTATTACTTGTATATCTACAGTGTCCGCAGTAAAACATCTCCTGGGGCGTGCTGGTGTAGGAAACTAATCAACGGCAGGGTGGTGTTTTTATACACAGCGTAATTATTCCCACCCTGGAGTTTTCCTAAATCGGTACACTCGGGAGTCTCTTTTTTCTGGTTTATACCACAGCGATTTGCCCGTGTCCACAAAAGAATGGCATGTCCGTTTTTATCCATTACAGTTACCTTCATGAGGTTTAGCCTACAATCATGCTGAAAGCATTCGGACGAATTCAACGTTTTTCTGAACCGACTGGGTTCCTCAGCAGCGCTGTGGTATAACGCGAGGTCACTGGGTAGAGCAGAGGGGAAAATGTGAACGCTGAGTAAAAAAGTGATAATAGTTTAGCTCAGTTAAGCTGATGGAGGTGGAAGCCCCCCCCCTCAAGCAGCACTTCTGAGCAGGTCCTCCTGACGTCCCTCGTCTTGCAGGTAACTGTAGCTCTCCTTTGGCCACCACGGCTACAGTCGCTCACCTTGGTAAGTTGTTTCGCCTCCAGCAGGAGCGGAGGAGAAGGCAAACGGTGGGAAAAGTAACACTGTCTCCAACAGCCCTGGAGGAGGAATAGGAGAAGGAGCAGGAGAAGGAGCAGATGGGAGAGGAGGTCTGGGGAAGCGACCAGCCAGCAAGGACGAGCTCCATAACAAGCCGGCGCCTCCTAAAATCCCCAAATCGGGCTTCAGTAGTTTTAAGAAGCCTGCTCCTATTTCCATCAAGCTAGGAGTCAGCGTGAGTAATGCTAATAACAAGACTTGTAGTTTACCAGTTGTGATCATGACTTATATATGGTAGTTCATTTTGATAACAATTATATTATATATTAACTATAAGTGAATTCTTTTTGCTAAAGTTGTGGACAGACCGCAGATCCATGATAGAGCCAAGAAATCATAGATCATGTTCACTTGCTAGCATATAGTTAAAAAAAAAAAAAATAAATAATTTTTCCTTGTTAGCCAATAATTAAAAAAAAAAAAAAAAAAAAAAACACTTGGCTTGATCTAGCGAATTCTGACTCTGCTCACTCATTAGAGTCGACTCAACTCAACTCTAATTGATTGATAATGCAAACTAGCTAAACGTGACCCGCCTGCACTGTAAAATATCGCTGAGTCACCTGTTAGCAAGCTCATAACTTCGGTGGCGAAGTACTTGACCGTTCCATTATCTCCGTTGCGTCGATTGTGGTTCAAAAGTGACAGACTTCTCTCTGAAGCGTGTCGATCTTTTCCAGAAACCCAAGGAAGTGGCGCCCATTTTACCTTCCAAGAAACCTGCGTCTGTTTTCGATGACGACGATGACGTGAGTAATTTCTCTCAGACACAGACAGGGAGATGTCATGGGATTGACATTAGCAGTTGATGTGAAATGCCTTCGTCTGTCCTTATAGAGTGAACCAGAGGAGATGCCTCCGGAAGCGAAGATGAGGATGAAAAACATTGGGAGGTTTGTTGGGTTGTTTTTTCTTCGGTACACTATTAGATTTGTGTTAGAATTCCACATTGGGAGGTTTAGGCAGCCTATAGAATTCGTTGTAAGCTTTTTATAAAATGTACAGAGGAGTATCTTAACAACCCTCTAAGATCTTTTTTTCACTATTCTACAAATGATGTCCAAACATCAATATATCTGGATCACATCATCATAAGGCTGTGCCAAAACACTAATTCTCAAGAACCTGTAAACAAATTTGTTGGCAGAGCCTCCAAGCAGGAAGTAAGAGCACACCTCGGCATAGGGGTGGGAGAAAAAATCGATTGACCAAACTATCGCGATTCTTTTTAAAACGAATTTGAGATCGATTTGTTTACTTCAGAATCGATATATATTTAATTATTTTACTTTTCCAGAGAGGCGGTGGGAAAACGTTATCGCTTTTATTCCAACAGAGGGCCAAACTTATTTTGTTGGTGTCTGTATTAAATTACGTCATATATGTTTTAAGCTGGCGAGAGAAATCGAAACCATGGCAGAGGCAGGGAAGTAAAGCTCTTTGATCAGGGTTCCCATTTCTCATGGTTGCTGTGAAGGTTCCTAATGACACAGGAATTGCGAAGATCTCAGTTATAGTTGGATGTTTCCTGACTATAAATTTTTCTGAATGCAAATAAGTGACTGCTGGTCTTCTTTCATTCTATATAATAAAAGCACATTGTTCTACTTTGTAATTACAGGGACACCCCGACTTCAGCAGGCCCTAACTCCTTCAACAAAGGAAAGCAAGGATTCTCCGACCACCAGAAGCTCTGGGAGAGGAAGCTTAAAACACAGACGGACCAATAACTTCCTCGGTTCTAAATCTGCTTCCAGTCTTTTTTTTTTTTTTTTTTGGTCCCTTGTTTTTTTGTTTGTTTTCTCTGACAGACTTTTGTAAAATATGTGTACATGTACATACGTGATAAGACTTTCCCACTCTGACGCCACTTTTTGTTGTTGTTTGTTTTTACCACAGAATCATACCCTTTCATTGACTTTTCCTCCAGATGTATCACAACTAACCTATTTGCTTAGTTGTAGTTTCAAACACTGACTAGACAGACATTATTAGCAATAAGGAAGTAGATTATTATTAAGACGACGTGAATTTCCGATGCTGATAAATCATGTGGCGTCATTAAAGTGTTTGTTCTTTGTGTGTTGGTTTCTTTGGGGAAAGAGAATTAAATCTAAGTGATGAGTTATGGAAGTGTCTTATTTCTGTCACTTTATTCTCTCCCTTGTTTTCGCTGAACATGATTTTTTCTTTAGGCCTTTGTGATGTCATCAGCATACACCTGGAACACTTCCTCTAAAAAAAATATGGATACCATGTTTCATCTTCTTTCAGCCTCTTCCATTAGAGGGCGCCACAGCAAATCATCCGTCCCCATACTACTCTGTCCTCTACAGATCTGCCTCTTTCAACCAAACTACCTGCATGTATTCCTTCACCACATCTATAAACCTTCCTGGTGGCTCCATCCTCACCATTCTCCTGCTGATATACCCCATGTCCCTTCTTCTGCACATGTCCAAACCATCTCAATCTCACCTCCCTCGCCTGGTCTCCAAAACGTCCTACATGCACTGTCCCTCTAATAAACTCGTTTCTAATCCATCGTCATCACTCTCAACGAACACCTCCAACCTTCACCTTGAACCATTCTGTCGTTCCTTCTGCACACTTCACTGCCGTCACAATGTCTATACATGTCCTGCACCACCCTCACACACTTCTCTGACACACATGACATCCTCATACAATACCACAACTCCTCTCTGCACCCTGTCGTCCGCTTTCTCTAATGGATAACATGCATATGAACGTTTCAGACATGATTGAATGTAAATTCATTTAAAAATGGAATTTGGTTTGATTGAAATTGGAAATGAAAAATTTTAACCCTCCAAATGGAGGTGATGAAAACATTAAAAACCATCAACATTTTCCACAGATATGGTGCCATTTTTTAAGAAAACGCTCACTATATATTAAAATCATATTAATCATTAAAGATTCATTTTTTCATGAAACTTAAATATAGACACAAGTTAAATAATATTTAAAAGTGATGATTGAGCTACCTAGAATTCATTTAATAAGTCTTTATTATAGAGTATACAGCATTTACCTCATGTATAAAGACAGGGTAAGTGAGAATGCCAGATGTTTAGAAACAGACTTAGGACACTGGATATAGTTTCTGGATACTGGATACAGTTTCAACTTCTGATCTGATTATATGATTATAACACGAGTGGAGTTGTCTCCAGTTATTGAGAGGTTTTGACATGCTATCATGTTATATATAAGACTAGAGTGAAGTAGAGTTTAATGATGCGCTACAGGAATGTGTTTATATATAAAATCAGTGTTTAAGAACTTTAAGATCTTTACATGCATGCGTCCTTGGAATTATAAGATGCTTTTACTTACCAAAATTCATGGTGTTCAGAGCAAAGCTTTGGGGTTTTGACATAAAACTTTTTAATTTTGTTTTATTCATTAATTTTATTAGTTTTTTCAGAGCTTACCGATGATGATACCTATGTAGCGATTAGCCAATGGGTTTGTAAAGTAAAGCATTATAATCCACAGTCATAATGATTTACATCAAAAATGTTGTGTCTCACTAAATCTAAAGCCACCAGGTTCATGACTTTATTATAGAAATTATAAGCAAAAACATCAAATCTTCATATCTCAAACAGTGGGTGGCACTGTTGTGAAACTGCTTATGTCAACTTAGCGGATAGTTATTAGAGGCACCATGTTTAATGTCAATACCCCTTTGTTAATGTTGGTGTGCTTGCCATTGTGCCAGTGCCAATGTTGCAATATATGAGAACAGTTGGGTCTAAAAAACAAAATTTTGGTCTTCACTGTATGAAGATGATCTCAGCAAAACATCAAGTTCACATAAGTAAGTTCTTCAAATGAAATAATAAACATAAAACGATAGGGTTTCGACTGAAATGCTAAGTATTTAAATAACAATAAGCTTATTTAAATAGCATATTTCCAAAAAAAAGACACCACCTTTCACTCTAAAACTTGACCAGGTAGTTGCGGGCCTCCATCAGGCGCTTCTGTCGGCTTTGGAGGTTGGTGCGTTTGCTGCCGATGTCGTGATCTTCTTTCAGCAGATGATCCGTGTTGTTTTTGTCCTGCATGAGCTGTAGCATTTCTCTCTGCAGCTGTGCCGCCAGCTCTTGAAGCAGCAGGTACCTCATCACCAGCGGCAGCTGGTCAGCCAGACGCTTAATCACAATCTAAACACGTGTTCAATAAGGGAAAATAATTAAAAACTTGTAGTTTTAATGCTAAACTTTAAGAACATGCATCAGAAAGGTGACCATGTTCATAAAGTTTGACCAACTCTAGCCAACTGCACTAAAGCTATCTGAAGCTAGCTTTCTCTTGTTCTTTATAGTGCTTTTCATAGTATGTACGAATGCGTGCCCAATATAACAACCTTTGGAATGTGTAACATGTGTGTGTACATTCTTGTTGCAAATCACAAGATCTTCCTAGTAGTAAGGCTGAAAGAAACATTTGTTGCGTTCGAGTTGTTTAAAAAGGTTGATTACAATAGAAATCAATTGCTCCTGGAGCACCACATGGTTAATCCAATATCTGACACATCAATCACCATATAGGTAAGTCAATACGGCTCATGTTAAAGCCTGTTTTTACTTTTTTTTATAGCATGATTTGTTTATTATTAAGTATGATTTGGACTGATTTAATTAAAAAAAACTTCGAATTCTTGTAATAAATATTAAAATGACCATCATAAAGTATTGAAGATTTGGAATTATATTTGTGACGTTTTATTGTGTTCAAATAAAGCTAAAATTGCTAATAATTGCCACATCAGCCAAGCCAACCGGCACTGCATGATATGTTACGATTCACAAGACAGAATAAGCCATAGGTTAAAAAAATAATAAATAAATAAATAAATAAATAAATAAATAAATAAATAAATAACCACTTACACTGTAGTAGGACTTGAGGTGACGCGTCAGTTCGTAAAGAGTGGCTCTGTTGTCAGAGTTATTGTAAAAACTACACGAAACAATCCCGATCATTTGAGTAGTTTCATGCTCTTCTTCCTCTTTGAGTTTCATCGTGCTCAATGTGTCACTGTACATGCTGTCTTGGGTGTAGACAATCAGCTCCATCTTAAACTGAGTCCTCAGCATTGATTCGGCCTCAGACTCTTTTTTCTGCTTTATGCACTCAATCATGGTCTATAGGAACAACAATGGGCTTCATGTTTATTATACTTTATAATCTGGTACTTCCTTGTGTAAATTTGGGGACCTACCTTTGCCATTTTGAGGAGATTGGGAAAGCCCAAGAAGCTGTACTGAGCCAGTTGGATGAAGCCCTTCCGAATAAGATCTAAAGACAGATGGAGATATCTCTGTAAATACAATATACTGTAATAAACATTGATGTAAGCACCAAAGGAAACCCAGGATGCGATTAGAACCTACGAAAATACTGAGGTCTGTCTCCACACAAAGAAGTGCATGTCTGATCATTTGTCTTCAAAAATAAAAAAAAAGGGCATGCCATATACCTGAGATTTCCTTCAGTCTCCTGATGGCAGGTTCCTCCAACTGCTTGATCTGGTCCTTCACGATCACCTCAAAAGTCTTGTAGTTGATGAATCCTGGGAGTTCCCTTCCTCTGTGTTTTTCTTCATACTCGTTCACCTCCTTCTCGATCATCATGTCAACTAGTTAATTTACCCAAAAAATCAAATGTTAACACTTCCAACTTTTCAACCCAGAAAGCGGGTGGGGGATAACAATCTAAGATATGTTATCGTCACACGACCACTCACATGCCTCTCTGGAGTTGTCTAGGTGACACTTCCAGAGAGAAAACTGCCTCCGCAGGCCTGAGAAAATGTTGAGATGTTGGGCATTCTTCAGCTCCTCTCCAGTCGTGAGGTTAATGGTGTCCTGAGTGAATGCTGTGATTTTCTAAAACACATTAAAAAAGGTGTCAAACTAAAAACACCTTTTTCATTTATGAGATCATTGAAATAATGACACCGTGTTGTCTTGACTAGCTTGCTTAGTTATTAGTAAGTGGTATTGCTTTTTTATATTGGTGTCAATCACTTACATCAATCAGAAAAACCACTCTTTCTCCTGGTTCTGCAGGAGGCCCTGACCCATAGCGATCCAGTTCACTTTGGGCTTCAGCCAACTTTATTTCAATCTGCTCCTCCAGTCGTGGCAGAGATAGCTGAACACAAATACATTTTACTACCAGAGTGGACTGTATTGTTTACTGTACAATCCTTGGCATCATAGAACAAATCTTTTACCTCAATGTGATGGACGAGTTCGAGTGTAAGTTTCTCAGCCAGGTTGGGAATGGTGGCTTTTCCTTCTTCATACAGCAAGCTGTTAAAAAATTGTAAGCAGTACCATTGACATTCGCAGACATGACTTAAAATCCAAATCAGATATATATATTAAATATATTTCTAATCAAATCCAAAAAGTACCAATATCAATTATAATTCTCAATTAATTGTCATTGAGGAACAATTTGAAGTTTCTACAGTCAAACATATCACCTGTATTGTGGGTGGACCTTAAAGAAGTCCTTCTCCTTCTCAGTGGCATCCTGCAGCGAGACGCGGTCCATGATCTCTTTCTGCCCTCGACACCTGACGATCATGTAGCCTTTAGTGAGGTAAATAATCTCATTATGGACAATGGACACCACCGTCTCCTCCGTGCCTTTATCCACCAGGTCGGGCTTTGTTAGGATGCCTGTTATAATCGACAAAAACGCACACATGCATAAATGCTCAATGTAGACATCTATTTGAAATTTTCAAAAGTATTGTAGAGAACACAACACGAACCGAGGGTCCTGTCACCGTTTGGATCGGCTTCCTGAGCCATCTTCAGCGCTTCAGTAGTAGCGATGTCTACATTGCATGGCACCACCACCAGGTTGATAGTTTCTTGCTTTGTGATGAACTTTTTGATCAGCCTTTTAATCTGAATAAAAGTCAATAGTGCGTATTAGTATCTATATTTAGCAGTGGCAGGCCGTCAGGGCCAGCAAGGCCTTCTCTGCTAGACCAGATCAGAATCACTGGCCTAGGATTTAATATATTTTTGCCAATGAATTTCATTTAAATTATATAATAGTCTATCCTCTTCATTAAATAGCATTCCTCTCGGGTGTGCTGCTGCAAGTAGCAACAAATCTGAGTGAAGATGTTTACTTGCAGATGGTTGGAGTTTCAATCAAATTTCAACTCTCACATCACATGTTGCCGGGGTCAAAATTATCTGTCTGCATTGAGCCTTCACTGTGCACACTGCAGTCATCTTGAAGCTAACAGCTGCTGCTGCTTTAACCAATCAGATTTGTTCACTTGCTTACTCCAAAGGCACCTAGATGCCAACCAAAACATATGCATTTAAATGTTCATTGATTAGATGGTCAGAGAGCATACTAGTCAGAGCTCGCAACCCACATCTGTAGCAAAGCAAACTGGATTTAACAGATGGATTTAAAAGAGGAGAAGAAATTATACTTACAGAAGATCGAGCTTTCTAGAAAAGCTGGACATTGTGGGCAAAAACAGTTCAAAACAGTTGAGCTTTTCTGTTCTTGAAGAATTTGACTTACAATTTGCCTTATAATCAATCATAATGCACAGAAAAAATACATGAACACACACAGGAAACCAGGGGCATCTGTCTATTGGGTTTCTTGCTTTGGTAATGGCATTTATTCTCGCTGTATAAGATGCAGCGCTCGGTTTCTATAGCTGTGGTGTTAAGAGGTGGATTGATTCAGGTAGGACACCACTGAAGGCCTGGAACTGTAACCGGGGACACACAGGTAGCTTTGTGGTACATGCCGATTGGGAGTGCCTGTGTACAACTTTTACAGGATTGTCAAGGGCAACGTACTTCCTGCAATTATTTGCATCCCCTAATCGGTTTTACCAAGTTTTTTTTTGCTAGCAATGATCAAATTCTATTTGTTCTGCCAGAAGCTGCTTTGGGCACTGTTGACTATTTTTTTCCTCTCAGAACAGAGATTACAGTAGTGTCATCAACAGACACTAGGTTTATGTCATGTAGTTTATTTATGTATTCATTCATAGACTGTATTTATCACTTAGTAGCAGATGCTTTACCTGTTCTCCAATGTCCTCTGGTTGGCCTTTGACTGCGACTCGGGCAATACCAGGCAGATCAATAAGTGTAAGGTCGGGAACATCAGCTGACGTCACTTCCAGGCTGATGAGCTCATCACTGATGCCCACACCAACCCCAGCCATATGGTCCTGAGCTGAGTAGAACACACACGAACTATAATGACAGGAATCATCTGGGTGCATGACTACACAATTGAAGCTTTAAGAAATACACACAAACGGTGCTAGCCAAAACCAAACAAACTAACTAAACAATGACAAAGAAAAGCCCAAACAAAACTAGCTAACATTGCAGAACATGTCAAAACAAAATGACCAAGCATGCGTGAATATAGGATGCACTTGGAACACTACCTTCTCTAATCTTTTTCTCCACATCTGCCGGATCTTCAAACTGTTCCTCGAAGTCCTGATCATGGTCTTTCTTGTATTTAATCTTTCCATGCCAGACATCTTCCTCTTTGCTCCTCTTCATCTTCAGCTCGAGTGGACATCTTGTCACGATGCCTGTTTGTAGAGTTCAAATCAGCTCAGGTGTGCGGTTTCTGGTGGATACATTTGAACCTGGTGAAAGTGAAACTATTGTGTTTGCGGTAGCTGGACATGTAGGTGATAGAATGTGAAATTGTGTTGTGTTTGCTAAATTCCAACCACTGGTAGGGTCCAGAGATGAAGATGACTAGGATCAAATACCTCATAACAAGTACCATCATCGGCTTCAAAACAACGTTTGTTAACATTCCCACAGTTACATTTGATGTAACTGTATATGACCTCATGTACCCACTTACATTAAGACAGGGGGTCATATTAATGGGATCAAACTAGGTAGAAAAAAAACACAATTTGTTATACAGCAATACTCAAATCTGATGCAACACCAGCAGATCCAAAATATAACACTTATTATTCATTTCATTACACTTAAATCATGACACTGCTAATAGAGCTAGCTGCATTGTGCAGTGACAATTTTGGAGATTATGGAGAAGGAGGATCCGCTGTGGCGCCCCCTAATGGGAGAAGCCGAAAGAAGAGATTTTCCAATAGTAGCTGCTGCCTATTTGCTCATCCCCTATCCTTAGTCAGACAACAATAAAATTTCAATAGAAATGGCCTAAAAGTTTAAAAAATGATCAAAAATACAGACCAAACTTATGACCAGTACTTTTGGCAATATAGTGTATACATTATAAAAAAAGTTTTATAAACATTAAAATATATACATTATGAAGATTTGTTTTGATAATTGGACCCATGTTTTTCTCACCGCTCCCCCGGGGCAGCGCGACTCCGGACAGCGCCTCCAGCACCGAGCTCTTCCCCGAGCTCTGGTCTCCAATCACGGCGATGGCCGGCAGCGCGAGGTCCTTCTCCACACCGAGGGCGCGCAAAGAGTCGATCAGGTCGATGCACGGACGCACCTTCTCCTCATACTGCTCACTCAGGCACGCGCTCATTTTGGATCAAATCGGAGTAATAAATGTTAGAAATAAAACTGATTTGGTTTATTATCCTGTACACAGCTGGGTTCCCTCTGTGTTCCTGTAAGGTCAGAGATGCTCCACCTGTCGTGCAAACCCCAATGAATGATTCCTCAAAACGAGTCGGTCCTGAGTGTCGCAAAAAAAAAAACTTTTTTTTCAGCCAAAGTAAAGCAAATATTCATAATTATTACTAAAATGAGGTTATCGCCATAAAGCAAAATATATACACATATAAACAATAACCTTAAGTCATACAGCCGTGCTTTTAGTGAATCGACTCTTACTGAGTGAATCGACTCTTACCGAGTGAATCGACTCTTACCGAGTGAAAATCGGAAAACGAAAGCAAACCACAGTCTTAATTATTTATTAGGTTTCGTTTCCTGGCAGGAGTCAATAGAAAAGAACAAATATTTTATATTTAGCTAGTTTAATACCTACACACTATATATTGGTAAAATGTACCAAAATGATGTACTTAAAGGAACTGTAAGGCTACAATTTGCACACACAATAATACAATAACACAATAATAAGCTGGGACCAGACCTTCTTTTATTCTTCTTGTGGAGTGCCGTAAAACTGGGTTGCAACCTGACACCAGAAAGAACAAGGAGCCCATCTATCTTTTTCCCATATTTCAACTCGATTACATTATGAAGCAAAATATAAAGTTCTGGTCCTGGACTTTTATTTATACACCCGTGGCCACATAACTGTGGTCATGAACAATAATCTGGAAAAGAAAAATGTCTAATTTTTTTTTATGTAAACAATAAACAGTCTGTTACACCCTGCCATTAAATTATGTGAATCATCCAAGCAAACTTTGATCAATGATAAAAAAACATAAGAAATGTATAGAGTTGTGATAGCGCAAATGCAAATGCAAATGCAAAAAAAAAGAACAAGTGTACAATGTAGTGTCAAAGAAGGGCACGTGCAAAGACCTGGTAGACTGGTAGACCATGCTAATATTCCTATTGTAAACGGGTGTGTGTGTGTGTGTGTGTGTGTTTGCAATATGCACAGAGCTAATATTGGTAGTAGTCAAGGGACAAACTAAGACAAAGCATAAATGCCAAGCCAAAACAAAGGCCAAAACACACAATTACGTCATTCTGTCTGAATAAGATGACCTCGTTAACGACTAGAGGGCGCTGTTAACCGTTGTCATTTTCTAATTTTCTAAAAGCTGTAACTGATTAGATATGCAAGAATACGAGGGTACTCAAAGACACACTCAAAGTCTTGACCCAGTTAATTGACTCCACCTGGTGACATGATATAATTGACATGACCGTGCAAATAAGCAGTAAAACAAAAAACAATTTATTTTTATTTTGCATGGACAACCCGCGATTCCGGATTGTTTTATACGTCGGCCGAGAAGTGCAAAAACAAATTAACAAATCGAAAAAGGTAGGTACAAGACACCTGTCAGTCAAAATATACAAGTGAATGACAGGTGTCTCGTCCAATGATCGGTAAGTTTCCATTCACAAACTATACCTACCTTTTACGGTTTGTCTGACTTGTCATTGTGTTTTCGGATTTGTTAATTTGTTTTTGCATTTATTGTTTTGTTTTCGGATTTGTTAATGTGTTTTGTGCTTCTCGGCCACCGTCATTTTAGATGCATAATACATTGTTAATATGAGAAGAGAGACAAAAACAAGTGAGGCTTGATTTACAGAGGATTTAATATATTTTTTCTAGTTAATCCTTATTATTCCAGAACAGATAGTAGTAATGATTTTTTCCCCAGAATGTTTAAGATACAGAAATCCAAACCTTCAAAACCTAAAAAGTAAAACCCGAGACCTTTAAATGAAAAACCCACTCAAATGAAAGAACATTCTAGTCAAAAACTGATTTAACAGAAATTTGTGTTTCCTTGGAAATTCCGTAACATAAGAAAATCTGCTTAATAATTTTGTAGAATTTACCGAAGTATAAAATACCAGAGGAGATTATATATTTGAAAGTATTCTTTGGTTCTAAAACCTGGACAGGTAGGTGCAGAACTCTATCAGACGTTCATAGCGGCTTTTCACGTTGTTCCGTTTGCTGGTCATTTCATTATCTTCTTTCAGCAGGTCATCCATGTTATTTTTGTCCTGGATAAGCTGTATCATTTCTCGCTGCAGCTGTGCAGCTGACTCTTGAAGCACCACATACCTGATCACCAGTGGCACCTGGTCAGCCAGACGCTTCCCCACAAGCTAAACACAAAAGGTAATGTTAGTACAGTGAAAATTAAAGTAAATAAATATCTCTTATGCTTCCAGCACGGAAACCACTGAGTTTGTTGCACATAATGTAAATGCTGTGCGAATAAATTATACTATATACATACAGAAAAACATGAAATGAAATGAACTGTTACTTTTAACTTACTGAGTAATAAGACCTCAGGTGGCACGCCAGTTCCTCAAGAGTGGCCTCGTTGTCTGAGTGATCATATAAACCTTTAGATGGGGGGCGAGCCACACCAAAGTTTTTTCGCTCTTCTTCTTCCTCCTTGATCTTTAATAGTTGCAAATTATCCTTATACATGCTGTCTTGGGTGTATATCATCAGCTCCATTTTAAACTGGGTCCTTAGCATTGATTCAGCCTCTGACCCCTTTATCTGCCTTATGTTCTCAATTTTGGTCTGGAACAAATAAAATGAAAAAGCATCAAACATTGTAATGCTTGGAAATGGTTCTGACAGGTTAGTTAATGCCTTAGGCATTCAATTAGATACACGTTTGTGGGTAAAATACGAGGATATACCTTTGCCATTTTAAGGAGGTTGGGGAAATTTGGGAAGTTGGAATGAGCCAGTTGGATGAACTGTTTCCGAACGACATCTAAAGACAGATGATAAAGTTCAATAAATACAGCGGTTGAAGTGGTTTAATGGTTATACTGAGGTTTCTGAATTGATTTGGGAAAAGTAAGTGATGAGTTCCACGCTTGTGAAGGAGTGTTCTTTGTTTCAGAACGTGGTGGATTAAGGAAGAAGAGATTAGAGCAAAGAGAGCGAGCATGGAACAGCATGCAGCTTATCTTTCACCCTTTACATTCACAAAACCAGTCCACAGAATAGACAGTGACTGCTTACTGTTATACCATTGCAGAATTCACAACACAGAGCATTTTCTTAGTCTTTGCATAAATTCTATAAGTTTAACTTCAAACATGTATATACCTGCGATCTCCTCCATTTTTCTGATGGCAGGTTCCTCCAATAGCTTGATCTGTTCCTTCAGAAAAACCTCAAAGGTCTTGAAATTTAAGAATCCAGGCAGTTCCCTGCCTCTGTATTTTTCCTCATACACCTGCAGTTCTTTCTCAATTCTCTTATCAACTTGAAACAGAGTAAAAAGTAAATTGCATCTTTGTGAAAACAAGGATAGACCCTCGTACTATCATGAACACTTCCAATTCATTACGTTATACTTCATGGTTTATAACACAAGGAATTTCCAGTTTCTTCACTCAATCCCTAGATTCTTAGCCTGACAAAAAATAATATCCGCTTCTGATTTCATGTTTACTTTACATGAATTCTTAGCATGTCCAAAAATAATTATATTTTTATGCTAAAAAATTACAATGAAAATGCCTGGAAAATGATTTCAAAGATATTAAAATTGACCAAAATACATTTCTAACCTTAATATTATTTTATGTATGAAACTTTTTGAGATTATGTCACACTGCTACTCACAATTCTCTCCCACTTTGTCTAGGTCATTCTTCCAGAGAGCAAACTGCTTCCTTAGAAGTGGGAAGATGTTATAATATGGCATGCACATTACCTCCTCTCCAATCACCAGATTAATGGCGTCCTGAGTAAATGCAGTGATTTTCTATTAAACAAATAAAAAACATAGGTCAGACAAACAAAAAAACCTGATACCTTTAAAACAATTGGCTAATAGAAATGGACATTAAGGTTCGAGAAGTTTAGATGAGGTTCTCCACAAGAATGTTGCCATGGTACAAATGAGATATTTTGCTCATGCTCATAAATAAATGTATATGCCGGAAAGCCTTTATTATAACAGTGCCTGTTATATTTTGCCTGCCTGTATTTACACTTTGTGTTTTGTTTTCCTTTCCACATGCAGCCAGGCCAAGACCCCAAACCAGCTTCAGAGACTGCTCCACCCTCTGCCGATGCCTCAGCCCCTTTTTCTGGACTTTATCTATGGCCTTCCGCCATTTCAAAGCAACATTGTGGTGCTAGTAGCAAACAAATGGTTTGCCAAGGCATGCCTTTTCATAGCTTCGCCTTAACTACCCAAAGCTAAGATAATGGCAGAGTTGGTGTGCACCCATCTTTTGGGTATTCAGCTTTCCTCGGGACATAGTAACTAATCATAGCCCTTAGTTTCATCACAGTTCTGAAGAGCCTTCTGCCAGCTTAAAGGCTCCACATTAAGCCTGTCCTTGGGCTTCCACCCCAAGTCTAACAGCCAACGCAACATTGGGCTGTTCTGGATAACCAGGAGAGTAAACCAAGTTACCTACTAGTTACATTAAACTTGGTCATTAAAGAGGACTTCCCCTCTTTGCCTACGCATCATTGGGGGCCAGCCACCACAGTCCGATGGATAATGGGCTTAAAAATTGCTGCAGTAGCTTGTGGACTGAGAAGGTTACAGCCTGTAGGAGCACTCTTAAATTCCCACTAGGAAAATTTTGAATCCTGAGCTCATCAGGGACTTCCATGCCTGTCACTCTGATCATTCTTGGAGAAACTTCATGAGCCATTCCTAAAGTGGAGGGGGACTGCCTAATTTCATTTGTTTCTCATGCCATTCAGTATTTTTGCCTGACTGTATTTTCAGTTTTAGTCGTTTCTTTGTCAGAATGTATTTTAAACTTTCGGTTGTCACTTGCTGGGTGGGAATATGTATGCTTGTTGCCAGTTTATTAGTTTGCTAACTGAAGCTTGTGTTTGTTTTTTGTTTTCCTTTATCTCTATTCTGAAAGTTGATAGGCAATAAAATATGAAAAATTAAGGGACACATTGTGATATTTGCCCATGTTATTTAAAATATTTCAGGAACCACACGGTTGTGCTTAATGTTTTTACGTTATCACGTACGTCTGTCAGGAGGTAGATCTTTTGTTCCGGTTCTGTAGGAGACCCTGGGCCAAAGCTATGCAGTTCAGCTTGAGTTTCTGCCAGCTTTACCATGATCTGCTCTTCCAGCTGTGGCAGAGATCGCTAAGGGCGCGCACACACACACACACACAAAGAGATACAAAGATACAGTTGCAAGGACCACAACACAATCTGCAGATGTTTTGAAGGTTATTGACCTATTTAATATTGTTGTAGTCTAAAATACAAGAGGTAGCAGAGTTATATTTAATTCACATGGATTGTCTCTGATCAACATTTATTCTTTTGAAAGACAATGACGCTTCTGAAGTGGAAAAAAAAAAAAAAAAACTTAATTTACCTCGATGTGAAGAACGAGTTCCAGTGTGAGTTTCTGAGCCAGGTTGGGAATCGTGGCTTTTCCTTGGTCATATAGTTTTCTTTAAAGAAAAACAACAACTTTCCACTCGGCTCATTTTTTCAGATTTCTTTTGCTTTTATTTATTACTTGGTTTAATGAACATTATGATCCTCGTACTACGGTAGCTAATATGGTTCATTCTTGTATGAAAAATTGACATTTTACTAATTGCATGTGAATATTAAAAAGAAAGTCAAGATGGATGACTTTTAAAGAAGTTCTAAATACATAGCTGTTGTTTGAAGCTGAATATAATGCGTACCTGAAATATGGGTGATCTGTAAAGAAGTCCTTCTCATTCTTGATCGCGTCACCCAAGGAGACACAATCCTTGAGCTCCTGCTGTCCCCTGCACTTGACAATCATGTAGCCTTTATTGAGGTAAACGAGGTCATTATTGATGATGGACACCACCACATCCTCCGTGCCTTTATCCACCAGGTCAGGCTTTGTTAGGATAGCTGTTATAAACAGCACACAAATGCACAGAAACACAAGGTGTAATCAAATTCACCAAAAAGTACATAATGTGCTATATGTAATACATGTTAAATTAAACGTTGCACACACCCAGGGTTCTCTCGCCATTTGGATCAACTTCCTGAGCCATCTTCAGTGCTTCAGTAGTGGCAATGTCCACGTTACATGGCACCACCACCAGGATGATGGTTTCTTGCTTTGTGATCACCCTTTTGATCAGTTTCTTAACCTGAATGAAAGTGTTTCATAGACATGTGTTGGTACTGTATTACATTTTAATACAACAAAGTGGAATCTTCCATCAGGGTTATGATACAAATATGACACCAAGTATTACAAAAATTATTCAGAATTCTTAATAATACAGATTTGTTATGGTTTAGTTAGATATGGGTTACTCGCCGGCGACCCAAATTTACTTTGTCTCCGATGTCCTCTGGTTGGCCTTTGACTGCTACATGGGTAATACCAGGTAGGTCGATAAGTGTGAGGTCAGGAACCTGAGCTGATATTAACTCCAGGCTGATGAGCTTCTCACTGATGCCCATGCCATTACCAGCTATTTCATTTTGAGCTGAACAAGAACGTGCACATAATAATAGTTTACCAAATTTGAGAAGATTAGCAATCAATTCAGGAAGTTTACATTAAAGATAAAGCATAAAGTAACCAAAGTGCTTATGTATTTTAAAAAATAATGTTGCAAACCACATAGATCCTTTCAGTAACCCATTCAGTATTGTGGACTACTTTGATAGACTCATTATAAGTATAATCATACTGATATTAAGCTTGTTATAATACTCTGTTTGGCATCTTGCACTTAACACTACAAAGTGTTTGACGCAATTAGGAACATTCATAAATAGCCATAGCCACATTAGCATGTTGGCAAGTACTCAATTCAATTTGCATAAATCTCTTTTAAGGAGTACCTTTTCTAATGAGTTCCTCAACCTTTGCTGGATTATTTATCTCTTCCTCTTTATCCTCATACTTGATCTTTGCATGCCAGATGTCTTCTTTCCTGCTTCTCTTCATCTTCAGCTCGAGTGGACATCTTGTCACAATACCTGAGTGTTTGCAGAATTTTGATCAACAATGTTAGTTTGCTCAACTTTCCCACCTTTTTTCCTTTAGCTTGTTATTTTTCTATTACGTCAAGTAAATTTTTTTTGTGAGAAATGTTACTAAATCATAGGGTGTGCTTGTTTCTTCTCACCTCTCAGGGTCCAATGTTTAGACCATTACATTAAAAGCTTCAGGTTATTGTTAAATACATTTCAATGATGGTTTTGTTTCCATCGTGAGAAATAAAATAACTATTAAAAAATATGCAGTAAACTCCACAGAGAACCATAAAATATCCGCTATTGCAGAAACTTTTGTTTACTTCATAGTTCTATAAACTTGATGATGGAATTTGAGCCATATACTCAAAAAAGAGTTGGTGTCAGAAAACAGTCAAACCAGTAGGTAATGCATCTTATTGTATATTCAGTTACTGGGAATTTTGTTTTGTTGTGTACTTTTTATGGCAGTGCATTAAAAAGACCATTTGAAATAAATATAGCCCACAGTTGAGATTCTACCCATTTTCCGAGTTGTCCTCCACACCCAGCAAGAGTTTTGCAACTGCTTCTTGATGGATGCACCACACCACATGTGTTGAGTCACATGCAATTTCAGAGAGGCCCGAGAAGAACCAGTGTGGCACTCTGGGTGTGATTAGTTTGAAATCTTTGAGGAATGATAAATGAGATTTGAGGATGTTGTTGCTAAACATCTGAACATGTCATAAGTAGCTGGCTCTTCCATTTTCCCAGCTGTTCTTCCATTTTTCAGCTGTCTTGAATGTTTAAGATATAAATGTTGGAAACTTCTTAACATCAGCAATGTAAGCAGATATCATGAGATAATTTTTTCATATCTGTTTTAATGAGTTTGATCTTAAGATGGCATCATTGTCACTTGTTTGCGTAAATGATTCATGTTGGATGAGATCCATGGAGGAGTGGGAACCCAGAATGCAACATTATTGTGTAATTACTGTAATATAATTTTAGGCATTCATCTTAATGCAAAGTTCTCACTATGCATATATATGCTAAGTGACATCATGGTGTATGTGTTGAATAATAGGAGAAAAATATATTAAAAACTCGATAACGCTGTTGATGAATGGTTGGGTTTAGGGGCACAAAATCAGAGGAATTAAAGTAAAGCTAATGTGTGCAAAGCATATCAACAAAAATATCAAATTAAACAGAAATTTTTCAGGAAAGTTTAAGAGGAGCATAATATATATATATATATAT
>MU552100.1:2266240-2281639 GCA_024362625.1 Silurus asotus
CTCCACTGCCCTCCCTCTCATTCACACACATGTACTCTGTCTTACTCCTACTGCCTTTCATTCCTCTTCTCTCCAGCACATACCTCCACCTCTCCTCAACCTGCTCCCTGCTCTCACCACAAATCACAATATCATCTGCAAACATCAGTCCAAGGAGACTCCTGTCTGACCTCGTCCGTCAACCTGTCCATCACCACTGCAAACAGGAAAGGGCTCAGGGCCGATCCTTGATGTAGTCCAACCCTCACCCTGAACCAGTTTGTCGTTCCTACTGCACATTTCACTGCTGTCACACTGTACTCATACATGTCCTTCACCACCCTCACATACTTCTCTGACACACCTGACTTCCTCATACAGTACCACAACTCCTCTCTTGGCACTCTGTCATATGCTTTCTCTAAATCCACAAATACACAATGCAATTCCTTCTGTCCTTCTCTTCCATCAACATCCTCAAAGCAAATAATGCGTCTTTGGTGCTCTTCCTCGGCATGAAACCATACTGTTGCTCACAGATGGTCACCTCTTCTCTCAGCCTGGCTTCCACTATTCTTTCCCATAACTTCATGGTGTGACTGATCAACTTAATTCCCCTGTAGGTACTGCAGGTCTGCACATCTCCCCTATGCTTAAAGATCGGTACCAGCAAAATCCTTCTCCATTCCTCAGGCATCCTCCCACCTTCCAGAATCTGGTTAAAAACTCCACTGCCATCTCTCCTAAACAGCTGCTTCTACAGGTATGTCACCTGGTCCAACCAACTTTCCACTCTTCATCCTCTTAATCGCTGCTCTCACTTCCTCTTTACTAATCTTATTTAGATCCTGCTTTACCAACTCCTCATTTCCTCATTCATTAGCTCCTCAAAATACTCCCTCCACCTTCTCAACACACTCTCCTCACTAGTCAACACACTAGTTCCACCTCCATCCTTTATTGCTCTAACTTGCAGTACATCCTTCCCAGCTCGGTCCCTCTGCCTGGCCAATCGGTATAAATACTTTTCTCCTTCCTTAGTGTCCAAACTCTCATACAGCTCCTCATATGCCTTTTCCTTTTTTTTTGCCACATCCCTCTTTACCTGCTGCCGCATCTCCTTGTTCTCCTGCCTACTTTTCTCATCACTCAGTCTTTCCCACTTCTGTTTTGCCAACCTCTTTCTCCTTATGCTCTGCTGCACTTCCTCATTCCACCACCACGTCTCCTTGTCTTGCTTTCTATTTCCAGATGTCACACCAAGTACTTTTCTAGCTGCCTCCCTCATCACTCCTGCAGTAGTTTCCCAATCACTCAGCACCTCTTCACCACCACCGAGCCCCTGTCTGACCTCTTCCCTGAACCTCACACTACACTCTTCCTCCTTTAGTTTCCACCATCTTATTCTTCTTTCAGTCCTCATGCTCCTTTTCTTCTTCGCCACCAAAACCATCCTACAGACCACCATCCTAAGCTGTCTAGCTACACTGTCCCCTGCCAACACCTTACAGTCTTCAATCTCCTTCAGGTTGCATCTCCTGCATAGCACATAGTCCACCTGTGTGCACCTTCCTCCACTCTTATACGTCACTCTATGATCCTCCTTCTTCTTAAAATAAGTGTTCATCACTGCCATTTCCATCCTTTTAGCAAAATTTACCACTATCTGCTCTTCCACATTCCTCCCCCTAAGGCCATACCTACCCATCACCTCCTCGTCACCTCTGTTCCCTTCACCAACATGCCCATTAAAGTCTGCCCCAATCACCAATCGTTCTCTCCTAGGTACACCATCTACCACTTCATCTAATTCACTCCAGAATCTTTCCTTCTCCTTCATCTCACAGCCAACTTGTGGAGCATAGGCACTGATGACTTTAATCATGATCCCTTCAACTTCCAGCTTCACGTTCATCACTCTATCAGAAACTCTCTTCACCGTCACTATACTCTTACTGTACACTTCCTTCAGAATCACCCCTACACCATTTCTCTTTCCATCCACACCATGATAGAACAGTTTAAACACCTCCAATGTTCCTGGCCTTACTCCCTTTCCACTTGGTCTCCTGAACACACAACATATCTACCTTTCTCCTCTCCATCATATCAGCTATCTCTCTCCCTTTACCCGTCATAGTACCAACATTTAAAGTACCCACCCGAACTCCCACTCTCCTACACTGCTCCTTTTCCTGCCGTCTCTGTAGACGTCTTCCTCCTCTTCTTCTCCTTCTTCGGCCAACAGTAGCCCAATTTCCATTGGTACCCTGTCGGCTAACGATACCTGTGGCGGTCGTTGTTAACCCGGGCCTCGACCGATCCAGTTTGAAAATCTCATTTGTGATCCGCATATTTGATTTGGCACATGTTTTACGCTGGATGCCCTTCCTAACGCAACCTCCCCATTTACCCGGGCTTGGGACCGGCACTAAGAGTGCACTGGCTTGTGCCTCCCTAATGGCTGGGTTTGATAGTTCTATAAACTTGATGCTGGAATTTGAGCCATAAACTCAAAAAAAAGGGTTGGTGTCAAAAAACAGTCAAACCAGCAGGTAATGCATCTTATTGTATATTCAGGTCCTGGGAATTTTGTTTTGTTGTGTACTTTTTATGGCAGTGCATTAAAAAGACCAATTGAAATAAATATAGCCCGCAGTTGAGTACTACCCGTTTTTCGAGTTGTCCTCCACACCCAGCAAGAGTTTTGCAACTGCTTCTTGATGGATGCACCACACCACAAGTGTTGAGTCACTTGCGATTTCATAGAGGCCAGAGAAGAACCAGTGAGGCACTCTGAGTGCGATTAGTTTGAAATCTTTGAGGAATGATAAATGAGATTTGAGCATGTTGTTGCTAAACATCTGAACATGTCATAAGTAGCTGGCTCTTCCATTTTCCCAGCTGTTGTTCCATTTTTCAGCTGTCCTGAATGTTTAAGATATAGATGTTAGAAACTTTTTAACATCAGCAATGTTAGCAGATATCATGAGACAATTTCTTCCTATTTGTTTTAATGAGTTTGAACTTAAGCTGGCATAATTGCCACTTGTTTGCGTAAATGATTCATGTTGGATGAGATCCATGGAGGAGTGGGAAGAACCCAGAATGCAACATTATTGTGTAATTACTGTAATATAATTTTAGGCATTCAGCATAATCCAAAGTTCTCACTACGCATGTTATTGTTTGACATCCTAAAGATATAATAATTTGACATTATATTACAATTAATACATTATATTGCAATTATATTTTTATTTCTATCCACATATCCGACTGTCCTCCCTCCCATTTATATTATTATAAAAAAATGTTGTAATATGTTTTCATATATATATATATATATATAATTATAAGCCAATGGTTTCTCACCGCTCCCCCGGGGCAGCGCGACTCCGGACAGCGCCTCCAGCACCGAGCTCTTCCCCGAGCTCTGGTCTCCGATCACGGCGATGGCCGGCAGCGCGAGGTCCTTCTCCACACCGAGGGCGCGCAAAGAGTCGATCAGATCGATGCACGGACGCACCTTCTCCTCATACTGTTCCATCAGGCACGCGCTCATCTCGAATACCAGCTGATTAACTCCACGAACTGATCAATAAATGTTACAAATCAAACTGATTCCGTTTAACTTCCTACACCGAGTCCCTCTGCGTTTTCCTGGAAATTCGAGCCCGGTACACACAGATGCCCAAACTGATTGATTCCTCAAACGAAATCGAACCTACAGGAGTCATAAACACACACAAAAAAGTTTTTCTTTTCCAAAAAGCCAAGCATAAATAATCATTCAAATATCACATCAATAAAACAATTATAAAACATCATACAAATATGTGCTTGCCACTGTGAAAGCCGCGCGCAATAACCTCCAACCTCACCTTGTTTCGGTGAAACCACTCCTATGTTCTAAAAAAAAACCGAAAATTATTCATTAGGTTTCACTTCGTGGTAAGAGCTCACAGAAAAGATCAAATTTCTTATAATTAGTCATTATTTCTGAAGATACCGACACTGCCCTTCTGTACCTGACATGCTAAAGCCAACGCATCACACACTCATTTTTATAGTCAAATAATGTGTTTGAAAGTGACATCATGGTGTATGTGCTGAATTAGAGTTGGGCCATGGTTGTTTATAGGTGGGAGGAATTCTGATCCTTTTCTAGTCCACCTGCTAAGATAATAAACAAAACGTTGAGAAACCTTAATCTAATAAAACTCCTTTAAATGGACATCGTAGGAGAAATATCTATTAAAAACTCCATAACGCTGTTGATCAATGGTTGGGTTTAGGGGCACAAAATCAGAGAAATTAAAGTAAAGCTAATGTGTGCAAAGCATATCAACAAACATATCAAATTAAACAAGACTTTTTCAGGAAAATTTAAGAGGAGTATAATTTATACTGAAAATGTGGGTGATTTTCGAATAAGTTCTTGTTATTCTTGATCTCTTCGTGTGGAGAGATAATCCTTGAGCTCCTCTGCACTTGACAATCATGTAGCCTTTATTGAAGTAAATCATTTCATTATTGATGATGGACACCACCACATCCTCCATGCGTTTATCCACCAGGTCAGGCTTTGTTAGGATGCCTATAATAAATAACACACAGAAAACGAAAGAAGAAGAAATGATCACATTGAATATGATGAAAACACACCGACATTCAAATGATATGTTGTAGAAAGCACCACACACACCCAGGGTTCTCTCACCATTTGGATGAACTTCCCAAGCCATCTTCAGTGCTTCAGTAGTGGCAATGACCACGTTACATGGCACCACCACCAGGATGATGCTTTCTTGCTCTTAACCTGAATGAAAGTTAGATGCGTGTTTGGTATTACTTACACATAAAATTAAAATAATCTTTAAATCAAGCTTATATAAATATAAATAATAAATAAATAAACAAATAAATATGACACCAAGTATACCACATCACAAAAATGATTCAGAATTGCTAATACAGATTATTTATGGTTTTATGGGCTAGTAAACGGAGTCAATCCTGAAAGTCGCAAACACAAAGTAGCTCAAATTCAAGCAAATATAATTAGAACAATATTTACATTTATATTATATTATATGAATATTGTCTATCTATCCATCTAAATGGCTCCTGAAAGGCCGAAAGTGAAAGCAAGCACCAATTTTAAATATTTGAGAGTTTTGAGTCCTGGTAAAAGTCCACATTGTATTTTTAGCCTTGTTCCATTTCCTAGCTATCAGTCTCAAGCCATCACAGAGGCAAAGCGTTCACATTCCCAGAGACTCCCCAGATAATGCACAGTGGTCAATTCAAGCAATCAACCTCCAATAATGATGGTTTCCCTTCCAGATGTGCTGAACAACTTCTACACTTGGTTCAAAGCCCAGAACAATGTTACAGTGAGGAAGATCAGAGATCAGATCAGACCTCCTTTCAACATGTGATGTGAGGAAAGCTCTAAGCAAAGCAAACCCACGGAAAGCTGTGGGACCAGACAACATTCCTGAAAGAGAGGATGTGCAGACCAGCTGGCAGATTTTCTCACAGACATCTTTAACATCTCTCAGAGAAGCGCTGCTGTTACTGGGTGCTTTAAAGCCACCACCATCGTCCCCACGCCAAAAAAATAATCAGTGTCTTGCTTCAATGACAACCGTCCCATCACATTCACGTCTATCAGGGGCAACAAAAACCTGATGCCTCCATCACTGGAACCACTGCAGTTTGCGTATCGTGGGTGTTCATGGCGTTGTTGACCATTGGTTGTGTTTAATGGCATGAAATGTGATTGCCTCTTTCAAAACTAAAAAGGAAGTGATATATAAATGGTACTAAACACTAGAGGGTGCTGTAGTTCTTTTTGAAGTAATGTTACTTCAAAAAAGCAGCTCTTTAAAATGTATTTAGAGTGAAATTTACCGGGGTGGGGGGGATTCTAGTGTAGTTCACAAAGGAAAAGAAAATACATTTTGAAAAATATTTTGTTTTTAATTTAAAGGAACACCTTCACAATTTATATTATACGAGTTATATGATGATATAAATGATGTCAGTGTATTTACCTGCAGCACACAATTCTGCTGTTTAATTACTAATTAATATTCAACAGTGTTTTAACTTCCAGTGGATAAACATCTGGGCGAGTAAGTGATAATTTCTATGTTAATTTCGATGTAAATGTATGTTAATTAAAACAGCTTTATACTGGAATCAAAACATAAAACAGAGAATCATGACTCCTACATAATGTAGAAAATAAGCCTCGGTTTAGGTTTCGTTTCCTGCAAAGACTACAAAAACTATCAAACGTCTTATTTCTAGCCTGGATTGAGCCCATCATGCATAATGCATACAGAGCAAGCAATGATTGGATGGTCAAATCCAATGTTATGTGGTCAGCCATGTGTTAAATGGGAAATATTCTATTATTACTAAATAATGTTGTAAATTATTCAGAAGGCGATGAAAGAATAGTTTAAAAAAAAAAAAAAAGCATTAACAATGGTTTAAGGTGTGACTTCAGGGGGAAATATTCCATAGCTAAGAAACCATAGCTAAGAAACAAACACATTCCAGACTATTAAAAAAATATATATATTCCAAACATTAGAATAGTTTTTTTTTTAATAGTCTGGAATGTGTTTGTGTTTACTTACTTAATTTGCACAAATTTATTTTTATATCAAAAAATTATTTATATTAATATTAAGAAAATCAGATCCTTTTCTGGTCCACAAAATGGTAAGAAATCTTATCCAGTTTAATAATACACCTACAAAAAAAAGGGGGAAAAAAAGGAAATAAAGATCTTTTAAACAATAGATGGCGGTGTTGTTCAATGGTTGAAAAACTCAGTGTGTATTCAATTGGTAATGGAATTAAAGTCAAGTTCATTTGTGCAAAGCATCTCAACAACAATATACAATAAATATCGTTTTGTTGTCATGTTGTGAAACATGTAATAAAGATCTGGTTCTGAGTTCTGGTCCTAGACTTTTATTTCTACACCTGTGGCCTCGTGCTTGTGGACACGAACAGCAAAGATAATCCAGGTTCGAGAATCAAGAGTTTAATCTCATGCAGATTCTGAAAGGAAATTCGGAAACCAGACATGAATTGTAAAACGTTATGATAGTGTGTAAGAAACAGAAGTGTGTACAGTGAGCAATGTGACATCATTGAAAAGCACGTGCAAAGTGCTGCAGAAGAAGATTGGGTCCCTGTTTTTGTTCACATTGTAAAGAGGTGTAGTGTAATTCATTTTAAAAAGGAGCCATCAAAAATCATTTAGAACCAATATGGGGGTAATAGTTAGATATTTACCTTAACAATATAGACACATTCTGTCTAAATACAGTAATATACAGCTGAGTTTTAACACTAGATGGCGATGTAGTTGCTTTTTTTACTTAATACTCGCACAATTCACTATGTGCAACATACAAATATGAAACGACATAAAATCACTCTTAATACACTTTTAATCACTAAAACGCAGTCATGCACTGTACTAAAGGGATCGACATTTTAGTTCCAGTTCCTTCAAATTCTAAAAAGTGATCGTCCATCATATAAACATTATGAAATAATTAAAACTGACCACAAGAAATTGTGCCTGAACCTGGAACAAGGGTACAATCGGGACTGAACATCCACCTACAGAGGTGACCATACATAGTGACATAAATAACCTCACACTCTAAGCAGTGTTCATCAGAAGTAACAGCGTGATCTAGAAAGTGACCCTCTACTAGACACATGTGGTACAAGAGTTCAACTCTCCCCTGTTCAAACCCCCCCCCCCCCCCCCCCCCCACAACCAAAAAAAAAAAAAAAAAAGGTAGTGACAACATAGAAATGAGGCCTTTATGTTAAACAGGGGGAAATACACCATAAAGAGAGAAGATCGTCTTTTGCATGACCCTAGAACTTGTTTTATAGCCGGATACAATATATGACATTCTTTAGAACGTAAAAAATTGCTGCAATGTTTTATGTTATAGGAAAATAACCTGAAAAAATAAGTCCATGAGCAATTCAACATAAAGGTCTAACGTCTAATCTAACAGGAACTCTGAACAGGATCCCGGGGCTTTTTCCCGGGGCTGTTCCATTACCATTAATCCTAACTATAAATGGAGAAAACACATGAGATGTTTTTTACCACCACCAAAAAAAAAAAAAAACTGTCCTAGAGAAATTATGCTCAACAAACAATAGCAATTAAACAGCATTTCTTTCACTAAGCTACTTTTTGTGATCAAACTGAACCAGTAGAACACTTGACCCCTGTGTAAACACGGCCCGCGACATCATCAATTCCATAAATAATCTGCAACAATTCAGCGTCTCATCGTTTCCATCCAGCGTTCGTGCGACTGTCTATTTTTGTGCATGGGAATGACCTTTTCCCCTCCAGATAACAGTCTACAGAGTATCATGTATTATCCCGACCCTTTCCTGTCCAAATCAATCAAACACACACACACACACACACACACACACACACACCTTCCCCTCATTGAACTCGGCTTCCTTCCTTCGATTCCAAAAAGAACCCATTAGAGGCCCGGCTTTGAGAAAGAAAAATCAGAGGAGCAAACCTATGCACGACCCACAATCCTTTTCTTCTAAACATTTCAAGACCTACTGACCACCAATTTCCTTAATTATCCATCTATTTATTTATTTTTATGGCAAGATTGCAGCCCCAACATGTTTAAAAGTCAAACATCAACATTGTTAAAATATAAATAAGCTGTGAACGGTAATATTTTAGAATATTAACCCGCGATCTGCACGACTGTCAGCGTTGCTGGTAGAGGAAATGATTCAAGACTTCCTGACCAATCAGAATGAAGCATTCATAACATTTGCTGACTATCACTTTTGATTGGCCAGTCAATGATTTGATTGATGAACACAGCTTTTTTTTTTACTTGCACTGAAACTCCTGTAGCCAGGGCCACAAATCATTCGCAAACGCAAATAAATAAAAGGTTAAACACGTTTATTAATCATTGCAAAACTGTCTGAAACATGTAGTGTATATTACATTTGATCAGGAAAACAGGTAAATAATTTAAATGTTCGAGGGCAGCCATGGGATAAGTTCGCTCACTGGCGCCCCCCAGCTGGTTGCGCCCTAGAAACGATGCTGCCTGTAGCAAATTCGCCATTTTTTTTAAACGTCTTTGCAGAGGGATTGTTCGTGGGGGGAAATAAAACAGCGAACGCAAATGGCTTTTAAAAAACGATTAAGTCGCATGTATGTGTACAGGAGCTGTAATGCTAATCCCAAGTAATATATAGTTTTAGACCACCTTGTGTGTGTGCACGTGTGTGTGTGTGTTTGTGTGTGTGTCTGGTCCTGCTCATGTGTCAGTTTTATCTCTACACTAGGCAGTTTAATCAGGCTTTAGTCTAATGTAAACCAGAATCTCTGTACTCGTTGCTTATTTTTGCAATTCGGAGCCTTTGATAGTTCCATTAAAATGGTTTTGAAGTCGCGCACTGTGAGAAAGGATCGCTCGGGTTTCGGTGTAGTGGACGGTATGAAGATCGCTGTGCGAGAAACCAGCATGTCCTGTAGATTATTTATATTGACCACTAAGTTGTATAGAAAGAAAAATAAATCCTTAATATATACTGTATGTTGAATAACTGGTTTAAAAAAAATCCACCAAACTTTTTAAAAAGCACGTTTGTGTAATATTTCTATGGATATTTTTTTCTATGGAAACCAAACCTCCAGAAGTAGATGCAAGTGCAGATAAAATGTCAAAACAGACCAATCTAAATTTGTGATGCAAAAAAAAAAAGATCAGGCGATGTATAATACAGAGGTGAAGAATCCGAAAACAAAACCAGGGGCAAAATCTAGAGCAACAGGAAATCTAAAACATGATCTAAACCGTTAGGTTCAGGACTTTCTCTCTCGCTCTCTATGCTCCTAAGGTACCCGTGATTTCGTCCCATTCTTCTTATGGACATGCCCACGTTCATGCCGACGCAAAAAAATTAGTTCTCTCTTATTGGAGACCACATGCTTCAGATTTCCTTCAAATCAACAGTCTTTAAGATTTATGTAGTTACTGTGGAGGGTTAAACTTCAGAGCCATGAGGATGGATTTGTTTGCTACAGTGGCTATTGGCTGTTATTTCAATGAACAATTTTTGAACATTTCATTACTGCAACAAAGACAAACCTAGAATTTTATCAGAGGTTTGAAGAGTAGCCGAAAATCGTACCTGAGTAAAAGTATAAATGACTTATTGTAAAACTTAGCAGTATTTAACTCCTATTGAAGGTAGAGTCAAAGCTGCACGTCCTCAACACCAAGACTTCTTCAACATGGCGAAATGAAATGAAGGAGAAGAAAAATCTTTCAACAACAGTATCGTCAGTCAACAGTCAATAAAATAACAGTAACATGCCGCAAAGTAAAAGCACCATAATTATCCAGTGAACAAATCAAATGTAAGTTAATAATTTTAGACAAATTAAAAACTATTCCGAGCGAGCTGACCGACTGCAACATTGATGGTCACTGTGATTTAAAATAGAGTGAAGTAAAAAGCACATATATTGAAGCAGAAATGTAGTTGAGTAGAGTCAAAGTTGCGTACGTCTTTAAGACTCTGTAGAACTGGAAAGTTTCCTCAAACTATCTCAATGAGTTTTTTCGTGCCATTGTCTCCTGGTTTACTCATTAGGGTGTCATAAGTCTCTTAGAGAGACGATGAACTTTTTACTTCTGTAAAGCTGCTTTGGGACAATGTGTATTGTTAACAGAACTATAGAAATAACATCAAATAGAAATGAATTGAGGTCACTGAGAACTTACTTTGCACAAAGATGGTTGGAGGAGGTTTCTAATGGACAGAGTGTGTGTGTGTGTGTGTGTGTGTGTGTGGAGACAGAAAGAGAGAGTAGTTGGGCACACCTGTGTTCAATTAGTAACTGTTAGATTCAGAGCAGGAAAGACTAGGACTGTGTGTGTGTGTGTGTGTGTGTGTGTGTCAGCCGTATTAGGCGCTCACGGTGGTTGCTGGGAACTGTAGTCCTCTGTTGACTGAGACCTGACAGGCGTTTTGTTTGAAATAATAATTATTATTATTATCATTATTATTCTTGTTGTTATTTTGTTTACACGTTTTATTAATTTGTTTAAACGAGTGTTCTGTATGTAATGTTTTTTATTCCCCGCACTGTTTTGTCTGTATTGTAGGTGTTATTTCTTGGGTATTTGTATTATTGTGTCTTTCTATTGTTTGGTTCCTGTAAATATTAGAACTGTTTGGTTTGTCACTGACTGCATCATGCTAGTATTTCCTCTGTATTGTTTTTGTCTGTAGATGTTGTTTTTTGTTGATTTTCTGCGTACAGTTCCTATTGTCTAAGTGGATTTTTGTTGGGAAAAAAAATGCAATATTTTCCCAGACAAATGTTTGAGTTATATATAAGATATTTGGACTAGATGTTTATTTAAATGTTTATTTATCCATATATGAAATAATCTGGGGGTTTTTTTCCTTTTAAATTTGAGTATTCCTGTAATTTTTGGTGTCACTTGCTGTTTTAGTCTGCATTTTATTTTCTGTTTTTTTCTCTGTTTTGTTCAAATGTTTTGTCTTTTAGTTCCTGCAGCTGAGGATGGTTCCACAGGAACCCTATGGTGGGTTAAACTCAATAACCATTAGGATGAAACTGGACAGTTTGCTACACTGGCTTGGGGCTACAGTTGCCATAGACGGTTAATTAATTCACATTTCCATAAGTGAACAGTTGATGACCTTGACAATGATGAAACTACGTAAGGGTGGTTTAGTTTTTGAGTCTGGGTCTTATTAAGTGCTTCCTCATTAAGTCTCAGGAACTTTACCTTGCCCTTGTCGCCACTTAGTTAGGGATAAGCTTATAGTGAGTGATACATAATTAAAAATATGTATGTTTGTATTTATTTCCATCAAACTGCTGTGGGACAATGTGCACTGCCAAAAGTCAAGTCAAGATTATTTCTATTGCGTTTTTCACAACAGACATTGTCTCAAAGCAGCTTTACAGATTTAACAGTTAAGGTGAACGATGTGTGTTTATCCCTGATGAGCACCATGGAGACTGTGGTGAAGGAAAACCTCCCTTAGATGTTATGAGGAAGAAACCTTGAGAGGAACCAGACTCAAAAGGGGAACCTCATCCTCATTTGTGTGACATCAAGAGTGTGATTATAGTCTTTAAACACCACAGAACACTGGAAAAAGCTCTAAAAGATAACAAAAAGTCATAATTATTGAACATTTTGTCTCATATTTTTATTGTGACAATTTATCTAAGCATCTTTCCGACTTTTGTTGAGTTTGTTTTTGTCTATTTGTATTGCTTTGTCTAATGTTTTAAGTGTGTCAGAATCGCTTCATTCATTATTTTTTTCTTTATAATATTTAGGTCATTTTCTTTTAATTAATTCCTTGCCATATGTGACAGAATATTTGTTTTGAATTTTGTATTTGCATTTCGTATTTTTTGCATACCATATTTAGCCTGAATGTTCATATAATCTGTTTTGTTTCTGAGTGTTTTTATTTTGTCTGAATGATTTGTCTGCTTGCAATTTTTTTTTCTGAGTGTTTTGTCTGCATCTAACCTATGTACGTATATCTTTATAATTCTATGCTGGGATAAAAATCAGGATGGGATTTTTTTGCCAAGTGTGCTCTTACACACGCACAAGGAAATTGCCTCGTTGGGAGAAGCTTCTAGAAACAGGTACAGTCAGGAGGAAATATGCAGAATGTACAAATCGTACATGCATACAGATACGTGCAGGTAAAACTACAGAAGTACAGGCAACGTAATATATAATAAATGGAAAGAAAGTATGTGGTAGGTGTGTTTCCACTTTCTTGGGTAGGAGAACTTTTCCTGTAATGTCTCAGGATACAAAAGATTTGTAGTGGAACACGGTTTGAGAACTATAAAGCGATCCCGATAAACAGAAAGCAATATGTTTTGACTGATGGCTTGACCCTTCTGAACAGATATATTGGATTTGCCCAATTTGTTCAAATCCCCCTGGTGATATCATCTCTTCTGGCATGGCCGTGTTATTACTCCCAGCCACGTTGTATATCTTTCTGAATGTTTTGATTTTTGATTTTTTTGCAGCCATCGATGGTTGTATTATATTACAGCGATGTTGGAGAGGCTCCTCGTTCTGGAAATTCACGCCGTTTAGGCCCTGTCTTGAATATATATCAAACGAATTCTCCCCAGATTAATCACCGGCGTTCTGTCGGAAGCCATTTGGTGTAACGGCTGCCAGCTCGCTCGAGCTGGAACATAAAATAGTCTTGCGTTCTACATTTCTACGACACTGAACAGATGTTCTCTCCGCTCAACAGGCTGCATTGCTTTAAATATATTTCTTCAACAAATAAGTGTAGTCCCGAATGGACGGGCTCATTTCCCATCGCTTTATGATGACGTTAAATTACGTGGAAGAGGCACTTTTATACACCTTACCCAAAAAGCCATGCTTGTGCCTAAAGAAACAAATGCTATTTTCCTCCATGCTAACTTTTGAGAAAAAAAAATCACTTATGTTTAGAAAGTTAAAAAGGATGAATGATTTCTGAAAACTATGTTTGTTCTCAATTATTTAGGCATATCACATACTAACAGATGGTCATGATTCAACCCAAAGCCATGGTATATCAACTTTCAACTATCCACTGGCACTAAAGGAAAAGAAAACAATCCATTTTTATTTTAACTCTTAAATTTTAATATTAGCATTTTTATTTCTTAAAAATGACTGGCTTCCATTTTAGCGCAGCTAACATGTCTACGAAAAACTTTTCACGTTTGTGTCATTCTATGCTAACTGTTTCAAAACCGTTTTGAGGACAGAAGACAGTTAAAAAATAAACGTGTGAATAAAAGGATATGAGGTTTATACAGTTTAGATGCGATGGTGCATTCTCTCGATCCATTAAATGTGCTAATTTAGTAGCTAGTGCTAATTTTAAGCATTAAATAAGCTCACACACTTTTTCTTGTCACTTGGCATTGTGCCGGAGCCAGGATTTGGGTTTGTGCACAGAATCGTCCAGATTCCCCGCCTCAGACTTGATGCTAAATACAATACATAATGCAGAGACGCCGTCCTCTATTGTGTGTCATTGGGTGGGGAACTCTGTCGCCACAATGTGCCTCCTTTTCCTTCTGCCTACACACACACACACACACACACACACACACACACACACACACACACACACACACACACTATTTCCCGTTCAGTACAAAAAGGTAGAAATGCTAATACCTCTTTTGCTCAGCTTTTCTTCACTCCAGATGTAATGTACCACATCTGTGCAGCAATGCTCTCGAGTCTGCTGGTGTTAAAGGTCTTCAACATCTAAGTATTTTTACGGGTGGAAAAAAAAATGATCATTTTGGCAAATGCTGCATAATACTTGAAGATATTTTTGGACCATTCCACTCCAACTGCATCAGGATTAAATAACATGTGGAAACTAGTTTGAAATCTGACCAGCAAATGAATGAATGAGTGAATAAATGAATAAAAGGAAAACCAATTTGAGCTCAATTTAATAAACCGCGTAAATGTACCTTGACACTGACACCATTAAATGTATATTTAAGTATATTGTTTAAAATATACTATCATCTCCACACCCATACACTTCTCTCAATCAGATCCGCATGAATGTTCATGCTAACATCATACTTCTCTCATCTTGGAGATCACTGCCTATCAAAGCTGTCTCTGCTGTAACTGTGTCATAACTCCATGATAACTCTTCTGTAACTATTCTGTAAGGAGACCAGGAATAAAAGAAGTATAGATCTACGTACTGTAGTGGACAGAGAGAATGTGATTGGGTTTGTTTTATGACTTTAATGCTGCAGGAATATCCTGTAGAGGGCGCTCTAAGAGACCTGCAGACCTTACAGAAAAGTACAGCTGAGGACTGAATGGATATCATCTACTGTAATGAGAGGAGGAGGAGAGGGAAAGAGAAATAGAAAGCTGGGGAGAGAAAGAGAGAGACAGTCAGTCAGACAGACAGACAGGAAAGAAGAAAAGAAACACATGGAAATAAGTAGAGTCAGAGTGAAAACAGGCAAAATGAAAGAGAGAGAGAAAGAAAGAGAGAGAGAAATTTAATTAAAATAAGGATTATCTGTAGTGAGAATATAAGCCAAGTATATTTGGGTATGTTATAGATTGTGTGTGTGTGTGTGTGTGTGTGTGTGTGTGTGTGTGTGTGTGTGTGTGATTTATTATCTGTGTAGAAATGTCATACATTTGCACTCATGTGCTTTCTCTTTATACACACACACACACACACACACACACACACACACACACACACACACACACACACACA
>MU552100.1:2281716-2340994 GCA_024362625.1 Silurus asotus
CTCAGTGTGTGTGTGTGTGTGTGTGTGTGTGTGTGTGTGTTTTATATATACAGCAGTCTCACTTTAATGGAATCTGGTTTATGCAACCTTGAAATAATAGAAATGTATCCTGAAGGGAGGGCACACACACACACACACACACACACACACACACACACACACACACACACACACACACACACACACACACATTAACATACTTGATTCATCAACATGAATAACAAACGAATTCTTTCTTTTTTTCTTTCATATTTTTTACATTAATTTTGTGTCTCCATCTCGTTTTGCCCAACATACAAAGACCATATGCCAGAAGTATTGGGACACATGACTTCTCCAGCCAGATGTGGTTCTGCACACAGGTCTACAGCACTGTACAGTACATCTTTGGATGTGGGAGCGTGAGATTATTCCTTCACCTGATCCACGAGACCCAAACCTGTTCCAGCACGACAATGCCCCTACGCAGAAAGCCAGCTCCTTAAAAATCCACTTTAAAAGTATGTAAAAGATCTCCTGCTATAAAGCTCCAACCCTATTAAACATCTATGGGATGAGTGGGAACACTGCATCCCAGACCTCCTCACCTCACCTACATCTGTACCTAACTTCACTGACACCCTAGCAGTTGAATGAGCACAAATCTTAATAAAATCTAGTGGCGGTTGGTATATTAGCAAATGGGGACTAAATGGAATGTTTAGAAAAATACACAGCAATCCTGAGCTCAGGTGTCGGCAACGTTTTAGCCATGTAGTGTTAGAAATGTACTTTAGATTTATTTATTTTTTAATTTAGATTTTTCCATTCCAAGTTCCAATTAATAAATGTATTTAATTATTGTATTAAAATAATTAATTATGAGTTTACTTAAACATTTTTACGTAACTGGTGTGTGTTTTTATTATTATTATTATTATTATTATTATTATTATTATTATTATTGTTGTTGTTGTTGTTGTTGTTGTTGTTGTATTTCCTAATTAATCTTTCTTTTTTTCACCCAAGCATTTTTAAAGCACTTTTTTTCAACTTACATTTTTCAAATTTAGATTTTTCTTTTAACTCTGTTTATTTATTTCTCTTGCCCAGGGGTCGGGAGCGGATCTCCCAGCTGTGTTGTGGTGCTTGTCAGGAGCGAAGGTTCTGAAGGAAACCATCAGGAGGTGAGACAAACACACACATCTCTGTAATTTATGACCTGGGCGTTTGGAAGGCCAAACACATGCTGCGAGACGCGTTTATGAACTCCTCCTCCCCGCACTGGACTCGCCCGCTGACACTCACGTGTTTATATAACCCTATTTTTTTAGGGTCTCATAATTATACATTTTCAGTCATTTTTCTCTGACATGCCGAGTGTGCCCTCCTCCCCGATGCAAAATATACACTGTGTGCGGTTAAATTGGAACCTTCTGGCTGGGAAAGTCATTCGCACACACTCACTCACTCACTCACTTACTCACACACACACACACACACACACATACACACACACACACACACACACACACACACAGGCAGGATGAAAGCAAGGGATCAAGTGCACATGAGAAGAAGAGAATGTGGAGGAGTGTGTGTGCTCCATGTAGACTTCACACCTTCCAAATTCCTTTTCAAAGACTGAAAAATGACAAATTAGAGGGAGATTATGAGCAAGTGACCGTGATGAAGGGAGTCAAGTTCAAAAGAGAAGAGAAAAAAAGAAGAGAGAGAGAGAGAGATCCAAAAAAATTAATATCTCAGGAATATTTTCAATAGACTTTCAATAGGAGCACCGAAGGGAAGAAAGAAAACAGATGATGAAGAAAAAAAAGAGGAAGTGTAGATGGGAAACTGAGGAAGGCAAAGGAAATAAATAGAAGAGAAGAGAGAAAAAGAGAGAACATAATGGGAGATGAAAAAAAGAGACAATATTTTTAAACGGATGAGAGTAAGATATAAAGGAAAGAAAGGGAAAAAAGAACACGTGGGAACAGAGAGAAAGAGATGGAAGAAAGTTAGATAAAGGAATAAAGATGGGAAAAGACAGATAGAAAGAGGAAAAAGAAATTAAAGAGAAGAAGAGAAGGAGGGAGAACTGGGGAGAAAAGAAATAGGAAAGAAAGTATGGAATACAGAGAATGAAGACAAATCAAGAGTGAGATGGAGAGATTAAAATAGAGAATAGATGAAAGATGAGAAAACATGAAAAGGAAGGGGAGAGAGACGGGGGAAAAAGATGAGAGAATATAAGTAAACAGAGATGGAAAGATAGACAGAGAAGATATGAAGGGATAATGGCAGAGTGAGAATTTGAGAAAGAGAGAGAGAGAGAGAGAGAGAGAGAGAGAGAGAGAGAGAGAGAGAGAGAGGGAGAGAGAGAGAGATGAAACGAGACATGGGGTAAAAAAAGAGAGAGAGAAGAAAAAGAGAGCGGAATGGAAGTAAAGGAAAAGTAGAAAAGGGAACAGGATAAGAAAGACATAGCGTAAGGCAGGAGAGAAGAAGAAAAAAGGAAGTAAAAGATGGAAATAAACAAGAAAAAGAAAGGATGGAAGGAGTTTGGACAGGAAATAGAGACAGAATTAGAGAAAGAGGAGGAATAAATGAAAACAGAATTGGAGGAGGGGAAACAGAGAGCGAAGTAGACAAATAGGGAGAGACAGACAAAAACAGAGTGAGAGAGGACAGACGATGGATGGAGAAAGGGGGAGGAGAGAAAGTGTCAGAGTGAGATGGGAAGACAGATAGAGTGAAGAAAGAGAAAAGGATCAGAGCATTAGAAAGAGAAAGAGGAGGGGGAGGTGAGAAAGAGAGAGAGAGATAAATAGAGATAAAGAGAGATAAGAGATAATGAGCTACAAAGATAAATGAAGAGAGGAAGAACACATTTAAAGAAGAAGAATGCGAGAGAGGGAATAAATATAAAGGAAAAGGAAAAATGATAATGAACAGAAGAGAAACAAAAAGAGCGACAGATTCGAGTATAAATGTATATTATTACATTATTTAATATTTACATATCTGAGATATTTCTTTCATCCTTTTACATTTGCATCATTCTTTTTTTGTTTGTTTGTTTTGCCATTGCGTTTGATCTTTTTACATTTGCATCATTACATTTTTTTATTTATTAATGAAAAAAAGATATAATTATATTTATATGAATTTAAATGTTTATTTCTGTTACGTTTCTATTTTATTGTTTAAATTTGTGTAATTTATTATTTTATTATTATTTGAAAATAATTTCTTATGTGACAAATCATTTATAGGATGGAAAAGAGAAACAGAGCAGCTATTTATTTTATTGTAACTTTTCAGTACACCTTCTTCTTCTTTCGGCTGCTCCCATTAGGGGGCACCACAGTGGACCATCCGTCTCCATACCACCCTGTCCTCTACATCTGATTCTTTCATACGAATTACCTGCATGTCTTCCCTCACCACATCCATAAATCTCCTCCTTGTTCTTCCTCTTTTCCTCCTTCCTGGTGTCTCCATCCTCAGCATTCTCCTACTGATATACCCCATCTTCCTCCTCTGCACATGTCCAAACCATCTCAATCTCACCTCCCTCACATTTTTAATCCTGTCCATCGTCGTCACTCCCAACGAACATCTCAACATCTTTAGCTTTGCTACCTTTAGCTCCACCTCCTCGCTTCTACTAAATTTTACTTAATAGTCTGTGGTGCTCTTCCTCAGCATGAAACCATATTGCTGCTCACAGATGGTCACTTCTTCTCTCAGCCTGACTTCCACTACTCTTTCCCATAACTTCATGGTGTGACTGATCAAGTTTATTCCCCTGTAGTTACTGCAGGTCCGCACATCTCCCTTATTCTTAAAGATCGGTACCAGCACACTCCTTCTTCATTCCTCAGGCATCTTCTCACCTTCCACAATCACAACAATCTGGTTAAAAACTCCACTGCATCTCTCCTAAACATCTACATGACCGATATGGCATCTGGTCCAACCGACTTTCCACTCTCCATCCTCTTAATCGCTGCTCTCACTTCCTCCTTACTAATCCTATCCTCTTCCCGCTTTACATCTCCACATCATCCAACCTTCTCTCTCTCTCTCTCATTTTCCTCGTTCATCAGCTGCTCAAAATCCTCCCTCCATCTTCTCAACACACTCTCCTCACTAGTCAACACATTTCCATCTCCATCTTTTATTGCTCTAACTTGCAGCACATCCTTTCCAGCTCGGTCCCTCTGGTCAAACACTACAAATCCTTTTCTCCTTCCTTAGTGTCCTTATTGTTCTCATACAATGTAACTTTTCTGTAAATAAAATAGGAAATCTACGCTAAGAAGCAAAGAGGTTCGATCCGAGCTGTTAAGATTCTTCGTTTAATTAATCAGTTTCAAAGCTGATTAACGGAAGCCGTCATGTGGGATGATGAATAAGTCGAGAGCTCAGGAAAAGTGAACGATTGCACCCATCATCATGTGCTTACTTTTCTTCGATCTAAGTGCAGTTTAAAGATCTGAAGTTTGATTTAGGACCTTACAGCTTTGAAGGGAGAGAAGCCATGAAGTTGATGGAGACCGGCCGCAAGCACCTTTGAGACGAGCAGCATTGAGTCATGAAGTCATGCTGCTGAAACGTATCACAGGAAATTATATTTTTCTCTGTAGATAGAACAAATACCTTTCTGCAGTATCTTTACACGACACCCCAAGGTGTGTAGTCTGGAGCTCACAGGTTGCCACGTGTTGCAACATCTCCATAACTTCTAAATAATCAAACAATAATATTTAGATCTATGGCATTTTGTCAGGTGCCATTATCCAGAATTACTTACATTTCTTTTAATCCTTCAATTGAGCAGATAAGGGCCTTGCTCAGGGGCCGAGAAGTCTGAGCTTGGTGTGGCTGGGATTTAAACTCATGACCATCTGATCCAAAGTCCAAGGTCTTAACCAATAAGCTGTGATAATAAGTTCCTGCCAGAAATCCTGTCAGAATAGATTACATCATTTAAATAGCTAGTTAAAGTATTAATTACGCTGAAAATCTTTTTCGAAATCCTGTCTGAGTAGCACATGCTGGTTAACTAGCTAGTATACGCAGTACTCAGTTCAATTCACTTCATTTTTATTTGTATAGCGCTTTTAACAATGAAGATTGTCTCAAAGCAGCTTTACACAGATAATGTGGTGATTAAATGTAAATATGTTCTTTGTAAGTATGTTTGTCCCTGATGAGCAACTGTGGCAAGGAAAAACTCCCCAATTAAATTGGCATAAGGAAGAAACCTTGAGAGGAACCAGACTCAAGAGGGAACCCATCCTCATCTGGGTTGCACCAAATGTCCATTTGAAGCATATATACAAAGTTGCGGGGTACAGTGATGATGATCAGAAGCAAACTGCACTCCGGAGTCAGTGCAGCAGACCGCTGACACCAACTACTGTCCAATCCATCCTCAAATTATATGGAACCACCCAAGGTGTTGATGAGAGACCGTCCCAAGCTGCACAGAAGTGTAAAGATCCACAGAGGGGAGAGGGGCAGGAACAGTGGTCACTGGAGCCTCAGGAGCATGTTTAACTCGACCAGTACACTTTTAAATATCAATAAAATGGCCGTGAAATCCTCTCAGCAATCCCAGAGTGGCTTGAAATAGCTAGTATGGTAGAAAACCACATTAAATCCTTTCAGAAATCCTGTCAGATTAGCTGACATTGGAAATTTAATTGGCAACTATAAATGATAACAAAGAAAAGTCTATTCAACCTCGTTTCAATTAACCAGCAGGCTAGCATTAGCTTTAGTGAGAAGAATGAATATTGGTAGCTAATCAGCTAACCAGTTAAAAGATGAAATCCTCTTCTAAAATAAAGAAAAAAAAGCCAGGTTATATTATCACTATCTATCCTGAAAAACTACTGTAGTACTAGCAGTGAAGGCAAAAACATTATAGCCTGAAAGAAATTTTTTCAGATTAGCTTAAATTGGAAAGCTAACTAGCAATTACTAGTATGGTAGTATGAGTATTATAAACATTGAGGATTATGACATAGGAAAATACACTTCAATATCTCTTCAACCTAGTTTCTATTAGCCAGCAGGCTAGCTTTACCTTTAGTGACAACACTGAATATTTATAGCTAAATATCATTCCTAGTCAGGTAATTAGCAAAAAGATTAAAACCTCTTATGTGAAAAAATCCTTTCAGAAATCATGTTAGGTTAATGCTAACACTATCTTCTTCAGCTAACTAGTGTGAGCAGTGAAAACAATTAACATTCGAGCCTGAAAACCCCTAATAAATCCTGTCCGTTTAGCTTACATTGGCAGGTAAGCTAGCAATTGTGCAGCATAGAGAAGATTATAAATGTTTATGATTATGACTTTAAAAAGTCCATTCCAGAAAACTGTCAACTGAGTTTTTATTAGCCAGCAGTCTAGCTTTAGCAATGAGGGTCATGAACTTTTATGAATTTTTAAATCCTCTCAGGTTAGCAAGCTAGCTCATTTCTAATTAAAATATACGAATATATGTTTTAGTTGTAGATGTTGAGACGATGTGTGTGAATTATTCCCTGTCAGGGGTCACAGAGAGAGACGTGTGGACGGATATTCTCAGTCCCAGTGTCAAGCGAATGTAACATGGACGCACTGATGAATCCTGGAAGACAGACTCGTTTGCTGAGCTTCACGCAGAGGCTCCGTCACATTGCTGCGTGCAGCAGATTGGCTCAACTAATTCGGGATTAATTGCACGCTTGTTGCAACAGGGTGCCCATATGGCCTCCATCCTCCCGGAGCAGCACTTCTGCGGTAGATCTCACACACTGGCCCAAAAAAACTACTTGAAGTGGTGGAGAAGGAGAAGAAAGCAAAAGAGTGACAAACTGTACAATTTACCACAAGAACACAATATTTACACAGCTAGGAATGCAATTGTTCCTTTTTTGTTAGGTTTTAAACCTTTAATTTTTTTTTTTTTTTTTACTTTTTTTCTTTTTTTTTTACTCTGTTTTCTCCTCATCTCCTCTACCTTCTTTTTGGTTTTTTTTTTCCTTCATATACATTTCATTTCATTTGTATTTTTTTGCTTAAAGTGTAAATAATTCTTTGCTTCCTTTTATTTTTCTTTTGTAATTATCTCCTTTCTTTTTTTTTACCAATTCTCTTATTTTTTTCAGTCTCCTTCCTCCCTCTATTTTTTTCCTTCTTTCTCTTCAACCTCATTCCTTCCAATTATTTCCCATATTACTTCTCATGTGTAAATCATTGATTCTCTATTCTTCCTTCTTTCTTACACCCCTCCATACAAATCTCCCTACACCCCTGTATACACCCCTCAATACACCCCTTCATACAAATCTCCCTACACCCCTGTATACACCCCTCAATACACCCCTCCATACAAATCTCCCTACACCCCTGTATACACCCCTCAATACACCCCTCCATACAAATCTCCCTACACCTCTGTATACACCCCTCAATACACCCCTCCAAACACCCCTCCATACACTTATATATATATATATACACTCCTCCTCTCCGTACACCCCTCCATATACTCCTGCATTGACCCCACTATACACCTCTTCAGCTTGATTATCTTAATTCCTTTTCTCTTTATTCATTCTTCCGTACACGCTTTCTATCACACACCCTATTTAACATGGCAGCGTGTCCTGTTGCGTCAAAAGTCAAACAATTGTCACGGAAGCACATGATCCATATTGATGAGTTCTGGATAAAGTGAATAGTGCGAGTTCATCGGTCAAGGTCAAGTCCCATTTGTCAAAAGTCAGACGAGGGAGATGTTTCAGCCTGAACTGCATGCATGGATGCTAAAGCTTTGGATTCTGTCTCTGTTATTTATTTATTTTACCATAGACATAAATCAAAAGCCATGTTAGACAATCACTCTCTCCAGTGAAAACCATGAAAATGTTCAAATGCTACTTTTAGGTCCCAGACCAGCGCCATCACTGCTCCGAACCTATTCGGCCTGAAATCTTCATGCATCGCACTGCAGTCTAATAAACTCACTAAGCTTCATCAGTTCACTTTTCTCCCATTTCTAAAAAAAAATGAACAATCAGGTCATTACTTAATCATGTCTGAACAAGGCCTGATGATGACTGAGAGGGAGAAACTAAAGAAGAAGAGAAGGAAGAAGATTAAGAGGAGGAAGGAGGCACTTTGTTTCGTTCTGATGTCCGGGATGAGATGGTATATGTGAAGTAGAAAGCTATTAAAATCAAGCCGTCCCTGTACGCTAGTTAACCCGCGACCCGTCTCAAATGTCAGGGGAAAATGTGATTAGGATGGAGGATTTGAGCTTTACCCAGGAGAGCACTTTCCTCATCCATCAACCCGCTGATGATCAGCGACAGCCTGCAGCGAGTCCGTAAACTCCCTGAGATGAACAATGCTTTGTCTTTTATCCAGCCTTTAACTTCTAATGCTAACCTGTGTTTTTACACCATTATTCACATTTCACTTTCATTCTTTTATTTTTAACTCAATTTTCCCCACACAGTGTATTTTCTACACTTAAAAATGTTTATTTTAAATTTTTTTGTATTTAAAAAAATAAATAAAACACAATTAAGTTTTAACTAGTCTTTTAATTCCATGTGATATTTAAGAAAAATTTTATTTAGTTAGTTAGATATTTATTTTCATTATAAATACATTTTATAATAAAAGTTGCAGTTTATCCATCCACTCATTTTTAAAATCCAAGATTTTTTCTTGGCACATTATTTATTCCCAGGAATAATCTTTTATTATTTTTTTTAACTAGTCCTTTATTTACATGTACATGTTTTATTTTAATGTGATGTTTTTGAGAATTTTCTACATTTGCTTTGTCACAATTATTTTTCTACTTAAAACAGTTTAAAATAATTTTTTTGTATATGTTTTTATGTTATGAATGTAAATTCATTATACAGTTTATTAAACTTTATAAAAGATTTCTTTATACATTTTATTGTGCATGTCTTATATTTTGTTAAATTCGTTTTCAGAATTTTTTATTTTTTTTATTTTTCATCATTCAGTAATCATTGTTTTCCACCTGCTTTTATTACATGTATAAGTTCAATTCATTCACAATCCTATGTGTTGTCAGTAGGACATTTCAGGGTTTTATGATGTTCTCACATTTTAATTCAAACACTTGTGTAAATGTTGGTGAATTTACCATTTGGGGTGAAAAAAAAAGTAAAAAAGAAAAAAAGGTTCATATTGGTATGAATCCAATGTAAGAATTGTAGGAATTACTGATAATTTCTAGAAAGATAATACAGTTATAAGTCCTAATTGCAAACCAAATTGTGAGAAATAATCCAATGAAAATAAATAACAACTCTTGGCTTATCCACTCGACTCTGTGGTAAAGTAATCGGATATAAATTTGTTAAGACATCTAATCTATATGGCTTTGGCAGTCAGATCCGAATCCATACAGACTTCAAGCTAAACATCACAGGGACCTTTATAAAGGATTTATTTATATCACTCTATGAGGGAAGTAAAAAAAAATTCACTTCAGCCTCGGCCTGCATTCCTTTCCGACGTCCTGTCACAACACACAGCCATCAATGTTCCTTACCTCTCATATGGGGCTGTAAAAAAAAAACCCCTTCAGTGCTTTTTTTTATTTTTTGTAACTGCTATCATTTGCACCAGATGTCTCTGTAACTGATTGTGTTCACTGACAGGATTGGTCTCATTTTCACACCCCTAATTTAATTAACAAAGCGTGCCGAGCAAAAGGTCAAAGTGTTTGGATGAAGAGCAAATGTTTGATATTGTCTGCGCCCTTTTTTTTTTTTTACTGCCAATTAGCAAAGTGTGAAATCCGCCACCTAGAGAAAAAGCGAGTTGGAGATTTATGGTGCTGGTGAAGCCAGATGGCTCGAAAAACAAGAAAAAGGTGAAGGAGACTCACGGTATTCCTCATGGCTGTATCTTAGGGCTTTATCGGCTTCGCTGGACGGCCCCTCGCACGTCTCGGGCGTCGCTGTCACATTGCGCTTTTGAATCTGTCAATGAAACGCAGCTTTGTCCGTGAACAAGGCTTGTCACATGACTCTGAGATAAACAAAAAATTACTCAAATAAAAAAAAAAAAACCTGACAACAAACACCTAAAACGTAAGTGTATTAAATGTAAATCTATTTGCCATTGAGTCTTTACTCTTTTCTCCATTCCTCTATACAATCCTTTGCTTTTTTTTCCCCTCTGTGTCCTTTTCCCTGTTTAGAAATTCATCTCTTTCACACCAATAGCTCGGTGTAGCGTCCTGTAACAAAAAGCAATCAGATGGGTACTAATCCCCATTTTGTGCCCCGACCCCGTGGGTCAAAGTTCAGCTCCATGAAGCTTTATCGGGGGCATGGAACCATTAATTGTTCCTTTCAGACCGAGGCTTAGACCCTCTTAAATGACTGCTTTCAGTCTGTCACAATTCTTTTTTTTTCCCTGTGTAACATTCTGGCACAAAAGACTAAATTACAGACACGGCCTCTATAGGAGAGACGTCTACGTTAAAAGAGAAAAAAAAAAGGCAGAGACGTCATGTCATTCCAGCTTAGCAGGGAAAAAAATTTCTAAGCCTGGAGCAGAAGGCTCGGTGCTGCCAAGAAGAAAGCAAAGTGGCTAACATCTGGTGGCTAACATATGCTCATGAGTTCAGTTACTATACGACACCTTGCGCCTCTCAAGACACAACCATGACACGAGGGAGGATTTAATCACACTTTTAACTGTGGCGCTGCTCAAGGTCGAGCAGTTTCTCTTTTATAAGAAGTGAGATCGCTCCGTTTCCTCGCCCGTCCCAATGAAACAAGCCAGGCTAGCCAGTTTCTAACGTAAAGTGAGGGATTAGATGTACTAGCAGCACTACAAGGTGAAGATGGCGCTCCAAGGGGCCATAAGTCACTCGTCTGGGGGTTTCTAGGGGTGCTAAGGGGGGGCGTGGAACCCTCTTTTTTCAACCCCCTCTTCCATTACTTTAATTATTTCAAAACTGCTCGGCCTTGACGGTGCCCAAGTCCGTACTCTACTCACATGCTCAGACCACACTTAACATTCCTGGGTGCGCAAGCCCTTAATCTTTCCTCCACTTTCGCTGTCACTTTGCCGTGATCAGGGTGATATACGGCATTGAGAGACGTGCCAAAAAAAAAAAAAAGATGGGGAGGGGGGAGCTTTGAAGACCGCAGTCAAAGGCAGCTTGTGTGTGTGTGTGTGTGTGTGTGTCTAAGAGTGAGAGAGAGAGAGAGTGTATTTTGTCTTTTGGCTACGATTTCCTTTGCAAGTCATTACAGCGTTCCATAATGCAGTCAGGATATTGCATCTTGCACTGTGTATATCAAAGCATATATTAAAAATGCCATCATGACACAAGTCATATAAATTTTTATTTTAAAATGGTCATGGTGCTTTGTGTAAATCCCTAAACTTAACTCACGAACTTGAATATGGTCTGATTGGGGGAAATTGCCATGTCTGATTCCAAAAGCTTTCATGAACACACTTATTGTTTTTTAAAAAAACTATTTTGGCACCGTGTTTCATTTCTCATACAACCACACAATTCTGATTCTGTGTGTTACGTCGTTAGCAACACTTTATGCAGAAATCAGCTAACGTGTGCTCAAGACCTCATCAAGAGATGTCATAGATAAACAATTTTTATTGACAGGTTTTTTTGATTACGGTAATCATTTTTTAGCAAGAACGCAGACTTAAAGAAAGAACAGCAGCGGGGCACCAGGAAACAGACAGGAAGAAAACAAATACATATAACTTATAATAAAGAACAAAAAAGTGTGCAGGCCGAACAAACAATAATGATTAGAGTAAAGAATGATGATCGTTGCTCATTAAAAACAGTGTTGATCATGATCGTGCCATCATTAAGGATTATATTGACACAATGATTTTTTTAGTGGGGAAATTGGTGATCATTGATTGGCTGCTAGGAGCAATAATGAGTAACAATTGGTCATTGGTAACATACATGATTGGTGATTAGAGGTTGGGAAATAGTAGTCATTTGTTAATCGGGCATAATAGCAATCAGGGATTGAATATTAGGGACACTGGTGCTCAGGGATTGACCATAAAAATATTGGTGATCATTCATTGGTCATTAAGAACAATGGTGATTAATGATTGCTTTGGAAGAATGGTGATCAGTTGATTAGTCATCAAAAAATGGTGACTAGTAATTGGTCATTGGGAATAATGGTGATTAGTGATTTGTCATTACAAAACAAATTCACCTCAGTCAGACTAAGACAAGTTGCAGCATGGTTAGTTGCTAGATTTCTTTTTTTTGCCAGGTTCTAAGATGTCATAAAGCCACCAGCCCTATAATCTGTAACAGTATATATATAGCCACTGACCAGCTATCAGAAAATGTAAACAACCTAAAAATTAAAATCAACAGTCTGAGTGTACGGTAAAAAAAAAAGGAAGTTAGCTCAATTAAATAACAAGAAGACTGCTGTTTAGTGAGATAAGCATAAACAAAGACATGGTTTGTTTAAACTATGCATAGGCACTGTGGTGTACAAGATAACAGAGAGATAACAACCACCAAAACACAGCTGTAATGTTCTCATATCAAGACTATTGTTCGGGTCTTATCTCTGCTGCATTTTTGGTATGGATTAAAAACTCAGACCTCAGAAGATAGTTTTAGCTCCAAAAAACACTTTTAAATCAAGTTGATGTGTGAAGTCATTATTAGTAAAGAAAACCGTTAACAATATATCCATTATTTAAAGATAATAATCTACCATCATGCTGAAGTATAGATACTGATCAGCAGTAAGTGCTTCCTATCTGCACGTTTTTTTCCTTGCTACGGTGGTGGGTCCTGAAAGCCTACGGAATCCAGACAAATCCACAAAGCCTAACAGAAGTTCCTTGCTCAAGGGCACGGGGGCAAAAGGGGTAATAGAACTTTCAGCCAACAGGGACTTCACTGGTATCCCACAGTGCTTTGTGTGAGGATCAAACCCAAAACCCCCATGGATATCTAACTTTCTCTTTTAGGCCATACGTCTTGTTTATGGTTTCTTCCTGAACGCGGGGTCCGTGTTTTAAAGGCTATGAAAAAAAAAAGGGAAATTTTAAGAGCTGGTCGAGGTGTAGCCAGTGACTTGGTCTGAGTTATACTCGGCCTTTTGAGGAATCCTGCGCTCCGTCCTCTAGTATATTTTAACAGACTCTTCTGTGACAGCTTTTTTCAGGATGATGTATGGCTCTCCCTCCGAGTAAAAACACTCTCGGCCTCCGAACCCTGCCCTCCCTTTTCTTTCTCCACCCTGTTGATGGATAGCCTGTCCCCTCCCCCTAGTTTCTTCTCTTTTCTCCAGTCCAGTATATCAGTCTGCAGGCCTTGGCCGAGAGGAAACGCTACTATGATGTCTCGATTTTCCCCAAAAGGTTGCCATTTCCTGTGAGCTCTGGGTCACGCAGATTTAAAGAAAGAGTAACAGCCATCTAGAAAACGGATCGAGTGAAAGAGAGCTCCCTGCAGTCTACTGTAAATCTCAGCGTGAAGGAACAGGCCCCATGATATTTCCAGCAATGTTTCTTTTAAAGTGCGTCATAAATATACAAAATATTTTCATTGGCCGGGGGATTCTGATTTGACGATTTTCAGCAGCACCAATGAGGTCATTCTGAATCTCAAATTCTATATTTACCTTAAACTCAGCAACCTGTTTAATCTCCACTTACAAGTGATTTCGGCAAAACACATTTACGATCATGTAACGTTTTGAGTCCAATCCAAAAACTATCAATGTGATGAACATGAACGATGAGTTTGTGATCACTTTTTATAGACTCACTAAATTGTATGTTTCTGAATTCCAGAGGAAAAAAAGTATGAATGGTCCTTGTGTGAATTATTTATTATTGTTAGTTGGTATGGCTTATCTGCTAGCAAGCTAGAAACAGTGGACATTTTTCCATCAGAGGGCAGGGTTCTACATTTCTCCTGCACATGTAATCTGATATTCAAAGCAATGAAAAACAAAAAAGTTACAAAGTGGGTGTTTGGATTATAATAAGAGTTCTATACCTTTAGGGAAGGAGTCTTTAGTGTCCGAGCTTCAAGACAGTTTAGAGTTAAACTGTAATGTTTAACACCAAATGTTTCTATTTTTAAGCATGAGAGATGGCTGGTGAGGGAACAACGTGTTTATAGCCTCTATAACATTGTAATTGAGAACTTGACTGTTCCACAACATTAAAAATTAACTGAAAAATGAAAATGTTGCCAGGTTGCTGTGGTTGAAAGAGGAATAGAAATGTTTCCAGATGTGCTCATATAGGAAGATAATTAGTTTTAGGATGGTAACTGCGGCGGAATATCCCGGGAGACAGTGGCTAAATGTTACGACTGCTGCAACGTAGCGATCCTTACCTGCAGACCACGGTTTCAACTTTCCTACAGTGTCAAACCCTAACCGGTGTTCACACATTACTTTATCCCAGATAATCTGGTGTAGCATCTACAGCTACAAGTGTATGTGTGTAATTGTGAGAGAGGTTAAAGCCAGAGCCCATAGTCAGGAAGTGTGTGTAACCCGATCCAGGCTTTTCTCATCATGTGCTGCTTATTCCACTGTGTCAAAATCAACACTGCCACATTTCACACTGCTTCGCCTCATTCCGATGGCATTACAGATCAGGATCAGGTCCGAACACACCAAGAAAGCGGATTCGCGCTAATGCAATAAAAGAGGGAGCAGAAATTAAAGCAAAACAAAGAGCGGACAGGACGTGGCCCTCTGCAGTGACAGAAATGTTTCTTTTGGCAGTCGGCTGGAGCTGAACCTCTTTTGCACCTTTTTCGCTTCATTGTTCTGGCCTGCGTAACACAAATACGGCCTTTCCTGCCCGAGCCCAGCGAAGGAGCGCTGACCAAAAGAGGGAACACCTGACCATACAGTGGGAACGGGAAAATGTGACCAATAATAATCAGGAGGTTCAAGTAATCCCTGATGCCACAATATCATATGATCACTTTATACATTTTTCAATTCGAAGGACAAATTCGACATGTGGTCAATTAACAAATGATCTACCTTTCAAAAACATATATGCATTACCCAAACTTCCATGGTGAAGTGGGAATTATCCTTTGTGTCACGAACAGAGCGATGCGCCAATGCTTTAAATCTTCAGCCTGTCCAGCTCTCTCACCTCCTCATCTGAAACTGCTCAAGCTTCTCAAACTTTTATGCGAACACTGCTTATAACACTTGGCTAATTAGCTTGAGTTGACGCTCTACTGCAATGCATTCTGAGAGTTTATTTGAAACATGTCTGAGAAAAATGCTCTTGGTAAAAATCACCAATTTGTACTACCTCAAAGTATATTTTATGGTCACAGCCGCTATAGCAAGCACAATAACTAAACATCCAAACAAACAATAAGGTATTTAAGAATTAATCTCTTAAGAGTTGGCATAAATAAATTTCCAAGGACATGACAATATAGAGCTAATCCCAACAGCCTTTAGTAATGTTTTTTCCTTTTGAAAGCTACTGCAGCTAATACCCCTTTAGCCACTTCCCGATGTCAACACAGAGATGGATGAGTATAAACAATAGGTCAGTATCCTTAAATAATTACCCATATCCCAAACATCAAGGAACACACAATGACAAAAACCAAACTCAGGAACTGAACGATGTATATGTGTAGCCAAGCACATCATTAATCGTAATGTTTTAATCGACCAGTAGCTCAAAATTCTCATTAGGCATGTTGGAAAAAGTCTAGCCATGTGGGCAATTTGTCCCTGTGAAGGTTTGAAGGTTTGGTGGTTGTGAAGGTGCGACAACAGCAAGTGGAGCGTGCTCGAGGTCAGAAGGTGTGATGCTTTGCTCTGTAACACCCCCAGCCTGTTGGCGCAGAAGTAAAACGCTTCACCACGCATCCCTGTATCACGTTCTCGCTAGACCAAATGGTGCAACCTTTTTTTTAGCTGCTGCCGTTCATCGGAAACGGAAAAAAGCTGACACAAGAGTTGATCCCGAACCACCAGGGTAATCAATCAAACTAGCATTATAGAGAACCCTGGAGCTGAACTCTACCACATTACAGCAAACAAAGTTCCCTAAATTAGCACTGACCTGAATAATACAACCACTAGTTTTATATTAAACACACTCATCGCATTATAATAAACATGCTAATCTGGAAAATAGCATTACATACCAAACATGAAAAAAAAAAAACACAAACTAGAACTATAATAAGCACAGTAACCTATCAACTAGCATCATTGTATAAAAAAAAAATATATATATATAGACTATATAACGCTATTGAACGCAAAACCTGAGGAACTATTACTATAAAAACAGACTTACAAAGCAGCCTTACAGTAAACAAGTCTCTCATCTTGCATTATAGAATGAACAGAATCTCAAGACTTAGCCTTATTGCAAGCATGCTAATTTCAGAAATTAGCAGTTTAAAAAACAAAATCCAAAAAGTTGTTAACGATCATTCATAAACCAGCACTTTAAACATGTGATATGACTGAACAAGTACTATATTGAACAGATAAACCAAATAATTAATAACTAAAACGTTGAATTATGAATGCTAACCCAATTAGCATTAACCGTGTTTATGTACATCAGAATTAATAGTATTATTTAATTCAGTACGCACAATAAATCATATACATTGTACTAAAAACGGTAAAACATAAGTAACCTTTGACCTAGCGTCACTGCATGCATGCTGATTCATAAACGTTTTCAGCTAATTCAAAAAAACTAGCATGAATTACTTGGACTAATAGAAATACTGTTATAATTACAGTAACCCATAAATTAGCATCACTGTATTAAAACATATGTTAAATTCTTCTTGAACTTTAGCTAGAGCACAATTACTTTTAATTTATTTTATTTTTATTTTAATTATAAAAACAGACTGACCAAACAAACTAGCATTACAGTAAACATAGAAACCACATAAGCTAGCATCACTGAAAGCTTGCTAATTCATGAACTAGCATTTGAATCATCTAGCATATCTGACCAATCACTATAATGTATTATTGATTAATATTAAATGTATAAATTGATGTTAGTGACTAACAATAGTAATGATGCTAAACCAAAAAAATAAAGAAAGAAAGAACAAAACAGCTGAAATTAATAATTTGCAAGAAGCAAACACACATGGGCACTACTTTCTGTGGCACTGGCTTTATTCTTTTTGTCTTTCTTTTTTTTTTTTTTTTTAAACAAAGCTCCTTTGGAAGCAGCACCATCACGAATGCATTCAGTCGAACAATCATAATTCATTCATCGGCAACATTCTGGAACATTCTTTCAGTGCGTGAGCAACAATTCCGGAGTCTCACGCGACCGACAGTGGCATTAACGCCGGAATGGAAATGAGGAAATGGCGGCCTTTTATACAACGCATCTATACAAACCATAACTTAGGACATAATTTATAAGAAAAAAGGCTTTTGGTAGTATTTACATTTCGGGGTAAACGGACAGAGCGGCGTTTTGGTTCCGATTGCGAACACGCCGAGGCGCCAGAGGCGGCGAGATGCCGGACCGCATGCCGTCGGAGGATCGTGCTAGACGTGTCAGACACCCTGATGCAGAAACAACATATGGAGGAGGACCGGCAGGAACCTGATACGCGGTATGGGATGCAGGAAACATTTCTCCTGCGGCCTTACTGTCAACATGCGTCCAAATTTATGACTCAATCCTCAGCTTCACCAGGCAACTGCTAAAAACCCGGCTCTTGAAGCAAATTCGACCAGACTTGCAGGCTCTGGTTTTTTTCCTGGGCGTTCGGGAGTTGTTGTGGGTTTACACACCAAACGGATCTGCTCCCATAACCTTCCCCTCCTCCAGCTGTCAAACATAATACTACCCGGGGACAGACCTAGATATTATAGTTCTGATTTGCTTAGAAATCTACATCATGGCCTGAAGGAAGTTCTTTCGAGATATAATCTTATCTCAGGGCAGAAAATCAAGGCAAGTTCACGATTTTTGGTCATTTAAACATTGTAACATTTTACAACGAACGTAATATTTTTCAATGCTACTAATTTTTTCACTAAAGCACAACTTTTAGTGCAATTATCAATTGCTTTATCAATTTCGAACAAATAATTATGTACAACAATTTGGGTTGTTTTTTTTTTTTTTGTACAAAGGTTCTACAAGGTTTCTTTTTTCTCTCAAATGTGAGAATTTTTGCTATCCAATGATCTTTGAGAGCTCTTCAAAATAGTCCAGTAGGAGGATTTTCTTTCTTTCTTTCTAAAAAAAAAACATTTAATTATGTATAAATGTATTTATCACAAAACTCTAAACGCACAAGGTCAGGTATCATTGAAAAGGATTGTGGCTGAGAGAAAAAGAAAACAAAACATCACGTCTCAATTTCTCCCTCGTCTCCATTTCATTGGCCATTGCAGACAGCCAATCATTCTTTCTGCCCTGAGAAGAGGTTTGGAGATGTAAACGTCCCACAAATGTTTAATGATTATGTGGCTTTTAAAGTTTTTGCCCTGATGCTGTTTTTTTTCTGCTCATAAATCTGTTGAAGCTTCTTTCTTTTCTTTTTTTTCGTCTATAGGTCTGTGCGGGTTTGGCTCTGTTCTCTTCCCCTGAGTGAAACGCTGTCATGAATCGATACTGTAGCACCTCAGTCTGCCATAATGAATTAAAGCCGTGACTGGAGAGCAGGGAGAAAGCCCTCGCTTCAATCCAAGAGTCATTTTTCTCCGATTCGCAGACGTGAGTCAGGAGTGCGTTTCGTTTCCACAGCCAGGCTGAAACCTGAGCACAAGCCCTCAGCCGACACGTTCAGCCCTCGAAGTGTTCGCTCCCCGAATGATACAAAATCACACAGCGTCCATGTTTTTTAGAAGCAGTAATTCCCCAAACCAGACGGTGATCCGGACCCTTTCAGGGTTTTTTGTGGCCTCCTGGCTTCGCTCCAAGAGTCATTTATCTCCGATTCACTTATTTCCGCGCTCTCAATTGAGGCCTTTGACGTTCTCAGTCTCGTCACAAGGTTCTGATTAGTTCAGACTTTGTAGTAAACATTGGCCGGGTTTTGGGGCTCCATTTCCTGGACGATGTAGACTGGGTGGCCGTAATCGCCGCTCACCTTCTCGTAATGGGGGCAGTAGTAGCTGTCGGAGGCTCGCAGCGGGAAGATGATGTCGCTGCGCTCCGAGCCGTTGTTGTTGTTGCTGCGTTTCGGGATGGGGTGCAGCGGAAGCGGAGGCGAACACCGGGCCGAGTTCTTGCGGCGCCGCCTGCGCGCAAACACCACCAGCACCACGATGACGAGAACCACCAAGACGAAGGCTCCAGAAGCTACGCCAGTGAACAGGGCTACCTCGGAGCTGGACACGCCCACCGACTCACCGCCGTTTTTGTCTTGCTCTAGGGGGAAAAATAGATAGCCTGTCAACGTAATTGTTCGGCACAAAATACATGTTTTCAAGTTTCGGTTTTGACACATTTGGCTTGTATTTTCCAGTTCTACAGTAAAAACCTAGAAGGCTTAGAAAAGTTCAGAAAAGCATTCACACTAGCATCTGGAGATCATGAGTGCCAATCCGGGCGATACTACAATCAGTGGTGATTAAGAACCATGCTGTCTGGGTGGGAGGGGTGCCATTTGCCTGGTCTCCTGTCAATCATAGTGACACCAGCCAATCAGGGGCGTGTCTGTGAGCTCATACTGTGGAGTACATACAATTGGCAGCTTCAACCTTATTCTTATATTCTTTTGTCTTTCTTTGTCGTTCTTGTCACATCTTAGACTTTTCTCTCGGTTTTCCAATTTTTCTTCTTTTTGTTTCCATTTCTTTCTCTCTTTACTTATTTCCTGTATGTCTTGCCCTCCTTTTTCCGTCTGTTTTTTTAATAGATTTTTTCTCTCTATTCAGAAGAGGTAAAATGTTTTGAAAACAAACAAACAAAAAACTGTTAAAATTGAACAAACGTGTTCTGCTGGTGAAACAAAAGTCCATTGGGAAGCTGGGGTTTCATTTCTTCTGTTACTGTTTATATTGATCTTTGGATTGGTTTTAAATCAATATGGTGACATGGTGACTTAAGTCTGGGTCATTGGGCAGGAGTTTGGGTCATGAAGGATAATTTTTTTTTTTCAAAAGCAATACGTACCGATTTTTTTAAACACGTCGTCGTTACTGGAGGTGCTTTGTTGGTCGGTTTCAGAGTGTTTGGGATGTTCTTTGGTTGCGGCTGTGTCACTGGGCCCTGAGATAAACACACACACACACAATTAGATTTTCTGAATTCCTGAACGAAACAAATTGTTTGTAAAAAGTGTAGAAATACCAGGAGTTGAATTATTTTTTGATGCACATGCATGTTCCTTTTGTTTCTAAAAACACACAACAATTGGACATGGAGCGACTTGAAGAACGTTCTGTAGAGTCCCACTGTGACATTTTTGCCTCTAACTTATGATGCCAACAGGAGAAGTGCGATATTGATAATGAAACCACCTGCCTAGTCACTTCACCTTAATCCTACTGAACTGCTCTGAGATGAACCATGTGAAGATTCAAGGTAAAGTATTTCAGCTGAATGTTTCAACAGTCCAGATGCTGAGAGTGTGTAAAGCTGTAATTTATGCTAAGAGAGGATTGGAACATCTGGACATTTATACATTTGTTGGGTCAAAGGAAATCTTCAGACCGTTACGTTACCAAGTTTGTTGCATAGAAACAAAAGGAACATGCATGTGCCTCATGAAAAAACTATTTTATTTTTTTTTTAACTCAGGGATGAACGACTAATGTAACTCTAAATGGATAAAAGATGCTGGTGTGTTTCAACAAAGTGGAAGGTTCCAGGAGGAGGAGGAGAGATTTAATGAATTGGCTTAAAAGAGGAGGAAGAGGACAGCCGGCGCAGCTACGGGAGGCGACTGCACATGACATTTCAATTACACGCTGAGAGGCAGCGCATGCACACACACACACACACACACACACACACACACACACACACACACACACACACACACACACACACACACCAGAAATGATGGTCACTGATGAACTATGAAATAATATGACCTATTGTTCACGTGTTACAGACACTTCATAACTGCACTGCATTACTGTGTGAGGGGGCAAATGGGGCATGTTAGGGCAAGCAAAAAAAATTATAATAAGCTCTCTGCATTTTCACTTTTCTGTCGTTCTTCACTCCTCTTTTCCATTTCTCATACCTTGTTTTTCCCTTTACTTTCCCCTTCTCTCCCCCTATTCATTTCTCTCTTCTTCCTTACAGCCTCACCATTTCTATTTCTCCTGCATTTTCTCTTCATTTCTCTCTCTATTTTTTTCCCTTCATCTTTTTTTTCTCTAGTTAGATACCGTTTGTCTCCCCCTCTTTTTAATTAGTGTTTCTCTCTTTCTTCTAATACCTTTTTTAGGCTCACATTCTTTCACATTTCTTTCCTACTTCCTACTTTTCTCAGCCTCCTTCCATATCTCCATGCTTCCTTTCTTTCTTCCCTTCTTTCTCATCTCTTTCCCACTTTCTTCTCCTTTACGTCCCGTCTGTCTTTTATTCTCTCCTTTTTCCCCAAGCTCCAATTTTATCTTTTTTGTCTTACGTTTTTCCAATTTTACCCCTTTCTTCTCATTCTCTCCCTTTTTTTCTCAATGTCCCTCTGTCCTCCCTCTCCCTCACTCTTTATTGATTAGTTCTCTCTTCATTCTCTTTCCCTTCTCTTAAATTGTCCAAGTCTCCTCCTTACTCCATGCCCTGTCTTCCTCTTGCTCTCTTTCTGTTACTGAGGATGAGTTTAAAGACGAGACACTCACTCTGTCCCACTCGGAGGATCATCTTCATCGATTTGGTTTCACACACACCACCCTCCAGGTTGTCCAGACCTTCTAACGAGCTGTTCGACGTAGCTGCGGGAAACCAAAGAGAAACAGACATGAGAAACATTACAGCAGGAAGATTACAAACAGGCTAAATTGGTGGCCATGTTTTCAGTGGATTCTCTCTGTGTGTGTGTGTGTGTGTGTGTGTGTGTGTGTGTGTGTGTGTGTGTGTGTGAGTGAGAGAGGGTTTAATGCAGGTTTCACAAATTCAGAATTAAGTATTTTTAAGACCCTTTTAAGATTATCAAGAATTTAATTTAAGACCTATATCATGACATCTCTTTAAACTAAGCATCGCTAAACCTGCACTTCCCCACCGCTGTGGTAATAAACAGGAAGCTGATTGGCTGTTCCACGTTGCTCTCGTTTGTATTCGTAATTTACTGACCAGCGAAAGAAAAACTACAACACAACCTAAAACTAACAAACAAAAACTTTCTAAAGTGCTGCAGGAGCATTTCAATGAACATCAGAGGCGGCGTTACACAGACCTCCGAAAATCGAACCCTGTTTCAAATTATTTCAGACCTAAAACAGCAAATTTTAAACTTTTTATGGCCTAAAATGTAAATTTGTAAATGTGAGACTTTTAAGACCCCCTGGAAACCCTAGTGTGTGTGTTTATGGATATTTTAAATGAGTGAGTGTGTAAGTGTATTTATTTTTATGTGTGCATTCGTTCTGCACTGGGTGATTTATAGAAAAGAAAATTTGCTTAGCTCAGCGGGTTTACTAAAACTGCTGCTGTGTGTGTGTGTGTGTGTGGTGTGTGTGTGTGTGTGTGTGAGTGAGTGTGTGTGTGTGTGTGTGTGTGAGAGAGGGTTTAATGCAGGTTTCACAAATTCAGAATTAAGTATTTTTAAGACCCTTTTAAGATTATTAAGAATTTAATTTAAGACCTATATCATGACATCTCTTTAAACTAAGCATCGCTAAACCTGCACTTCCCCATCACTGTGGTAATAAACAGGAAGCTGATTGGCTGTTCCACGTTGCTCTCGTTTGTAGTCGTAATTTACTGACCAGCGAAAAAAAAACTACAACACAACCTAAAACTAACAAACAAAAACTTTCTAAAGTGCTGCAGGAGCATTTCAATGAACATCAGAGGCGGCGTTACACAGACCTCCGAAAATCGAACCCTGTTTCAAATTATTTCAGACCTAAAACAGCAAATTTTAAACTTTTTATGGCCTAAAATGTAAATTTGTAAATGTGAGACTTTTTAAGACCCCCTGGAAACCCTAGTGTGTGTGTTTATGGATATTTTAAATGAGTGAGTGTGTAAGTGTATTTATTTTTATGTGTGCATTCGTTCTGCACTGGGTGATTTATAGAAAAGAAAATTTGCTTAGCTCAGCGGGTTTACTAAAACTGCTGCTGTGTGTGTGTGTGTGTGTGTGTGTGTGTGTGTGCGCGCGCACAGCAGGAGAGACACTCAGGAGTTTTTTAGGATTCTTGTGTTTGTTGTGTTTTAAAAGTCATTAATGCACAGCCAAGAAGAGGCATGCGAAATAAAACACGTACACGAACGTGCATGCACACACACACACACACACACACACACACACACTCTGATGGGAGTGTAAAGCTATTTTACTGTTCTGCTGTTTCCCATGTAGAGAGAGAGAGAGAGAGAGAGAGAGAGAGAGAGAGAAAAGAGTGTGTGGGACACACATTCATGACACACACTCGCAGACGCACACATAAAAAACTGAACACAAGCATCTATAAACACACAAACACACACTACACTGGGAAACTAGCGAATTGAAAATGTAACACAAAGGGAATTAATAAGGAAATATGAAGAAAGAAACAAAAGAAAGAGAAGGAAAATGGGAGAGAAAAAATTAAATGAACAGAGAAGGGAAAAAATAAGGAATAAAAAAAAAAACAGCAGAAAATAGTAAAAAAGGAAGAAGGAAAAAAATTACATTGAAATAAAAATGAAAGAACGAACGAACGAAAGAATTAACCCAACATGCCCCTTTTGCTATGAGCGATCTCATTTTTGTGTTCATGTGACCATTCCGCCTGAACGAAGGCGCACACAGACGCACACATATACATAGACCACATAAAAAACTGTACACAAACATCTATAAACACACAAACACACACTACACTGGCAAACTAGCGAATAGAAATGTAACACAAAGGGAATTAATAGGGAAATATGAAGAAAGAAACAAAAGAAAGAGAAGGAAAATGGGAGAGGAAAAATTAAATGAACAGAGAAGGGAAAAAATAAGGGGTTTGGCTTTCAGTAAGGAAATAAAGTAAAAAAGGAAGAAGGAAAAAAATTACATTGAAATAAAAATGAAAGAACGAACGAACGAAAGAATTAACCCAACATGCCCCTTTTGCTATGAGCGATCTCATTTTTGTGTTCATGTGACCATTCCGCCTGAACGAAGGCGCACACAGACGCACACATATACATAGACACATACAGACACAAACACGCAAACACACACCCATGGCCTCAGGCTGTGCAGCCAGCCGCAAAGTCACTGAGCACGCATTACAGCTTGCCACACACAAACACACACACTCGGTCAGAGGCACGTGTTGTCGTGTACACACACAAGCTGGAAACGTGTAATTAGACGCACACATTCCAGCGGTAAAGGCTCATTTAGACTAAACATGTGCAGCCATAATTGCAGCCGCAACCTCCAGCGCAAAACTACACACACACACACACACACACACACACACACTCACACTCACACACACTCACACTCACACACACTACCTGAACCAGCTACAGTAAGTGTGTGTAGACAGACATAGACACAATCTCACACACATTTCATTACATTTAAAAACATTATGAAAGAAAGAAGGGAAGGAAGGAAGGAGCTTACGAACGTACGGTACGAAAGAGAGAAGGAAGTACATAAAGTATGGAAGAAAAATAGAATAGATGGAGAAAAATAGGAAGATTGAGCAAAGAAAAGGAAAAATTAAGAGAATGTATTTTCTCTTAAATAAAGGAAGAAAGAAGGGGGAAAAAAGGAAGGCAGGAAGGAAATAAAAGCTTTGCTGATGCTGTGTGCTGATGCTGTCCAAAACAAGTGACACAATCACACACTTATCAAACACACACACACACACACACACACACACACACACACACACACACACACACACACACACACACACACAAAAATATCAAAACCATTCAGGTCAGATGTTCCCAGGCCTGAGGGGGCTTGCTAGGTTGGCTAAAAAAATCCTGCCAATGTGACCTGGTGATGTGGGGCGTGCAAATCATTCCTTTTGCCCTGAGACAGCATTAGGGTGAACATTTCCTGGTCCTCAAGCGCACACACACACACACACACACACACACACACAAACTAGGAAAACTGGTTCACCAGACTGGCAACAAAATACACACTTGATTCTCAGTGCTGTAAAAATAACATTGACGGTTTTCTTTTTTTAAAGTTTGAAATGTAAAGTGAACAGAACTTTTTCTTCGACTGTTTCCACTCAACATCCTGTACCGAGGTACTCAATGATCATGACATGGAGCGTCTTTGACACGCCCTGCTATGCATTTCACCGTCGCCCAGCTGTTTCTCATAACTATGCTCATCACCATAATCATGATAATTACTCTGATTGCTGTTCTTTGTATAGCCTTAATGCAGCCAAGCAGCTTTGGCAAGGCCGAACCGAATTCATCATGAGAGTGAATTGGCTAAATTGTTAGCATGCTCACGGAAGAATGAAGAACCTTGACTCCCCGCTAATAAAAATGTTAGCACGCACCGACTCGAAGTGAGCTTAACCAAATTAATAGGTGGCAAAATTGTTGGCATGCTCAACACGTGCTAAAAGTCAATATTAGCATGCATTAGTCAATGTCCCTCCTTCTACAGGAATAGAAAGTAAGCCTGGGATTAATTTAAGTGCACTCAAAGGCAGAAACAGGACGAAGACGTTCTGGGTCTGCAGGAAAAGCGAGGTGGCGTGTTATGATCTTGAAGACGCTCCCAAAACCAGATGTTTATCAGTCGAGAACTGAAGCACAAGTCAACCATGACTTACTTCAACTACAATTCAAGCTGACATGGACCTACAGCAGTGTTGTATTTTGACTGTAAGTGTGTAATCTACAGATTTGGGCAAACTGAACTTAAGACTCTTTTTGATACAATTTTAATCTAAGTTTTAATGTGACCTACAGCCATTTCTACACAAACTATTGCCCGGTGGTAATTATGTGTTTTCTAAGAGGGAGCTTTGGCTGTTAAGCCAAAAATCTAGATAGGTGTGTAAAGGTGAGATATAAATCTACTATCGAACAAAGCAGGAAAAGCCGAGATAAAACATCTAACCGGCTGGGTAACACTAAGGTGGTAAAAAAAAAAAAAAAAAAAAAAAGGTTTTAAAAAAAAAAAAAAAAAAGAATTTTTTTGTGAGTAATGCTGAGGTAAAACATACATCTAAGCTGGTGAAGTTAAAATATTTTAAGAAAACCAGAGCTATAAATGAATAAATAAATCAAATCAATAGGCCAGTCTACAGAAATGAGTATAGATGAAAGAGTATTGAAAAATAAAACTTGCAAAACCGAGGTAATATATTAGACAAAATTGAGTTTTAAAAAGCTAAAACTGGGGGAAAGGTCATGTGGTTGCCTCAAGAAAAGTAGATATTTGGTTTTTTTGCATGTACAAAACTTCTTCAGGTAACAAACAGGCCTCGCTGTTTTCCTCAGTGAAACAATGTTAATGAATGCTTCTGATGCACACTGCATTAACCAACATATTTAAAACCTCAGGGGAGAAAACAAAAATTTAAGACTTTCTGGGGCCTTAAATTAATTCAATTAAATGTAAGACTTGTGTAAGACGCCACACATACCCTGTAATCAGATGCGTTTGGCGCACTGCGCACAGATGATGTGATAGTCTATGCCTTATAGGAACCTGAGGCCCCACAGGGCTGAACAAAAATACCAGACTGAGCCGTGGATTATTTTGCTAAGTGTCGGAGCCAGCAACGCAGGACGAGGCCATCATTCAAGAAAGAAACGGTCGAGACATCAAGCGAATCAATGCGACTTTGTTTTAACCTTGAAGATGCTTCTCCACTCATCCGAAGAGTTTCTGATGAACCTATGAATATCTGATGGATAACAGATGGCCAGTAAACTGTCTCCAAGATTAAAGAACCCAACCAATTGGTTTGTGCTGTTGCTACATGACATTTAAAATGGCCCGGATGACTAAAAACCTAGTCGTACCAAAGATACGCTTATCGCAAACCAGCAGATTTGTCCGACGTAGGTCTAATCAGCAACATTTGGCTCGCTACGCACGGATGATGTGGTGGTCTTTGGCTTAGAGGTAATCAAGGCCCCACAGGTTGGGGGCTCAACAGAAATAACAGCCTGAGCCATGGATTATTTTGCTAAGTGCACTCAGAGCCAGAACCACAGGATGAAGCCATCTGGAGCATCATGTCCATTCAAACCGAAAGGGGCACACACATGCTACCTCAAATTTTTCAAGTTCAGATCATTGGTAGGCGCCGTTGGCAAGCTAAATTGTAGGTATCACTGTAATAAAGAGGCTTGAGCAATTTGAAAATATTTAACAAACACAGGAAATTACACAGACAATTTTTCATCACTTCAGGTGGAAGAAATTAAACACGTAGCTAACCTGTATTCTGTTAGGATACTGTGCTACCTATACGTAGCTTTTCTGTGGAAAAAAACATGTTAGGAGGCCAAAATACAAGAGACCCAAAGTTTTGCCAACACCTACAGTCAACACCTTAGTATGATGCTAATCGGTTTGGTACTTACAGATGATGTAGTAGTCTTTGCCTCTTATGAACTCAAGGCCCCACAGGTTGGGGCTGAACTCCTGGAACTTGAAGGTGAATTTGACCTCTTGATCGGGTTTGTCACAGTTCAGCAGAGCCACATTGCCTTTTTCCATCTTGCAGCTCTCAAGCTGTTCCTGTGTGACCAGGTACACACGGAAATATTCTATACGGGTGCTGGTGGTGTGGCCCGGCATGAGTCGGGGACACACGATGTCCAATTTATCCCCTATCTGAGGGTACACGGTGATGCCTTTACCGGGTACAAACCTGGAAAATGACAATAAATGTTAAATATTGTGACTTTGCTTTTGGCATTTCAGTTGGGCAAAATGTTGCTAGCCTTCTTTTTTTTAATAATAACTATAACCTGATTAACCTGTTGGATGAAATGGTGAAGCAATAATTGCAGATCTAAACACTGCAAGTGAATTCCACTGGGACAATAGTCATTTGCTTGGAAACTTCACTCTGTCTGGCACACACAATTTACTATCAGTCAATTAGCACTTCATTTTTTATTCAGACTTCCCCACACCATGTGTCTGTTTCTCTGCCAAGCGCTAAACAACTGCCAGAGGGGAAAAACCAAGACGGCGAACTACAAGTGACGTCCGTTTGCGTGTAATTTGTGTCAGCGCTAGCCACAATGTGTGCTGTCGTTTTCCTGGAAGGGAACGCCTACGAACGAGACGGGATGAAATGGATAGAAAGGCCGAATTGTAAAAGGAATGGAAGATAATTTCCGAGTAGTGTGACTAAGGCAAAGCTGATGTGCGTTGGATGAAAATGATGCAACGACTGTCTGTTTACAATTTCAGATGGAGGTAAAAGGCGGTGGCGGAAGCAATTTTTTTCCCCCTTCTTTGCTTTTTCTTCCAATCCACCAAAGTCCTTGAGCTGAATCGGCTTTGCAGGAGTAGCTGCGGATAAAATTCAAGTTGTAGAAAAACAAGAATACAGAAGTGGGCTCTGGACATGATTCTGACATGCAGCTTAAGAGCATACGCTAAATTTATTATGGAACGCCTAAAGGAAACCTCGCAAGAAATCCGACTCCAATAAGAATTAGCCGTGATCAGCGAGATCAGTTAAGCTGGAATGTGAACAAGTCTGAATCATGTAGTCCTGTCCAAACATGGGGCTTTAAAGAGGTGCTTCGGTACACGCTGATTAAAATGCTTAACCCAAATCCACTCAAGGCGCTGACCCTCGAGACTGTTACGAGCTGGTGGTTTCAAACAAAGCAAGCCAGCTTTTGTTTTACTCCAGGAAGAAGCCTTGTGCCGTAAACCAGCCGGGCGAATAACACCATGCAATTTCCCTCCTCCGATTCAAACATCTTTTTGTCCTACACCGAATTCGAAAGTGACCATATAACAATTCTGAGAGATTTTCAGAAAGCGGTGATTTGCAATCCTATTAAAATTCTTTGGGGGTCTCCATTTGCTTTTTCTCGCCTTTTCTTAAACAGAAGGAAAAAAAAAAAAACGTGCAAACCCTTAACATTCCCTTTTTCTCGGATTCGCAGGTGTGGATCGCACCCTAAACGTTACCAGGTAGCGAACGCGACGCGAGAGCGCGCACATATGCCGCACGGACATCTGTTTCCTTTTTGATGGCATTTCCTAGACTAACGAGACCGATTAGCTTCGAGCTTAATTCAGCCAGGACCGATTCGAGCTCTAAAGCGATACATTCAAACCAAGAGGCCTGGTTTTGATTTCACGCAATTGGGACGCAAGATTTACTCCAACAGAATGTGTTCTCTTTCCTCCTTTTTTTTATATGAATGATGTTGTCTCCTTTATACTTGGGTTGTGATGATAATCAGTTATTGAATGCGATCATCAAAATCAACACACAATTGTTTGCATGGGTGTTTTTAAAATAGTGGTCTTATTAGCCATTGCTTAAACTTAGAACCTTAAAGGGGTTTAGGTTTGTCCTCTTGGGGTAATGTTTTGCCCAGAACCATACAGTAATTAAATTAAATAAAATAAAAAAACAGAACCTCATAATTCGATCCATTAACAAAAGGCCCTTAAGAAATGTGGGGGATGAAAACAAAAGTACGGATTGAAAATACTAAGAATCGCTGAGGCTTTTACGCAGAAATGGTTATTAGAAAATCACAATATTGTAACTTCTCCCCAATGCCTGATGTGTGCTTCTAAATAAGTTGTGTGTACTTTCCTGTCTTGTATTTTTCACTAAATAATGGGAGGAATGTTAATATCTTTAACCCCGTACACACGTGTAAAAACTATTGTGAATCTCTTGTAAGCATTTTTTTTTCCCACTTTAAGAGCTCGTAAAACAAACAAGGCTGACAGACTTCCACTTTTTAAGGCCCTACATATATCCTCGTAAAACTATCAGGAGCTAGAAATGCACTTACAGACACACAAAAAAAAAACCCTGGCTGGTTTTTGCTCTCCTGAGGGTCCCTGGGAAGTCAGGAAGCGTTAGCGCCCCTCCTTCACCCCCCCTGCGGCTTTAACTCTAACTGCGCTATACAGATCCAACCGTGTGGAGAAAGGAGGGGGGTGAAGGGAGGTTTTGGTTAGGATTGATCTCTGAACCTTGCAAGCCTTTTGTCTCCAAAGCCCCGTGACAAAAGAGTTCCTGCAGCTCATGAAAACAGAATGCAGGGATTTTCGGGGGGTTTGCTTTAATAACAAAAACTTATCCCCGAGCCTAAGCCGGGTTAGTCCCAATCCTTTCGTTCTTGCTATATTTGACAGCCTAATTACCGTAAAATAAATGAATCCGTAAAATCTACACAGCGGGTTCTTCTTCGGCTCATAAAAAAAATAAATAACACGCACGTTTTAATCCTCACGTTTTTTTATGCGAGTCGCCTCTGAATATGGATTCAGTTTAGGGTTCCAAAAGTTTGAAGCCACCTCCAGGGGTTTTATGGTGAGACCAAATCTCGGGTTGAAGAATGGAGAAAGTAACCACTGAAGCCTTTATTTGGCCTCGTAATGACGCGTTGTAAAAGTGTCGTAAAATCGAAACAGTCGCCGTATTTTTCTTCACTCGACACCCAGGGAGATCTCACTTGATGGAGCAAACAGATGGTCAGAATTATGGGACCGAGTTCTTCGCGAGGGACACATGCCACGCTACCTTCGAATTTGCCCAAAATAAGAAACCTGAGGAGACAGCTGTCCTTATGTGGCCTTCCGAATTGGACACCGCCTAAGTGGGCAGCCAAATGGGAAGCGTGAAGTGCCAATATGACGGAGCGTCCATTGTAGCGTTATAGTATAACCAATTACTGACTGACCCTCTGAGAGTCATCTTTGGTTTTCAAGTCAGTTATAATGACTAAAATTGGTTGTAAATTAGCATCATGCAATTCACCCAGAATGTTTGGCATCAGTGAAGAAGAAAATGTGGGAAGAGTGAAAGCTGAGTGGTTAAGGCACTGGGATACTGAACAGAAGGTCATGGGTTCAAGCTCCAGTATTGCAAAGCTGGCACTCTTGGGCCCTTGAGCAGGGCCCTTAACCCTCTGTGCTCCAGGGGCGCTGTATCGTGTTTCACTCTGACCACAGGGTCTGGACAAGCTGAGATATGTGAAGAAAAGACTTTCACTGTGCTGTAATGTATATGTGATAAACTCTATTCTATTAATCATGTTTAACACTGATACGGGATTCTGTCCATTTGGGGTTCAGGAAAATCAATCTAATACATTTCCAACACAAGTATCCATAGCAACAATAAACTACATGTTACTATTTATTAAACCATCACCATTAAACCAGTATTAAACATGCAACCAATCATCAACCATCATACCATTAGATATTTTAGTTCAAACTCGGTTTATTCCCAGACCATAGGATTCTGATGTAACCTGGAAATGAAATCAATGTTCTTATTGAATAAGTGTGCAGAGTTCAGCACATCTTTATTCACTTTTAACTGGTTTTTATTCGTTTTAAATGGAAAACACTGGGCGTAATGTTCTGTGGGCAAAAAACAAAAACAAAAAAACATTCTTCTCGAATGACGTGATTTGTAACCATTATAAACAGAATGTGTATTCATTTTACATTCCAACACCTCAACTCTCTTTATGCTTCATGCTCTATGATTTACAAACAAATGGAATATTCTGAAACATCCAGGAAAATAGCATGTTCATCCACACCACAGAATTCCTCACCATACCTGCATCTTCCATCCATCCTGCACGCGCAATGGTCCAAATCTTGCCATGACCCATGCATTATAGTGTGTCTGCTTTAAAGTGGAAACAATTAAGGATTGAGACTCACCTGGTATTTGACGTGTTCCAGTGGATGGACTCTAAAATCATGGACATGGAGATCTTGAGTCTGCAGACGGTGAGGAACAGCGCGAGAAGCGTTCTCCACCTCGGATCCATGACGGGCGTGAAACGGGATTACAAGGCAATCCCGGGATTAACAACTTTACAAATCAAAACTTTACTAAATAATCTCCCCCAAAAGACAACATAAAGAGCTGAAGTCGGATTATTTCAGTTATTCAGTCCAAACAAAAAACAAGTAAACAAACAAACAATTCAGCCCAAATTCCGTCCTGGTTTCTTTATCCAGTTTTTTTTTTTTTTTTTTGCCCCCACACTTTTATTTAAAACTCTCCAAATAATCCACTTTCTTTTGGAGCATCATCTGAAGCGTTGAGAGAAAAAAAAACAGGAAAAGAAAAGCATGTAGATAATAAAAACACACGGCTGTGAACTCTACAGCTCTCTTCACATCTCCTCCGCCGCCGGCGCGTGAACGCTTTTAACTGCGCGTGCACGAGCCCCGGGCATAGCCACGCCCCGACCCCGCCTACTACTTCCTAGAAAGGGCGTGGCTTTGGCTGTTCTTACTTGCATATGAAATGTAATATGATGTGTAAATTACAATTAAATTAAGTCTATCTATCTATCTATCTATCTATCTATCTATCAATCTATCTGTCTGCTTGTCTGTCTGCCTGTCTGTTTGCCTATCTATCTATCTATCTATCTATCTATCTATCTATCTATCTATCTATCTATCTATCTATCAATCTATCTGTCTGTCTGCTTGTCTGTCTGCCTGTCTGTTTGCCTATCTATCTATCTATCTATCTATCTATCTATCTATCTATCTATCTATCTATCTATCTATCTGCCTGCCTGCCTGCCTGTCTGTCTGCCTGTCTGTTTATCTATCTATCTATCTATCTATCTATCTATCTATCTATCTATCTATCTATCTATCTGTCTGTCTATCTATCTATCTATCTATCTATCTATCTATCTATCTATCTATCTATCTGTCTGTCTGCTTGTCTGTCTGCCTGTCTGTTTGCCTATCTATCTATCTATCTATCTATCTATCTATCTATCTATCTATCTATCTATCTATCTATCTGTCTGTCTGCTTGTCTGTCTGCCTGTCTGTTTGCCTATCTATCTATCTATCTATCTATCTATCTATCTATCTATCTATCTTACTACTTTTTAATCCAGTTTCATTCTTACTTGACTTCCTTCTCTGACCTTTCTTTCTTTCTTTCTTTCTTTTATACACTTACAATATATATATATATATTAAATTATTTGGTTGTTTTTCTTCCTTTGTATACTAGTTTTGCTCTTTTTAATTTATATATATATATTATTTATTTATTTTTAGATTCTGTTCCACATTGTGCTAGGGATGTTCCTCTGAGATTCAGTTCTACCACTTATCCCAAACATGACCTACTGGATTTAGATCTACCACTGAGGATCACTGAGCCCATTGGAATGTTCATGGTGTTCAGTTTTGCTTTGTGACATGGTGCATCGTGCTGGAGGCAGCAGTTAGAGGAGTAAAGTAAAGTGTGATCATAAATGAAAGCACATGGTCAGCAGAAATACTCCAACTCTGTTGCTTTGAATCGTGTTGGGAATCCTAGAAGATCAGATCAGAGGTTTAAATGACCCTCTGGTGGTTGATATGAACATGATGGATGATGGATGGATAACTGCATGAATGAATAAGTGTGGAGATGATAATAAAGGTGCCCATTGTGTGTGTGTGTGTGTGTGTGTGTGTGTGTGTGTGTGTGTGTGTGTGTGTGTGTCGTTGAATGAAAGTAATGAGGTACCGATTTTCCGCAGAATCCACAAGACTGCTCGTGTAAATATAAATCACTTGTTTAAATGTGCTTTTGGGGAAAGAAAAAGAAAAAGAAAACACTCCCTCCCTCCTTTTTCACCTAGAGCCTAGGTGAGACAATCAGAGACCAACAGCTGGAACAGCTGCATGAGAGAGACTAATTCATTTACTGCTTTTTGTGTTTGTCTGTTTCTTTCTGCCTTTCATTCTGCAGGGTAAACCTCCATCAGAAGACCCTAAGTGTGACCATCCTGTCTGCTTCAAGATCAAACACACACACACACACACACACACACACACAACAAACATACGGTGCGAACAAACGTCGAATGTTTGCGTATTGGCAGCGCGTGCTGGATTCCCCTTTGGATTGGCCGTGTAGGTGCGCGAGGACGCGACGGGCTTTGCGTCAGACTGCTAACACACACACACACACACACACACGTTCGCAGAAGTGTGCATAAGTAAATCAGCTCATTAGCGGGTGTTTCATTAGCGCCCTGATGTGGATTCACTTCTCCTCATCAGATCCTGCAACATCTCAACTGTTCCAGAAGCTGAAAAAAAACAAACCCTGAGAGTTCCAGCAGGAACCGACCTCAGGATCTCCTCTGAGACTGTGGGTTACACCAACCTTTTTTTCCCGTTTTGCACTTTTAATTTTCATCTATCCCTCGTTTTTTGTTATTTTATATTGCATTGAAAATAACGCGTTCTTTCTTTCTTTCTTTCTTTCTTTCTTTCTTTCTTTCTTTCTTTCTTTCAATACTTTGTCTTTTTATTTTCCAGCTTTCATTACTTTTTACATTATAAATGTTGTATTCTTTTAGACATTTCCGTTTTTTTCTTTTTCTTTATTTTAATATTTCCATGTATTAGAGAGAGATTTTCAAAAGATAAGAATAAATGAATGAAGACTTTTTAAAGTGTGTGTGTGTGTGTGTGTGTGTGTGTGTGTGTGTGTGTGTGTGTGTGTGTGTTTTATAAATGTGGGGTTTTTTTTAATCTTTTTTCTTTCTTTAGTTTTTCTTTCTCGCATCCCACCTTATTTCAGTCAGTGGGTTTGAAACAAATAATGCACCGTTTAAATTGTAGCTTTTCTTTGGTTATTTTTTCCGCTTATTGTTTATCATCTCTTTTATCATTTTAACAGTGACTTAAAAGTACACTGGGATTCTTTTAAATAAAAAATCCCAGTGTACTGCAGCAGAATTACTGTCTATTAAAGAAATTATGACCGAACATCGCCTCTTTGATTTGTGTCTAAATGCTGCCCTCTGGTGGATGGAGTGATGATTCTGGAGGATGGAGTTCTGGAGGATCGAGTAATGATTCTGGAGGATGGAGTAATGATTCTGGAGGATGGAGTAATGGTTCTGGAGGATGGAGTAATGGTTCTGGAGGATGGAGTAATGATTCTGGAGGATGGAGTAATGGTTCTGGAGTAATGATTCTGGAGGATGGAGTAATGATTCTGGAGGATGGAGTAATGGTTCTGAAGGATGTTTTTACCCCTTTTCTCCCACCGGTGCTCCATTCCACCAACAAAATCAAAAAAATTCAATCAGTTTAAACAAAATGTTGCAAGTGTTCAATACTTGAACAATATGTGGTTCTTCTCCAAACTGTTACCAAAAATTGTAGACACACAACTTTATAGGAATCTTTGGATCTGGTAAAATGACATTTTCTCTTCACTTGAACTAAGAGTCCCGAACCTGTTCCAGCATGACAGTTCCCCTGTGCACAAAGCCAGCTCCATAAACATCTGCCTTACATGGGTTGGAGTAGAAGATCTCCTGTTATAGAGCTCCAAAACCTTTAAACACCTTTGAGATGAATCTGAATGCAAGAGTTCTAAAAATGTGCGATAATTTATTCCTGAAACAAAACTGCACCGTTTACACTGAATTTCCCGAGTTTTGTTTATATCTTTATAATGACAGAGATATAATAATAATAATAATAATAATAATAATAATAATAATAATAATAATAATAAGCCTGGTTGTTTACGGTATCTGATCGATTTCAGTTCAGGTGTAAGGTCAAACGGTGGCGCTAGAGAGCCACATAGCCAGAAGCACACTCCACAGTGTAGCTGCGAGGCTCGTAGCCGCAGCACGGAGGTAGGATTTGTCGTGGACGTACGTGATGATGGACATGGCACCCTGATATGCCTCCTCACACGTGGGCTGGATCTGGTCCTCCGGCAGCTCGAAACCGTGCTCGCCCTTATCACGGAGCTCGAAGGTGAAGGAGAACGGGATCCCGATGAGCCGAGCAAAGTCTCGAGACGAACCCGAATTCGGGTCTGAAGGATAGAAAGAAAAGTTGATGTGGAAAAAAGGCGAGAGATCTTTCCAACTTTCAACTATAAGCATTTAAAAATTATAAAATCACAACATTAAAAAAAAAAAATGTACAGAATAAATGGCAAAAAAAAAACATAATTTGAATAAAACCCACACCCTTTTTTTTCATAAATACAATCAAAATCCAGGCTTTTAGTCAAAGAATTCGAGACCAATCAAATACATAAATAAATAAATAAATAAATAAATAAATGATTTGTGTTTATTGTTTAATGGAGAAAAAGGAAAAGTGGTCAAACTCACACAGCACTTTAGGAGACGTTCCCACTGTGTAGTCCGTTCCATGAACAGCTTTAATGGCCTCTGCTGCAGCCAGACCTACTTGCATCTACACACACACACACACACACACACACACACACACACACACACACACAGTTATAGTTAAGACAGTAAAATACGATGATCAGATTCCTTTAATGCCACTAAGAGATACAGAAAGACTGGAGCTCTCACCAGCTCTTCCTGATTGGGGGCGGTGATGTTGGGATGGCCATAAGGCAGCAGGATCAGCTGACCGTACGAATGGATGGTGAGGAAGCAGAGAATCATGTCTCGATTGGTGCTCAGGAAGTCCGTCACGGCCTGGGCCTCGGGTTCCGAAAGAGCAGAGCGTCCATTGTAGATGTCTGAGCAGCAGTCTCTGGAAATTCCCACCACTGTGCACAACACAACAACATGAAGATCTAATGTATCTGTCAATCACAGTGTAGGAGGTGTGGCCTCGATATATCTGTCAGTCACAGTGAAGGAGGTGTGGCATGTGCATCTGTCAATCACAGTGAAGGAGGTGTGCCCTCTATATATCTGTCAATCACAGTGAAGGAGGTGTGGCCTTTATAAACCTGTCAATCACACTGAAGTGGGTGTGGCATGTGCATTTGTCAGTCACAGTGAAGGCTGTGACCTGTGTGTCTCAGTCACAATGTAGAAGGCGTATATTTATCAGCTTTTTTTCTAATGTGACTATAAAAAGGCACCAAAACAAAAAGAAGTCGTTAATATATTGATATAATTGATATAATCACACACTTCCCCAGTTGGCGTAGAAGTTACGGTTGAGATCGGTGCCAAGACACGTGCAGTTTCCAGACCCAGGCGACCTCGTCTTCCTCCATAACCTTGTCTGAACAACACACCATGTGCAAAATCATAATGAGTGATCATTAGCAGAACCACGGCTATGGTTTTGGTAACAATGGTAACCCCAGTAATGCTTTGCTGTGAATAATCTTTGACTTGGTCTCTGATAACTGATGATTTTGGATCATTTTGCTGCAACAGCAACATAAGAGTTTCAATTCATTTGAACTTTGTCATTTAAGCGTGTTTTAGATTAGACTCGATTTAGATAAAACTTTATTGGCTGTAAACTCACCGTGTTGTCCTTCCATGAGTACACATATCCGTCCATGTTCAACACCGGCGTAATGTAGAAGTCCACATTTTTCAACATCTCGCTGATCTTTGGGTCTGTCTTGTAGGAGCCCAGGATCTGTAAAGATAAAAAAAACTCCAGTAATGCCAGAGGCAGTTTAATGGAATCAATGAACATGTGAACAATTATGAACACACCTCCTTCACAAAGTGCTGGCAGAAAGCTGGAGCGATCCATTCTCGAGCGTGAATCCCACAGTCCATCCAGATCATCTTCTTCGGCTCGGCACTCTTCAGTCCAACCTGCAACGCGCACACACACACACACACACACACACACACACACACACACACACACACACACACACACACACGCTCATCAGCATATAAAAAAATCTCTGCCGTAGAATAGAATAAAAGCCGCAGGAACCTGCAGTATAATCAAATATTTCAGAGACGATTATCTCAAGTAAATGAATCACAGCTTCACAGGAACACTACCTTCAGCAGCGTGATGCTCCTGTTTTCATACGTGCTTCCATAGACAAGGCTGGAAACCACGTCAGGATGATCAGTTACCATCATCTTCATCCACGCCGAGATCTTCAGGGGAAAAAAAAAGAAAAAAGTCAATTTGTTTGGATAAATGCATCAAGAAATCAGCCAACCGACAGGAAAAATCAACAAAGGGGAATAAAATAGACCCAATCAATTAAATAAAAATATAAATAAAATCGTATAAAATGTAAACAAAAAAAAATTACCATTTATTGTTGTGTATGCTTATTAAACGAGATTAAAACAGGAAAAAAATGGGGGGAGAAAAGAAAAGAAAAGAAAGAAAAGGAAGGAAATGTAAAGGAATGAAAAAGAAAAGAAAAGTGAGTTTAAATAAATATAAAAAAATAGCAAAATGTAAAAAAAAACAAAAAAAAACAATAAGAATAAAATAACTCTAAACATTTATTTTTATTTTTTATAGGAAAAACCAAAATCTAGGCTTTATCACAAAATTGAACAGCTGAATAAATAACCAGAATATATATTGAAATATATAAAAATTATTTGTGTGACAGTGTTTCAGACTCAACCCTTTGGTATTAACCGAACGTTCTCTTTTCATTGGCATAAAAATACAATAAAAAAAACAATAATTAAGAAATGAAATACATATTTTTTTTATTCTTTAATTGATTCTTTAATAAAATGCACAAGCAAACAAAGAAAACAAATAAATAAACAATTTATTCGAATCCCAGTCAAATTGATTCGGGAACAATCGCACAAAAATAAATAAATTATAAATATTCTATTGTACATATATACTGCAGTATAAGTCAAACCAGATGAACAAATGCATTCAAATGAAGGTATGCTGAGCAAATACATCAATAAAATACTAAAATTATAAATAAAAGAATGACCTCATCCATGGTGTGGTACTTGGTGTAGTCATAAGCCCGCTGCATTTGTCCCTCCACCACCCTGGAACATTAATATATACAAAGTTAATATATATATGTTAAAAGAGTTATGCTTGGATAAAATCTATATATAATTATTATATTGATAAAAAAAAAGGTTAATTCTATTGAAAAAAAGTGGTTTTAGTTGTGTCTCAGTTCGCAAGTGAACATACTGTACATCATTTCTACATTACCACAAATGTACTTTACAGACAAAAGGATTATTTAATGGATTCAAAGGCGACTAAGAAAAACGTACAGAATCCACGATGATGATAAAATAATTACCTGTCATGGCCCTGCAGGGTTAAAATGAGCAGAACAGATAAAACCGATCCCAACATGTTGCTCGCACCTCGAAGAGCTCAGATACTGATATTCCTGAGTGGCTCTTTGGAGGCTTTACTTCTTACAAAGATTCTACAGTCAATGATTAAACTCGAAAAGTTGAATCATCAAATCAGGCCTCTTGCTGCAGAGACTATAATCCAATAAAATATTTATCTTTTACACGCCTTGTTATTTCGTCACTCACTGATAACATCTGAAGTACATTTTTTATCTGTATCTTCTAAAAAAACTTTAAAAAAAAAACAAAGAAAGAAAGAAAGAAGGAAAAAAGAACAAAAAAAAGAACAAAAAAGACAAACAGTTATGGAGAACTAATAAAGAGCAGGAAATGCTTTTTGCCCCTCAGCACAAATGTATATTACGGGGGGCAAGCACCAGCCTTCTCTCTAGCACCACCATTGGGTCAATTTGGACCTGATTGTTTAATCGTCACTAAATTGGCAAACGTCCTCTTTGGAGAAAAGCCTGATTAAAGTAAATTTAAACACGACGAAAAGAATTGGCTGTAATGAACTAACAATCTGACAGGAAAATCACCAAACAGGACGTAAAGCTGTTATTATTATCAAATCACCATCTACAAATCACTGGTGAATCCATAAATCTTTGGCTCAGCTTTTCTGTGCAACAGTTGTAGGCAACCTGCAAATGTGCAACTCAAGTCTGGGTACTTGGCCCCCCGACAATGCAGCTTTAGTATTAATTGAATAATTATATATGTAGTAATCATTCGTGGCATTAAATCGAAAGCTGGAATATGACATTGTGTCACAGTTGGGCAGTTCTAATCACCTGATTCGACCTTTCCCGCGCATGAGCATATTTACCCAATAGCATGATGTGTGTTATTGCAAGCAAGCGCAATAAATTGCAGTCATAAATGCAAGTTTGAGAGACAGATTACTAACTTATCTCATTTTATTACTCCATTTGATCTGATAATAATGTTCCAGGTGTTTTTCTTTTTTTATTCTTTTGCAGCTAGTGGGAATTCCAACCTATGAAAATTTATGAGTGGCTAAATTTAGCTCCTGGTGAGATAAAATGCTGACATTGTTATTTTTGCACTCTGTAGCCTTTATAGCATCTGAACAAGCTACAGGATCCAAAATAATCGATTCTTAATCAGTGTCTCTTTTATAATTGACTCACGTACATAAATTGTGAAGAACAGCTTCAGTCGGCGATGATTAAATGTATTTCTTATATATCTCCAGAATTAGCATTGTGAATAGGAGCATTTAGGAATACGACAATATTAGCTTCAGTAAAAAATGTAACTATTTTGGAAATCCAGACAAATCAGTTTATGCTAGTGTGAGACTATTTACCTGGTGATGATTATAAAAAAAAAATTAATGAAAATATAAAAATAATGTAAAATCCTGTCAGATTAGCTAATGTTATCTTATATTAAAGTATCCAGATAGCTAGCAGTGGAGGTGAAGAATGTATATTTTTTATAAATATGGCTTTGTTACTGTTGCTTGTAAGCACTAGTGTCGCAGTGTATAAGTAACAATAAATATAACTATTAAGAAACAAAAATCCTGTCAAGTTAGCTCTCGTTAGCACGCTAGATAGTGTTTCACAGTCAAGATTATGGACATTTATAAATCGATGTCTCTCAGAAATCCTTTGTTAGTTCAGGAGCTAAGGAACGAATACCAATAATTGAACATGTCTGTGCTTCTACAACAAGATATCTTAATATCTTTCTAAATGGATTTTGATTTATCTAATATTAAATATATATTATAGATATATATTATTAATATACACACTTGCATTTCATTTATTAACCAGCAGGTGGAGACATTGACTAGAGAACAATAGAGTCTGTGGCGATCTTTTCGATTAATTTATTCTAAGTGTGTAAATTTCTTTAGTTTGGGCAGAAACTGAATCTGAAACTGAAAATTATTATCATGGTCCAATTATGTTTAAATATAGTTTTCATGGGCATTAAAACATCAAAAGTGACAAAAGTGTGTGTGTGTGTGTGTGTGTGTGTGTGTGTGTGTGTGTGTGTGTGTGTGTTAGGGCCATGATAGAAGGGTGTGTGTTTGTCTATGTGTGTTGAGGATATGGTGGGAGGGTGGGTGTGTGTGTGTGTTTGTGTGTGTTTGTGTGTGTGTGTGTGTTGGGGCTATGATGGGAGGGTGTGTGTGTGTGTGTGTGTGTGTTTGTGTGTGTGTGTGTGTGGGGGCTATGATGGGAGGGTGTGTGTGTGTGTGTGTGTGTGTGTGTGTGTGTGTGTGAGTGCTATGGTGGGAGGGTGGGTGTGTTTTTACATTGGACTTCATGTGCTCGATGACAAATATTTGTGTCTTCATTAGGTCCGAATCACTATGAAAGGAGAGAGCAAAAGAGAGAGAGAGAGAGAGAGAGAGAGAGAGAGAGAGAGAGAGAGAGAGAGAGAGAGAGAGAGGGAGGGAGGATCACTAGAGAGAGAGAGAGAGAGAGAGAGAGAGAGAGAGGAAGGGAGGGAGATGGATGGTGGGAGGGAAGGTTAGAGGGTGGGTCGGAGAAAAAGAAGGAGGAAAGTATTTGTTATGGGAGGAAGAAACTCTTTGGAACTGCGATGACCTTTAACCCTGGTGCTCATTCAGCACACACTGACATTTTGAACTTACCTTTTAGACCAGAACTTCAATCATTATAATACATTATATAATATTAGATTAGATTAACAGCAGGCCACACACACACACATTTACACACACACATTCACACACACACACACACACACACACACAGGCACGCACTCTGTATATGTTCGTTCCAAACACATCTGCTAAGAGAAGCACTTAAGCCCATTTTGGTTTAAGTTCCAGCGTGTAAAAGCGTTAAATGCCTCAGCACTGTGAATACCAAACATGATACTCATCACCGTAAACACCAACAACTCTGACGTGATTTAACATCGACATGTTACCAGGCCAACACTCACGTAACAGCTTTCACTACAGCAGTCACCATGGGCTGGAAATAACTTTGCCATCATCAATAGCAGATGCTAGACAGATGAACAAATTAATACACAGGCAGGCAGACAAAAGGACAAAGAGACTAAGGCAGGGGAATAGACAGATGGACAGACAAACATCCCAAGAAAAGACAGGGTAGACAGGGATATAGGGTAAGTCATAATAATCATACAAAATAAAGAGAGGAATAGAGAGATGGACAAACAAGTGACAAAGAAAATTTCACTGGTGGAATGGTACAAGCAGGCAGACGGATAAACAGAGGAATAGGTAAATGGACATGCAGACAGACAGGCATGGAAAAACAGTTGAACGTGAGAAAGAAATAGGCAGATGGTCAGACAAACAAACAGAGGAATGGGTAGATAGTCAGACAGACACACACAGGAATAAACAGAACATGCACACAGAGAGACAGACAGATAAATAGACAGACGGTCAAACAGACAATCAAACAGACAGACAGGCAGACAGACAGACAGACAGGGGACAGTGGAAATTTTATTAGTGGAATGTTACAATGCAGGCAAACACACAAAGAGAGGCAATAGTCAGATGGATAGACAGGTAAACTAGGCAGCTGGTCGGTCAGACAGACAGACAGACAGACGGTCAGACAGACAGACAGACAGACAGAGGAATAGACAAGTGGTCAGACAGAGGACAGTGGACATTTTTTAGTGGAATGTTACAATGCAGGCAAACAGACAAAGAGAGGCAATAGTCAGATGGATAGACAGGTAAACTAGGCAGCTGGTCAGACAGACAGACAGACAGACAGACAGAGAGACAGACAGACAGACAGACAGACAGACAGACAGACAGACAGACAGACAGACAGACAGACAGATAGATAGATAGATAGATAGATAGATAGATAGATAGATAGATTGGGGAAATTGACAAATAGACATGCAAACAGAGACAGATAAATGGAATAGGTAGATGTATAGACAGGTAGACTAAAAAGGCATGTTGTCAGACAGGGGAATTGACAGGCAAGCAGACAGACAGAGGAACAGGCAGTTAGTTCTTCACAGGTTCCCCCAGAGATACAAACCAATGGTGTAAAAATGTCCAGTGTATGAGTTGTAGCTCATCAGGAATCTCTTATTGGGTCTTTCAAAAATCAGTAAGATTCCTCATGCTATAATAGCAAAAGTATATATCAGAATTAATGATGAACATCAACAATGAAAACAGATTTTTTCCCCTGAACTTTGTAACAGCTATGCCTTGATCTTTCTTTCTTGACGTTCTTTCTTCCTGCAATCGGTATCCCCAGGCTGCTTGGATTCATTCAGCTCATTGTTCTCAGGACTTCCTCTGGTCCCACCGAGTGTTTATCAGATCGTAAATGAATACAAAAAGACCTGGCATGTTCAAGCAACGCATCCAAAAGCACAGACACGCCATCAGAGGTTCTCCGAGCACGATGCATATCTCCACAGGAGTAAACAAAGAGTTCTGAACAAACAGTTCCACTTGACCTTAGAAAAATGTCGCTCTTGTCAAATGCCTTTTAGCCAAAATAAATGTTAGAGTCAGCTCCGTGGTCATAAAACCCTGAGCCATTGTAGCCTATCCAATAGCTAGCATACCTGCTGCTAGTTAGCTGTTAACAAAAAAGTCCAAATCAAAGTCACAGTTCTGACAGATGATACAATTATTGTATTAAATCTTGCATCAATTCTATTCTAATATTCCAAATTTATCATCCCTACTATAACATTTTGGGAATAAACCAGCCTCGCTAACTCGATCTGTGTAACTAACTTGGCTCATACGATCAAAATTCACATGGAATACTTAGATTTCTACATTAATGTTATTAGAGGAACTGAAAGAGTTTTGTAGTAATGAATGTTTGCAGTTGAGCGTTCTAGCTGACCGTTTTTTTGCTAGGATGTGGATATTTATCCCTTGAATTCAAATTGTGGTTTGAACGCAAAACTAAATGAAACTTTTCGAAGTGAGGGCCGAATAATTGTTGAAACTTTTACCACACAACGTCAAACGTTCAGACATTTTCAAACTATTAGATTTTATTAGATCTAAGTGGTAAGATAACATTAACAAGTTTCTTCCTTCGATTACTTAGCTAGCATAAACCTGCAAACTAGCGAAATGGATTTCTCTTTTCGGGATTGTAAGGAAAGGAGGCATCATCTAGATTTCCTAATGGTGTTAAGTTGTTATAAGGCTAAAAATCTTTAACAGGCTAAATGTCCCAATAAAAGGCTCAGGTGTCATGAGTGTGAAGTCTTGCGATCACCACGATTTTTATGAAATGGAGAAAAAAAACAACGAAAAGAATTCAACTCCAACAACAAAGAGAAGAGACGTTATGACTCACAAATACATGTGTGTCTGCATCAAAAGTTTTTGACTTTAACCAAATATTCCAGTAAATGTTGCCGTTTTGGAATGAATGCCATCAATCATATCAAAGTGACGTGTTCAGCTTGATCATTTCCAGTTTATGAATTTTTGGTGCTAAACAGAGTGAACAAAAGACAAGATCTTCTTTGGATTTAATTTTTCTTTATGTCAAGAACTTTGCTCTTTCATCAAGTATCCCATTGGTCGAGAAGATGAAATATACTTTACTTAACAGGGAAATAATCAGTATGTGGCATCTTAAGGATATGGAAGGATTAGGAAAGGAACCCAAAAGTGCCACTAGATTTGTTTGATTTTGCTCCAAACAGCCGGAAAGTGTTTAGCAGCAAACAGGATACATTTTTTTGTAAACAAACTATTTTAATTCTTCCTGCACTTCTCTTAGTCATATATCATTTTTTTTTCTTTGCACAAAAGCTAGGGTTTTTTTTAGTATAATGTTTACCAAAGCATTAATCCATCAGCTGTAAAATATTGACACCAGAGAAGTGGAATGATCCATTAAACTTTGCCAAGAAGCAGCAAGAATACACAGCTACATAATATTGTCTCTGTAATTGCAGATGTTATCAAGGCCTCCAGTTTTCCTGTGATGACTCAGTTTGGCCATGTTGAAAAAACACCCCCCTGCATGTATGAAAGTTATTCAGACGCAATGCTTTGCTTCTTTGGCTGTGAAGCCACTCAGATGCTTATCTCCAAACCAAACCCACTAAATTGGCTGATCTGATGAAAAATGTCTTATTTGCAATACATTTTGGGTGGATTATGTAGTCATTGCATCCTTTGCATGAACTTTCTGCTTCTCGTCCCAAAATAAAAAAGACGACAAAAAAAAATAAGACGATGAGGAATGTTTATCTGCTTCACACAGTTTCCTGACGATGAGACTACATTATTTTTCCAGTGTCCTCTCTTAAGTGCTGGGCAATAATAAATGCTCAACTAAAGGCTTCACGCAATAAAGTGTTGCCCAGACGTTCCAGTATTAGCGAGCGATGTGGGCGAACTCCCACATGTCCTAAGGAGAATTAGCGAATGGATAGAATTAGCAAGAGTTCGTAGGAGTCCAATTTGTTCCAGTGGACATAAAAATATTCCAGCACACACATGAAAGCATGTACGCACCCAAACACAAGACCGCCGTTTCTAAGGACTTTATTCCTTCCAGCACTCATTTTGTTTTTCCCCAACAAAAACATTATAACAGGTTTATGGCTTAGCAAAGCAACCCATCACCCTGAAGACTTTCCTAGCTTCCATTTTTTTACTCATGCATGTTATTAGCTTATCATGAATCTATTACTATCAAAAGACGTTTATTTTCTGTTCTGGTTTAATTAACTCTATTTTTGTTGTCCATACTCTAATTTGCAGCTATTACCAAGCAACAGTGGGTGGGACATGCTGCCAAATTGGACACTTGTCCTCCTACGATGAGGGCCAAGGATCCCTCACATAACTACAAACACAAACACGTGTAAATCAGGCACGGTCTTTCATCACTCGTGCAGTTTACGCCCACTCAGTGTGCACTTATAGCTCTCGTGCTAGCGTACGTTAGGATTAGCAGCTAATCAACTAGCTAGCGAAGAGACCAAAATCTGTCATACCTGAAGAAATATATTAAATTCTGTCATGCTAATGAACGTGCAATATGTTGCTACCTCATAAACCAGGTACTGTATATACCTGTAGCTAAAACACAGCAAAGGCGTATCTTCCCTGTTTGAAGATTTCAGTCAAAGGTACAGAAGTGATCCTTAACTAAGACAGATTTTCTCCTCAGACAGGCATCAGCTGCTGAACCACTACAGACCTAAACAAAGATAATCAGAGATAGAGGCAGCTGACACAGGTAGGAACAAGTAATGTGGCTACATACATACACTATACGTGTGTGTATATTCCCAGGGCACTACAGCTACTCAATATTATAAGTTGAGGTCAGTAAGTCATCAAAAGCCATCATAAGATATTTATTCTAAAATGCATGGTAAACTTTTTAGCATTTAGCACTGGAAACGAGGGCTTGTTTTGACAGCATTAAAATCTAAATATACATCAACAAGGGATTATGGGACCATGGGTATATAAGGTCCTTGAATTTTAGGATGCTGTGTAAATAAGTTCAGGAAAAATAGTATCCTGGATATATAAGGTCAGAAGAATACTAGACAGTGGGTATATTAAGGTCCTGGAAATATGAAAACATGGGTAAAATAGGCCAATAGAATATCAAGCAGTAGGATTTTTTGGGTATGAAAAGTTCTTGGAATCTTGGCTTATTATATAGCTTCCTGATTCATGTTGTATTCTGGGAAATATGGGTGCTAGAGACGGGACATTGAGTATGAGAATATGGAACATATGGTACAGTATATGTAGGCTATTTGAGGTTGTAATATTATGGGACCCTGGGTATATAAGGTCTTATGAATACGGGAACTTGTGCATATTAGGTTTTAAAAATATTTGACCCTGGGTGAATAATATCCTGGAAATGTATGACCCTGGGTATATATGGACCAGGGAATTTAGGATCCTAGGTATATAAGTTCCTATGAATTATATATAATTTGCTATAAGGTCCAGGGAATATTGTATCCTATATATATATATAAAAGGCTCAGGCAATTTTGGACCATGGTTATTATGGTCTTAAGAATAAGGGACCCTGGATAAATTAGGTCCTGGGAATTTAGGCCCATGTGTGTTTTAGGTCTTATGAATATTGGACCTTAAAACATGGTCATATGAATATTGGACCCTGGATATATAAGGTATTGGAAATTTACGACACTGGTCATATAAGGTATTAGGAAAAGTGGACCATCAGTGTTGGTTTACCATGAATATAAAACCGTGGAAATATAAAGTGTCCTGAAAACATTGGACCCTGAGTGTATATGGGACCTTGTTTATGCAAGTTCCTGTGAAAATTGGACACTTAAAAAATAAGGTTCTGATTACTTGCCTATAATAACAAGTACCAGAAGTGCTTTATCCCTCACAGTGCACAGCAAGTTGCTTTGAGAAGTCCATTTATGGTTAGATTTTAACATTCAAGAAACATTACAGCTTTACACTAGAGACTCCTTCCAGGGACCCAGGAACATCCTTCCAGAAATCTTTACTGTAATTATATATGTCCATTTAAAACCATAATTATGTTTGTGTTTACTTTTACTATCAGTTAAATAGTGAGTGAGTGAACAGTTGAATCAGACACACCGTATTAACTCCTGCAACTTCATGGCTAATTTTGCTAACATTATTGAGCACTTTGTGCCACAAGAAAGAAGGAATATGTTCTTAGCTATGTAAGATGCTATGCTTTTTTATTTTAAACAATATTGTCTGGATAGTACCTCTCTTATGTCCTTATAAGTACTGCTATACATACACACACACACACACACACACACACACACACACACACACACACACACACACACACACCATTTATCATCATTAAAGTGACTCACAGGGGCAGTGTGTTCTTTTACAGACTATTTGGAGACATCACTGCGACTGAGTGTTTAATGTGGTGAGCGTGTGTGTGTGTGTGTGTGTGTGTGTGTGTGTGTGTGTGTGCATTTGGTGAGATTGGTTTGTTTGGGCAATTATGGCTATATGCTTCAGGCAGTGTTCTTGGATTTGAGTGAGTGAGTGTGTGTGTGTGTGTGTGTGTGTGTGTGTGTGTGTGTGTGTGTGTGTGAGAGAGAAGAGAGAGAGAGAGAGAGAGAGAGAGAGAGAGAGAGAGAGAGAGATGGAGGAAAGAACCATTACCTCATAATCATTGTCATGTAGAAAACATTTCGTTTGGGGCTTCTGAACATGTGCATGCAGACACACACACACACACACACACACACACACACACACACACACACACACACACACACACACCACATTAGCTGGATATGGTTGATGTACTTAATACTTTCAAATACTTTGTTTTATTTGTTTGTGTCGTGTTTCCCTTTTCCTTAATGTTCATCAGTTCATCTTCCTTCCTTCTTTAATTTTCCGGGTCTTTTTTTCTTCTCAAATTTTTCACTTCATCCTAATTCCTTCTTTCCTTATGTATTTTTCTTATCTGTCTTCCTTCCTTTCACTTTTTCTGCAATTTCTCTCCTTACTTAAATCATACACATTTAAACTTTTTTTTCCTTTCCGATTTTTATTTCTATCTCTCCGTCAGGATTTGCAGAGTCGGTGGATAAACGTCACTGTTCTCACTGTGAATCGTGTGTTTAAATCTTGATTTTCACGATCTCACCGCTGTGGTTTATAAAAACATTGTTTAAGCATGCACTCATGTCCGACTCAGATGTGTCTCTGTGTGTGTGTGTCTGTGTCTGTGCGTGTCTGTGTGTGTGTGTGTGTGTGTGTGTGTGTGTTTGTTTGGTGGGGATATAGCTTGGGTATAAAATATCAGGAGGCGTGATGAGTATTGAAGGGGGAAAGTTTTGTACTGTGACTATACCAGTTCCTGCGGTTTGTTTTTACTGTAAAATTCACGCCGTCTCACGATGATGATGTCACTGTTTCAGGAACTGTGCTGAAAGGTACCCTGGTGAACCCAGGAAATGACCCGTCACCACCTTCCCGCATTTCAGACACACTGTGTTTTTCTGGCTAATGTTATTCCAGTCTGGATTTTGTTCACTGTATACACACACACACAAACAGGCACACACACAAACATGCACACACACACACCCTACTGTAAGTGTGAAAATGCAAATAGAGAATTTGTTCAGTCCCCACCCCAGCACGCGATCCATTCACTACTAGAAAACACGGACTGTCAAATACACAGGCCCAGAAATGTGACGGAAATGGTTTCCTCTGCGATTTTTTTGTGATACAAACCTTTTTGGTGAACAATGAAGTATTTGTAATTTTTGTATTACGTTTAACAAACCTGCCAAGTTACCAAGTCTACGATTTCATCACAGACAGCAAGTTAGAACAAAGCGCAAATGTGAAATTCCGCATGAAACTGGGCAAATCTGCCACAGAGACGTTTGACATGATATACGTTTGACATATGGTGATGCTGCAAAGGGTTGTTCGAGGTGTTTTCAGGTGCACGCAAGCTTCAAAAGTCTTTTTGTATTAGTGTCCAATAAAAGTCTCCCATCATAGAAGTGCTCCACTAAACCCCCAAGTGGGAATGAAGAAAATGTATCCTCGGTGACAAGTTGCAGCTTATAGACTTGTATCCCTTGAGCAGACGTTGAACCTGTTTGGTGTAGTTTGGTGCCCTGTAGTTGCCCAGAAACAACAATTTTGAAGGCGGTCCATGCAACACGTTCGGCAACTTGCAGAAGGCCGTCAAATTGACTATCCATCAGTTGTAGGAATTGTAGGCAAACAAAAAGCTTGGCATCGCCCACATCTGTCACAAGTATGCCAAAGCTTCACTTTGCTTGTTCATAGTTTTTCATTTAGTTTGGTGCACAGAGGTGGAATATATTTTCCTCAGATCAACCAGTGGGTCATGTGCAACATTCTTCTGACCAGCAACCAATTTCCTGTGAGGAGGTCATTCCTTTATCACATAATGTAAATCTCTTTTGCTTTTACCATCCCACTTGCAAAGATCACAGTACTTGGTGTATCCAAACTGCAGTATGAGTGAAGTTGCATCAACCTTTATATTGCGGGGAAGTGGTAGCTCAGTGGTTAAGATTCTGTGTTACTCATAAGAAGGTTGGTGCATCACCAAACTGCCCCTGTTGGGCCCTCGAGCAAGGCCCTTAACCTTCAATGAGTCAGTAATCAGCTGCCATACTGTTGGATCATGTTCACATCTTAGAGCAGATGTCACTGTGAAATTTTAGACTCAGCATGTCAGCTTGTCTAAATAGAGTCAAATTTCCCTGACTGCAGCAAAAAGCTTAAACTTTTGTACCTGGTAACAAGAGGTACCATTCTGGCAACCTTGACCCAAGCCTGGCTCTTCAGTAAATCTCCAACAAGATCATTGAGCTCTACCTGAGAAACATAAGGATTCATCACTGTTCCTTTCTTTGACCACTTTTGATAGTGACCACTGCAGACTGGGAACAGCTCTGCAGTTTTGAAGATGCTCTGACCCAGTCGTCTAGACGTCAAAGTTTTTCCCTTGTTCAACTCACTCAAATCCTTTACGCTTGGCCATTTTTTCTGCTTCTAACACGTCAACTGTGTGGACAAAATGTTCACTTGCTGCCTAATAAATTCCACTCACTAACAGGTGCCATGATGAAGAGATAATCAGTGTTTATTTAATTCACCGCCCATAATGTTATAATGTCATGATGTTCTGCCTTATCGGCGAATCTCAACCCAGATGCAACAAAACATGTCACGATTATTGCGACCTTTCGGAAATTCTTTGCAATTAAATTCACAGCCTTTGAACTCGATGAAGAAGGTTAGAATGACTGCAGCTCCTATTCACTGCTGTTGCTAGGTACAGGGTTGCATTGCCATGCAAACAAGTCATAGTTTTGGTACACTTGGGCATGCCCCAATGTGCCCCTGCACACAATCACCCCAATTTTCTTGCATTATTTTAGCAAAGTATAAAATTGGGTGTAAAATATTTTAGAATTTTGACTCAAGAGTATCAGGAGCTACTGCCAGGCAGCTAAACGTGACCACCCATGATGCAAAACACCCCAATTTTTTCACCCCGATATTTTAGTGATCAGCATCACAATCTGGCACACAAGATTCTCTTTCTTTCTTTTTTGCTTTTCCTTCCTTCCTGCTATTCAATGTTACATACATATTCTATCATATTTTTACTTGCTCAAGATAAAAATGGAGCTGATGTTTTTTGTGTCAATCACACCTCTTCACACACACTGACCTTAATGCGACTTGCAGGAAACATCTGTAATGAAGATCAAACCCAAACAAGTCTTTACAGAAGCTCCGGCTGTGTCAAAGTTACAGCTGCTGGGAAAACAACAAATTAGCTATGACTCCATGAGCAGACAGTGAGTCACGGACAAAGATGGTACACATGATTCAATTCCGATCTAGAAACCTATCCAAACTGTGATCTCAGTGTACGTACCTCCTCAGGCTTCTGGATCAATGCTGATTATGGTGTTTTAAACACACCCTGCGGCAGCACCCTCTAGGATTGGTAATGTTTGTGAGCTGACAGCTTGGAGGCTTGAGGGATTGAGCCAGCATGAGTGTGGACTTCAAATTTGAACCCAGAACTTACACAGGAAGATGATTTCACTTGAGCTTAAATTTCGCTGGGCTGCTTCTTCTATTTCAATCCAAGCTAATTTTTGTGCTAGGTCGAAATGTCTTCAAGACAAAACGCAAGCTAGGTGGACACTGTGATTTTGCTCACAATTTGGTCGTCTGAGACAAATTCTGAAAATCCTAAAGATTTATATAATTCGAGGCTAAAATCTGTAGTCTTTGCTGTAACTTGTAACTTCTCTTCCAATGACCATCGAGACCAAGAACCAACAGGAGCGTTGAACTTGATGATGCGATTAGCAGGACAACTTCAAACCACTTCAGTTCATTCTTTGTAATGAACGAATTTATGCTACAGATTGTTTTTGTTTGCTGCTAGCTAACATTAGTAAGAGAACGATGGTCTAAATGTATCACTGATTGACGACAAAACTTTGGGATGAGTGTATTCTTGTTTGTGTTTATTTGACTGTTGTACAGTCCAACATTATGACACCTGAGATCCTAGCGTGTGACATGGAGATCACAAAGGACTATTGAAAATCGCACTGTGTGTCTGTGGCATTACCAAACCCACTGCAGATCAGTCCTACTCTCAAACTCTTGTCTCCAGGATGTAGTTATTTGCAAAACCTTGGACAGCTAGTTAGCTAAGTTCATAGGTCATTCCATCTGCCTACACTACAAACAGCAGCAAAATCCATAGCTAGCTAGTCTGCCAATTTAACCTTGGTTAAAAGACTAGAAAGCTATCTCCCATTAACCTGATAAAGAAACCTAGCATTCTACAACTTCAGTATCTATTAGCATTTCCTACATGCATGGAGTGGAGTGTTTTAGTTTTTTTTTTATGTGAACTGTTTAAATGCTGATGATTAAAAACGTTAATAATAAAAGTTTGTTAATAAAAAAACAAGCAATTTTTATGTTCTGTATTTCTTAAAATTACACGGTGAGGAAAACTCAATAAAGACTTTGTGTCTTTACAATGGCTGGCATTCTCCTGACAGTGCTAGCTAACTAGCTACAAGTTTGAAACACCTTTGAGTAAGACGTTGTTTAGCAGATGTTTTCCAGCTGCTGCTCTAAACAGCTGTGATGTGACACGGAGACACCTTCCCAAAAAGTTTGACGTGTTCTAGAAATTCTATTGCATTTCATTAATCCCGTAGGAAACTGTGGAAAAAAAAAGGTTGATCCTAAGGTAAATTCTCCCACGTAGCACTCCAGGAATGAGTGATTGAAACAGCTTTGGCTGACAACTTTTGGCTGCTAGCGTGAGATCATTTAGCCGTTCAGCCGTATCCAATTTGGCAGCTAAATGCTTAATCAGTATGAGAAATAAGCATGGTGTAGTAGAACCATTTCTCTCTCTCTTCCTTCCAGTTGCTAATGAAAGAAGTCATTCACGCCAATCACGCTAAATGATCCCTGCTACTCGGTGGCGCAAAAGTCTCCGAAAGTCCTGATGTCAGCGCTGTGGGAAAACCTGCCATCTTAATTAACTTAGCGCTGAGTAGAGAACCGGAGCGCCAAGCCTGGCCCGTGGTTTGTCCAGCCTCGCTCACTCTGTCATTAATGGTGTGTGGTATTTCTCACAGCGGCCATTTAAGGAGGCCTGAGAAATACTGTGAGGCCAGATCATTTCCTTTTTCTCCGTCCACGCCAGCCGTCTGTATTATTATGACTACGAAAGAGAGATCATATGCAGGATCGGCTGTTTTCGAAGGGACCGGGGCTGAGCGATGGGTGGAAGGAGAGTTAATATAGAGCGCTCTGAATGAACTAGATGAAAATGTGGATGAGGAGGAGGATGAGTAGGAGGTGAAAACATGGAATTGTAGGTCATTGTGTGCTTTTGCTCTTCATTGTGCATTCTAGTGTTATTGTGTGCGTTTTTTGAACCCATTTTCAAAATGAAAAAAGAAAAGTCTCAGAGGATCTTTTGCTTTACTGTGTACAGTTTATCATTCTTGGTGGACTTTCCCTCGGGTTCGGTGTCTGACCGTCTGTCTGGCTGAAAGAAAGGGTTGTAGTCACGCAGGAATTCCACATCAGCAGCACCTTGTACGGTACTAAAAACTCCCAAATATGTTCAAGACGTCCAAATGTTCTCGGGTCTGATTAGAAACCAGGCTCTGGTATGCAAATGGGAAGTGTGCTTGACTGTGGCTTCAAGGGTTTTAGCCTCATTCTTGTTTCTAGGCATGCACAAGCTAGTCAGAGATTGGGTATTATGGCCATCAGTTGTGAGCTCAAAGGAACACGGTTTTGATCTTAATGTGGCTATGAACAACGTAAATGTTCAAAATTAGCATTCCTCTTTTTCTCTCAGCATACTACTATATTCACCTCAAACAAGATGGTAAATTAGCTAACTCTGTCTGCATTAAATAGCAGGTATTTCCTTTATTTATTTCCTTTGTTTTTTTCATCTAAACTGCTAGCCACATTGTATTTTAGTTCCTTAGCTAGCATTAATTCACACACTTGGCTCTGTTGAACAAGCAGAACATTAAAAAAATACTGATTTGACCATGCTAGAGGATGCTAGCCTGCAACCTAGTGGCTCGCTATTAGCTATTGCGATTAACACAAAAAACTAGGTAAAATTTACAAGAAATCATACAGCAGGTTTATGCTAGATAGCTTTAGCGTTGCTAACAAACATGCTAATGAAACCTAGCGTTCCATAGCTAGTGTTTAACTCGGCGTAGCACATTTTGAGTGTTATTTCTTTTGAGAAAAAGTTATAGAAATGACCTGCGGAATACTTGTGTGTCTTACAAATAGTTGACATTCTACTGAGAACGCTAACTTGCTATGACTTTTAGTTTGAGCCTAAAGATATCTGTTTTACTAGAACACTACATTATTAGCTTTTTTACTGCAGTGTTCTGCAAATGTTGGCCAGCTGCTGGTACAAACAGCTGTAATGTGAAAAGTACAGCAGGTTTATTAAGTGTCCTGTGACTAACGAGGATGACTCAGGACATTCTGCTTTTTGGATCTGGATTTTGGAATTAACCTCAGTGTGTGTGTGAGTAGGTGTGTGTGTGAATAGGTGTGTGTTCTTGCTGGCTTGTACACCAATTGTACACTTGGCATGATATGAACAGTTCTCAGTTTATCCCCGGGAGCTTTCTCGCCCGCTAAGTCAACTCCAAGTGGGCACACGAGCCCAGCATCTTGGTCTGGACGTCTGGACGTAGCCAAACACAGGAAGACCGCAGCTGTCTGGGACATGAACAAGAGAAAAGAGTGTGTTGTTTTTTTCCCTTTTTTTTTTTTTTAAATAACAACAACCATTTCTTGAAGAAGACTGTGGTCAGCTAGGCAGATAGCAAGTTCTTGCTGACTCATCCCTACATCATTCAGGGCTAAAATAACTCTAGGGTTTGATGCATTTTATGCTAGGAACCAGGAAAAATGCAGTCACAGCTTTGTGTCTTTTCAGTTGTTAGGTTCCATTTAGCTAGCATAGAGATGAGATAATTAACCACATAAATAAACAAGTCTGATAGAACCCAAACTGTACCTTAGCTAGCATAATCACAGTAGAGTTCACTAGCAAAGTTAAGGAAAGCTAGGTCTGTGGTCAACGCTAGCTGCAGTCATAGGTTTAATCCATCTAATCTGGATTTAATTAGGACGTTTTGGGGATTTTACGAAACACCTGGTTATGCCTGATGGACCAGGTTATGACTGATAGACCAGGTTATAACACACCAGGTTATGACTGATAGACCAGGTTATGACACACCAGGTTATGACTGATAGACCAGGTTATGACTGATGGACCAGGTTATAAAACACCAGGTTATGACTGATAGACCAGGTTATGACTGATGGAACAGGTTATAACACACCAGGTTATGACTGATAGACCAGGTTATGACTGATGGACCAGGTTATTACACACCAGGTTATGACTGATAGACCAGGTTATGACTGATGGACCAGGTTATAACACACCAGGTTATGAATGATAGACCAGATTATGACACACCAGGTTATGACTGATAGACCAGGTTATGACTGATGGAACAGGTTATAACACACCAGGTTATGACTGATATACCAGGCTATGACACACCAGGTTATGACTGATAGACCAGGTTATGACTGATGGACCAGGGTTTAACACACCAGGTTATGACTGATAGACCAGGTTATGACACACCAGGTTATGACTGATAGACCAGGTTATGACTGATGGAACAGGTTATTACACACCAGGTTATGACTGATATACCAGGTTATGACTTATAGACCAGGTTATAACTGATAGACCAGGTTATAACTGATAGACCAGGTTATGACTGATGGACCAGGTTATGACTGATATACCAGGTTATGACTCATATACCAGGTTATGACTGATAGACCAGGTTATAACTGATATACCAGGTTATGACTTATAGACCAGGTTATAACTGATAGACCAGGTTATAACTGATAGACCAGGTTATGACTGATAGACCAGGTTATGACTGATGGACCAGGTTATAACACACCAGGTTATGACTGATAGACCAGGTTATGACACACCAGGTTATGACTGATAGACCAGGTTATGACTGATGGAACAGGTTATTACACACCAGGTTATGACTGATATACCAGGTTATGACTTATAGACCAGGTTATAACTGATAGACCAGGTTATAACTGATAGACCAGGTTATAACTGATAGACCAGGTTATGACTGATGGACCAGGTTATGACTGATATACCAGGTTATGACTGATATACCAGGTTATGACTGATAGACCAGGTTATAACTGATATACCAGGTTATGACTGATGGACCAGGTTATAACACACCAGGTTATGACTGATAGACCAGGTTATAACACACCAGATTATACCCATGTTATGACTAATTGATGACACTAGTCATTTCCAGGTGATCCATTATCCATTAATGATGCACCAAATGCTAGTCCTTGATAACGAACAACTTTCACTAACTAGCAATTAGCTTATTCGTAAACTAGCCTTTGCTATAACGAGAACAGTTTGGGTGCACTTCAAAGCGGCCCGGCGTTCTTTCTTTCTTCATATGCCGACAGCAGAAAACTATTCCAACCGTATTATTGCATCGAATCCATTTTATTTTAAAGGCCGAAGATCATAAACTCAGCGTCTCGGAAAAGCCTGCGCATGTTTATCCGTCTCTGTGGCTTTGGTCCAAAACTTTTCCAAAATGGTGTTTTTACTGGGGTATATTCTGTAACTGGAGCTTTACTGCACCGTATTTCGAGATGTTTGGGGTGGGATGGTGCAGGACTAAAAAAGGACTAGGATAGAGAGATTTGTTGACGGACCCTAACAGCATGGTAACATTTTCAGACATCTGAACACACCAACTTCTATGGACTGAGGTACTGTATGTGTGTGTGTGTGTGTGTGTGTGTGTGTGTGTGTGTGTGTGTGTGTGTGTTTGGATTGGGGAAGGGGGTTGGGCTGGCAGTGAAAGTTTCCAGACGTTGTTTAGATTTTCCTCAGGTGTTGCCGGACAAACCCTACACACACACACACACACACACACAGACACACACACACACACACACACACACACACACACACTACACTGCGAAACAAGCTAACTGTGCTTGTTTTATGTCAAAGCAAGTCCTTATTGCACAGTTTTAAACACACACACACACACACAAGTACATGGTTACAGTACATATATATATATATATATATATAGTCAGTACACACAGGTTGAGCTTCCTATCATATTTGGTGGAGGCATGCTAGCTTGGCATTTTTTTCCCCCGAATATTTTATTATTTATATTTTTTCCTACATCTTGTCCGTGTTCATTAGTATTACAGACTTAAATCTGATTGTGTAAGCAAAAAGTTCTGAAGGTTTGATAGGGAACTTACGTGTACTCCCAGCAAGTATATGACAGAGACGTGTCCTGATCTACAGCAGTGGCTCGTTACCGCAGCAAATGTGGGTCTTCTGTATGTTATCATTCTGACAGAAAAATACATTAAACATAATTCGTTAATAATAATAATAATTCGTTACATTTATATAGCGCTTTTCTGCAGCACTCAAAGCGCTTACATGTACATGCTTAAACATGTACCAATGAACCAGATCCAATCTTGCGAAATAAAACAAATTAAATAAAAAAAGGAAGAACTGAGCGGAAAAGAAAAAGGAAAAACATCATCAAATAAATAAATTAATACAAATAAATAAATATTAAAAAAGATCAATAAAAAAGGATAATAAGAAATAAATGATTGTGGAGAATAAATTGTGAGATATAAGTGATAAGAAATTGGTCAGAATTTGTGCGTCATTCTGTTGTGTAGCAGAGCATCCTTATTAGGTACATTTTTATGACATTAAGTAAAACCAGAACTGTTTCAGAATCAAATGCTGCCATTACTCCGTATCATTCTTACAGTAATTTAAAAAAAAGTAATTAAAGTAATTAAACGTGGGTTAATATTGTTCTATGCCTCTAGATGGCACCATAAGCAGCTACCAATTGTTTATTAATGTAATTTGTGTTTATATTTTTAATAAGTTTGATCTTTTTTTGACAGAATTTGACCGTCACAAGTCGATAAATTACATCCCATTCATGCTAGCAAGTAAAAGCCGGCTTGCTGCTTGAGGTGTGTACCGCAGGTCCTGTCTCACCTGAAGGCCCGAGCTCAGCGTCTAGACAGAAATGCTTGAGTAAACCATCCTTTCACGCAAACAGGTTCACAAAGAAAACCACTTTTATTCATTCGAAACAGCTTTTGCTTTTCATTCAACTTATTAAATAACACATTTATCTGACACTCTGGCATGAGCTCATACGGTCAAAGTGCACTTGTAAACTCACTCGTGCACACACACACACACACACACACGCACACACACACACGCACGCACACACGCACACACACGCACACACATGCACACACGCACACAGGAGTTGTAGGTAAAACAAATGAATATTGGCGTATTAATCAGTGTGATAAGTGCCTACACTCCTTTTTTCCCCCAAAAAAAGGTCAAATGTCAATCTTATCTCGAGGAAGCAGAGATGTTTAATCAGTTAAAGTGTTTAAACACGTCATGTTTTCACACCGAATTCATTGTTACTATAAAAGAGCAGGAAATA